>OU744448.1:28289129-28873584 GCA_916610825.1 Haliclystus octoradiatus
TAGATTGATAGCTGTAATTTGCAATCATTACAAGAAGTTTACTGCACGTAGCGATGAGCCAAAGGGGGCATCAGCATTCAAATAAAACTTTAGTCACATAAGCACATAAGGGTCCGATATAAGTGGGTATCCTGGGATTGTTTATTGTGTAGTGCAAATTCTGAAGAAAATTCCTGACGAGAAATCCAGAAGAAAAAATTAAATGTTTACGGAGGGCTAAAAGTTTGGTCAGCAACTCGTGCACGGAAATTTTATGGAAATTCTATATGTTTTTTCAAGGTTGACATGATATTCAGTTATATTCAGTTATATTTTCAAAACTGGAAACTACACTGCTTAGGTATATGATTTGATTTCATTGAAATATAGATGATGCAATCATAATCAAGGTTTTTTCTTATATTATAGGCAGTTGATAAGTCTAGTAAAGAAGACATTAATCGTCTTGTGCAAGACAATCATGATGTGCTGTGTGGAAAGTATGAAGGTGAGTAAGTAGGGCTAGTCAAGGTTAACCAGATATGTGTGAGCCTTAGGATTATCTATGTCCGTCCCATGCTTGTAGAATGCCAAAATTATATGACTTGGGATTTTTATAGCCTACTGGCCATTGAAAAGAATGTTCTGATATTGAAATTGTCGTTATTGGTGCCATGTTTATTTTATGGTTAGCTCATTTGTGTTTCCTTTTAACCTCTGATACTTTACATTAAGAGATTCAATTTGTCTATAATTGGATTTCACTTATTTGGAGGGAAATCAACGCTGGACTTTTCACGGGTGTTGATGATTCTGTGTCAGCAAACGTAGTAAACACCTGCAACATACACTGAAAAATTGAACACCGAGATCAAATGTTAACTTTTATGATAATTGTTTCGTCCTTATGACTTTTGTTATTTTCCAATATGTATGATAGAGTTTACTTTTGTATCTTCTGTAAGTAAGATCACTTGTTGGGGTCGTACTTGGATTTATTTTGAATTCACATAGAATAGTCGTTTTAAATGCAGTTATTTCTATCCCAGTTTATTTGAATATGCTCTAGCCCAGAATACCCACTTCGGTCAGACTTTGGTGACACCCACAGGTTAAATAAGCTAACAGTTTTCTCCTTTAAATTTCAAATAAATTTTGAACAAATTTTCAACTATAAATATGCATCTATTGTCTTTCAGATTCTTTGCCCTACATGAAAAAGAGTCACAGTGGTTCTACTGTAAGTTTGAATAACTTGAATGCTTTGTATATGTTAATCTAGGTAGTTTTGGAAAATGTGAAAAGAAATTCCAGATCTTCCTAATCCTAACTATTTTTCCAACTTTTACTCCTTGTACGATCAATATGTTGTGTTAAACTCATCCCTTTGATGAGTGTTGGCATTTGGTTGGTGGGAGCGAAGTAGTTAAGGGTCTGCGTTGGACCCTTCAGCGAACCTGTCACCACCCCAAGCACCAGTCACACTGATAATCAGTGGAAATTAATAACTAATTAGAATCTAAAGTTAAGTAACAGTTGCACTACAATAAAAATTAAGCAATTAAGGCGTGGGTGGACGGGAAGAAGGCTAGCATCTTGGCTATTTCTCGTTCAACGAGGCATATTGCTCAGACTACAAAATGTGTATATAAAGGCTAGCAAGACGTTAGTAAACTGCGTGGCTAGCTAGCAACATTCAATCAAGATAATTAATTGCCTTCCGCCTAATTTGACCTCCATGTGATGGCTTCCTTATAAGGTCATCACGTGCACACCCTCGGCAAAGCATGTGTTTGACCAAGAAGAGCCAATCGCTGCATCGACTTCATGTGCTGATTGCGTGCGTAATTAATCTGTGCGCATACTATCTGGCCCTAGCTCTTGTAACCCAGATTGCTTACTGCACTGTGTGTGCCCTGGGTCATTGACTGTGTGTCCAGTTTAACTCAGCCTAATTAAAAGTAGCCCCCTTGAAATCAATTCAAAATATCTCCAGAAATTCTCAAACAACAAAGTTGGAATTTTCACTCCCCAAGTGTAAATATTATTGTATACAATCAATTTGAAAGTTCAGAAGTAAAAATATTTTCAGAAATTCTAACTTTGAATGAATCAAAATTACGAGTTACAGTTTTCACTCTCCAAGCGATTAATATGCTGTATAAAATCAATTTTTAAAAGTTTGAAATTCACAATATCTCCATAAATTCTAACTTTGAAACAGAATTACAGTTACGAGTCATCTACTCCTTCCAATTACCCGGAGAAGCACTGAACCAGTAGAATCAACTATCCATTATCTAAATTTATGCTTAAAGGAAAATCTTGAAGGCCTTGACATGGATCATGCAAAGAAAAATCTTGTATCAAAGGAAATCAGGATCTTCAGAGAGGCATACAGGGTAAGAAATTAAATACTTAATATGTTCAATGTTGTATTTCCAGAAAGTTTATAGTAGTGTGACTTTAGAATCAAAAATATTACAAGGATAATTTTACCAGGCATATTTTGAAAGATTCTCAAAATTTATATTTTATTGTAAATGCTTTGAACAATCAAAGTATTGATTGGCATTTATTTTTGAAGAAATATATGAAGGGGCTGCCTTTTGCAACATTTATATCTCATTTTACATTAGTTTTGAGATTTTTTAACCAATTTTGGTTATTGCCGTTCTCCGTGGCTGGTTGACAATTTGTAATATTGTAACGTACCCTAGATCAAAACGACGCAACGTTTGATACATTTGCACGTTGTGTCTCAAACGTGTTTGGTTGGTGAAAATAGAAGGTTCATTCATTGTGATTGGTATGTGCTCTCTGGCTAATTTATAAAATAAATTCATATTAATGTAGTTGTATAGTTTTGATATGATTTGACCTACAGGTAATTATGCCTATAGATCGCAAATCTGTCCAGAGATATAATATCTTGACATTTTTAAATAACCGATTGTAAATATCAAACCAGTGATATCCATTCACTTAAGGTTTGGCTTATTCGGTGATATGAAACATCGTAATGGGATTCTGCTGAAAAGCTAATTTTCTGAAAGGAACCTAACTTGATATAATTATGAAATATTCCAACGATTTTGCTCAAATTATCCTTATCTTTATGACATCTTCTTTTTCATCCCTTTCAAAATTGAACACATCATTAGTTTGATCAAATGTCACTACAAACATGAACAGAATAATTAGTTTGATCAAATGTCACTACAAACATGAACAGAATAATTAGTAGGCTTCACTTCTACAATATTGTAGGATATACAATATGATTGTGATTTTAGTAAATATTTCAGCCTCATTATCTTTATGTCTTATCAAACATACCAAGCTACTAGCTTTTTCCTCAGGGCTGTCTTGACCTACAAAAAGGTTTACATTGTTCAAAATGAGATTACACATTAAAAATTTTGGTTGAGCTTTCTGGATAAAGTATTGGCATCGCTGAAAGATTGGTAGTAGCTGCAGATAGATGTAAATATAACTCTGCAAAGTGATCTGCTTTGTGAGATCTTGCTATGTAACATCGTTTTGTAGCGCTGGTATTGCTATTTGTATTATGGCTAACCCTTTTTCAACAGGTTTCTCTTATTTATCTGATAAATTAAATTTGGTTGATTATTTCACAAATTCCCTATTGATTATGTATTATTACTGCTGCCATTTGTAATGAATATAGGAGGATAAAATCGTAAATTTATCCACAAACATACCATTGTGATGTGACTATGATTTATGAAATATCAACTACCGTCCTCCTTCAGGTCAGGTTTGTATAAAATATATATAATGTATGTATGCATTGCTCGAATTTATTGTGAAAGCTAATAACTGTTTGTTCGGGAAATTGTTTGTGGAAAGCAAGAGACATTTACTCACAATAATACATAATGTATTTTAAGTTTTGAAACTTATTACAATCTTTTTTATTTTTATCAGAATGAAGACAAGGACAAAGACAAAGACAAAGATAAGAAGGATAAGGATCGCGATAGAGAACGCGAACGTGAGCGTGATCGAAGAAGGGATCGGGAAAGGCGAAGCGATAAAGAGAGAAGGAAATCAGATGTTCATGGGGAAGGGGAGAGAGAAAGGCGTGGTTCATCCCGTGATCCTACTGCTTCGGCTGATAGATCAAAACGAGTAAAAGATGAGGAAAGTAAAGAACGTCAAAAAGAAAGAAATGTATCCGATGATGAGGATGATTACGAAAAAAGGAGGCTCGATAGGAAGAGAAGAGAAAAGGATCAACTATTTTTAGAGGTAAATTTTGATATTTTGTCAATGCATAAAGCCCTTCAAACTCAGATTCCCGTTTGTTTTAAATCTTTGTGCATCGAAAATGTTCTCTCAATTATCCATTTACATAATCTCCAGGAGATGAGATGTGTGAATGATATTTATTTGTAAAACTAGTATCCAGTTAAGCACCGAATGTCGAATGAGCATATAGTGTAAAGCGCATTACAATGGTTTGAGCTATATGCAAGTAGGCAAGTTTGCATTAAAATGTATGAACATTGACAAAAACATCATTTAAACAGTTCGTAAATGAAATGAGCAAAAAAGATATATATTATCCTCACCTATGTGACTGACGATCCATAGAGTAGAAATTAGATACAAATATGATTTGGTTCAAAATTCATACCAATGAAATATTCAATAAATCAATGATTAGTTACATACATTTCAAAGACTGGAACTCCATGATCCGTGTATTTGAGTTTTGAATTTGAAATGAGCTTCATTATCTCGATTACGAAACCTCTTATTTCGGTTGTATAGTAGTGTATGATCGTTGCCTATCTACGGACAGTCTCCTCCCTCTTGTGGGTGGTGTTTCTTGTTGTCGCTGCTGAGACTTTGTTTGCCTCTATATTTGTATTTCTGCTGAATGAACTCTTACGTTTCGAAGGCATGAATGGCGATATTGTATCTGATTTTTCTCAACACATGTAAAGTAGATAATAGGATTTTAGGATATAATAGATCAAGTTTTGGTGGTAATTTGATTTTAGTAAGATTAATTGTTTGAGTAGATTTGTATAAAGTAACTTCTATTTCTTTATCACGTAAACTTATATATAGCTGTTGATCTTAACTTTTGACTGAATTTTTATGTTTTATACATATTATGCCGTAGCGCTATAAACTATGGTTGCTTTAAACTGTTACTCAATGCAAGCGATATTCTGTCCACGTTCTATCATTCATTATCGTTCATATCAATCGCATTTCACTGTCATTTCCTCTTTTGAATGCCAAAAGTATTTTTAATTTTCTTTGTCTAAAGAAAATTGAAGTAGATTCTGGCGACGTTATTATCATTACGCATTTCACTGCTTTTTCCTCCTTTGAATAACAAAAGTATTTTAATTTACTGTTGGCTAAAGAAAATTGACAGGCGATTGCCTAATTAATAGGAGTCTTTTGTCATGCTAAGTGTATGGAATGTCTGCTGACGAATACAATGCAACAAAGTTTGACCGGTAAAGTTTATTGGATGCTTGTATCGGCAACAGAAGATACATTTTAATAATTTGAATAGCCTAGAACCATGCAAAAATGTGGCCTTTCTAGTGATATATCATGCATCATCTTCCGTGCAGTAACGATTGTGTGATGATGCGTCATTGAACACACAGACAGATTTAAGGGAAATTTAAAAGTAGATATCGTACAATTGTCAATTACAACCTACCACCAACCTTGATGACGATTGATGACGAGGAGCATATCCTTTCTCTTGTAATTTTAACGAGCAATGTAAACATTCTGTACAGTCTTTATCTAACCCCATTTGTTTGACGGAATTTAACGTAGATTTCATTAGAAACCTTTTTGCAAATTACCATAATATCAGATGTAACACACTTCGGAATGTTTGTTTCAAAAGTTTCTCCAGCGGGAATAAATAAGCATGTAATGTATAATGTAGAATTATTATGAACTATCATCTAATTGTAAACTTTAGATCTTTGCTACATACGTTTTAGTAAATTAGCAAATATATTTGTATCATATCATAAATTGTGTGGTTAATGGAGCCATTTATCTAGGAGTTTTCAACTGTTGATTTTTTCATTTAGCGTTTAAAAGAATGGGAGGCGCGTGAACGAAAGCGATCCAGAGATTACGAGAAACAGTATATGAAGGATGAAAAGAAAAAATCAGAACAGGTTTGATAATGATCTACATTAAAAAACATAATTTGTAATTTGCAATCTACCTCTGACGTCCTTGATGAGATCCAACTTGTTTGTAATTGGTTCTTCACAGACTTGGAGGGAAATTAACGCTGGACTTTTCGCGGGTGTCGATTTTTTTTGTATCGGCTCACGTAGTAAACACCTGCAACAGATGACATTTATTTGATTATTTTAAAATAGATAGAAAGAATTTTATTTAAACAGTTGGAACAAAAGGCATTACTTACCATAGTTCAATTGCTTCACATCGTTTACGTCACCTCTAAAGCAGCATTGCTTGTCTGTTTGAGGGACACACTGAATTCTGTTGACCAAGGTCCAGCAAAAGGTTTAGTCTTCTGTGAAACATCTTCTGAATTGTTTTGTTGAAGTTTGACATTCATAAAAATATCTAGGATTCTTGCTTCTGTCATTCCCTGATGTTGAAGGGACATGCCACAACCAGGGTCCAACAAAAGTAGGAATCCTAGAATCCTTAATATTTGTATGATTTATATGTCAAAACATCAACAAAACAATTCAGAAGAAAATGTTGAAATGCCTCTAGGATTCCAGAATGTTGCATCTTTTGTCGAACTTTGGCCAAAACACTGCCCGTGGGATATTATTTAAGCAATCTTCTTCTTGATCAATTTATTCATATATCAGCCATACGGCCAGTGTAACCCACTTACATGCAATTAAATGAAATTCCCGCTAAAACCTTGCTTTGGACCCTATAAACTATCTTGTGGTCAAGTCCTAGTTAAGCAATTTTAAATTAGTGCGAATTTGGATAAATTTGACTTTGTTAATTTTGACTTGCATTCAAACCAGAGCCATTTAATTACAAGTTTACATAGATATAAATATTCTTGTAAATAGGCTCTGACTTGAACTGGTTACACTATTGATTTTTACTGTATTGTCTGCTTTCTACTCTTATCCAAATTTAATTGCAATTTAACCTCATCTTTAGAATGAAGAACGTCAACATTTGGCAGAGTTTCTTGAAGATTATGATGATGACCAAGACGATCCCAAATATTACAGGTGAATGACATTATTGAGAATTTGAGATACAATTACATGTCAAGCTCAGTGCATGCTTAGATCATCATCATTATGGGAAAAGTATCAGTACAGTCGACCTCGGTTAATTTTACCCCTTTCGTGCAAGCTAAAAACGGGACATTATCCAAGGTGGGATATTATCCAATTTGAGAAAAAACGAAGGGAATTCGTCAAAACAAAGGAGTTCTGTTCATTGTTAACAAATGTTATTCAATCAAAATAAGTAAAATGGTAAATAGGGGAGACCGGGGAGACATGGGACAAGAGCATTCCTGATTACCCATGTAATTTATCTTCTAATATGTTGTATATCACTTCATTTCATGTTGTTTCCCTAAATTTCAATAAGCAACAATAACTAATTGTCAAGAAATTTAGTGTACTAGCTTTTGATGACCGTCATACGTTTTGCGGTTCCTCTTTTGATTCAATTTATTTTAGAATAAGTGTTTAATTGCCATTTTGAATGGTGCCATTGCAATGGATTCACTTTGATGAATATTTTGATATAAAATTTTTGAATACATTCCTGTTGATGAGGAGTGCCACCTCATTTTTTGCTGGGAAGCCGAACGGGTAGACATGGAACAGCGCGTTTTAGCATAGACGACGAATGGGAAACTAATCGCATTTGGTGGAGATATGAGTTTGTTTTCATTTATATGCGCTATATTTGACTTTTTTACTTTGTGGAGATAAAATTGCTAAACCCATTACAATTAGACTGATGATAGGTGCGTAAAAAATAATATTCTTTATTAATGCTAAAATTACTTTTTGCAGCCGTAGTGTCTGGTACTGGAAAGGTAATTTGTTAGTTATTTAATGAAATTTTGATAAATTATGCATGATCCATGTCACCCAACAGTGTCCCAAGTCTCCCCACTAAATGATCGGTCTCCCGCACTCAATATTTGAAAAATTGCTACATTTATGTAATTGATATTCTTACCCTTTTGAATTGAGCACGTTGGCTAATTAATGACATAAAATTTGTTACATTTGCATAAGCACAATAATTTTAATAATTAAAATGTGAAAACTGGTCCAAGTCTCCCCGGTCTCCCCTACCTCTGACAACCATAGAATGATTTCAAAATAATTCCAATTGGACACAGAGGTATTAAAGGTTTCATACAGTTTCTTCTTCTTGCTCGCGAAATTCTTCCTGTGTGACTTTGCGTGACTGAGCGTGCAATGTATTACAGTAGGCCCTATGCATGCATTGATAACGCTTGTACACATGACCGACATCACAAGCACGGTTTGCGTTCAAGGTTCCTCATATCAAGTATCAGTAGGGAAAATCAATGCTAAATGAATCTATCTGTTACAAGTATCTAGAACATGTAAATGGATCCTTCTCAATGCCGCCTGCTTTAAAATATTCTCTGTAAATATTTACCTATTCTTGTTTTCCAGAAGTAATGCCTTTTCTCGTCGTTACCGAGATCGTGAAATTGAACTTGAATCAGATTCACGAGATAGAAAAATGGAAGCTGAAGAATTAGAAAGTGCTCGTCGCATGCAAGCAAAGAGGGGCTTACATGATAAAGAAAATGAGGTATGTCTTTTTATGAAGTGATACATATTATTATATTTCTTTGATTTCTAATTGAGACATCATCTCAGCACTTCACATTCAGCGTACAACCATCAACCATTTAGTAGCACATCAAAAGATTGCCCCTTATCCCTTGAACACTTTTGAGACAGATTGGATGAACAGCTAATGATTATAATGATATTACATTTTCAATTCCATATATTATGATTGGCAGTCACTGCGTAAGCACTTGTTTATTTGAGAGACAGTTACATTTTTAATGCAAATCCACAATCTATGTAGTATTATATTCCCATAGAAAAATCAAAAAATCATATGGACACTTTGACTAGAAGATAAACATTGGAAAAAAACAAACAAAACAAAACTTAAGAGTGATTTCGAAAATTATATAAATAAACTAAATCAAATGGCATATGCTTGATGTTTGGGCTGTAATTATTGCTATAAAACTTCATTCTTACAAGCAGAACATCTCCGAAGGCATTTTTGAAAACTGAAATATATTTTTCAAAAAGAACTGAGTGCTTTATAATTAAAGTAAGAGAAATTGATTAAAAGCAGAAGCTGAAGTAAAACACAATAAGTTTCTACCTGTGTCCTCAGTTAAAATGTTTTATTCCAACCAGAAAGAATAGGCCATTTAAGGAGCAATAGTTCCTGATTCTTGAGATCGTTTTTTGTGTGAGCAGCCATCTTGTCCAGTTTTCATGCCTCATTTTTTAACTCTTTGTTATGCTAATTAGCAAATCTGAAAAGCCGTGGAAATGTTTCTTGTTCACGCTTCAGTTAGCATGTGGAAATGATGCGGGAAAGCGGCCAAAACAATAACTTTTATTGTAGTTAAATGAAATTTTACTGAGGTTAAACACTATCTTTGAATCCCGCTGCAAGCTCTCCTGTTAAATGGCACAAAGTCTTCTTATAGACACCAATCTGCCTTAGTGTTGATTTGAGCACATGTAACAGCATGACCCTGTCAGTTCCTTATTCCTAGGACCCTAGATTAAGCTAATTATCGGTGCGGCTCAGGGCGATACTGTTCTTTCTTTGCTTCAACGCACCGCTGAATGGTTGAGAAAAGTTGATGAGGGTTTATGCTTATTGAATGGCTCGTTTGATCTGTACTGCATGTATGCCTATGATCTGTTATGTAAAAGCCTTTCATCTAAACAATGATGTCAAGTTTGTATATGAACACAATTGTTATGCTGTTGCTATTGTATTTGTTGAAGCGGTTGATTTATGTGCTGCTGATATTATACGCTGTTCACTGTTAATTTTAACATGATCCGCTATGGATTATTAGCGCCTTCAAATAACATTTGTTCTGCTGCCTGTAAGATATTATGCTCTCGATCGGCATTCGTTGTGCTGTGGCCTGGTCACGCTATTGCAAAATTCACGGCCAGAGAGGGTGTCGTAGTGCCAATAATCGAGCCATCGCGTATTTGCGGGCGCGTCAAAATCACACAAATCAAGCAAAAATACTAACATTTTGAAGCAAAATAGACTATTTATAATAAATAAGCATTATCAATCATCACAACCCAGCCAATTCTATTATCTTGACATGAAACGAAACATAGAAATGGTGTTAGATTTTAGTTACCTTCTAAGAAATTCCCCTCCAAGCTTGTCAAACATCGTCAATTTTTAAACTCATCAACAAGGGTTTGTATGGCCAAGTAAAATATCGCGTGTTGAATCGCGAGCAAAATATCAAGATAACGTTGAGTATAGTGAAAGGAAGTCATCAACCCAGTTAGTTCCTGGTAGGGAAATCTATGATTGGCCAGTTTTTATTTATTTTTAGATCTAAATGTGAGTAAAATTCCCCTGCGAGGCATTTTCTTACAGTGAACTGGCATTATCCTTCGTACTCGCCATTGTTTTAGCCATGTCGTCACGGCATTTCACACATCTCGGCGATGCAAGAAATGATATTCACACTCGGTGTTTGTTTGTTGTTGTTTTTGAGATTACCTTTTCCATGTTAAAGATCATAATAAATTTACAGAATTTATACTTTTCAATATAGAGACTCAATATGAAATATTTTAATAATAAGCCGTTTTGATATTTTCCATAAAATCTACCCGTCCATGCTTTTGTAAATAGTTTAACTTAAATTCTGTATAGCATGCTATGGACAATGTTTATGTCGAATAATAAAACATTTGAATATTTTATAACTGTATATCAAAGTTTTCAAGCTGACATATCAAACCGAGAACGAAAAATAAGCTGGGTAATTGACCATTTCTTCGACAACGCCACAATGACCTACGCTTTTAAAGTAAACAGTCAATAATATGTAACCACTCGGAATAAACCCAACACGAGTGTATAATTATGTTAAATGATTTATTTCTTTTGAATTGCGATACTTTCTTAACTCTTTCAAATAATCTAAGCATGCATATAAATTTAAAACAAATATTTCCACCTTCTTGTTCATAACAATAACAGATGACGCCATTTTGTATTACCAACATGTGAGAGACTTAGAGCAATCGCACGCGTTATTTTTTCAAGACATGCGCAATGTAAAGTGGCCCCATTATAGGCACTACGTTTGCTGCCACAGACCTGACTGTTTTTTGTAACCTGTAAACTGTTTGGCCAACTCACTTAGTTTATATATAGTTTCCAAGAGATTTTACTCAAAGGCACATGATTGAAAATGCATCAATGAAGTCAAATAAAGTAAACAAGATATTCCAACTCGACTGTCGCAAGCTTGCTTTGTTGGGATGAATGAAGGTGACAAAATTTGCGTAAACGATGTTTAGTTTTAACTGCGTTTCAAAACTGATTTATTTGATTGTTGCGCTGGTTTTGATTGTTTGCGATTCGAAGTAGGTTTTGCACAATCATTCAATCATTCTTAATTATTCACCATTTTGCAATCACAAAAGTATTATGCCGGTTTTACCGCATGCAGCCAGCCCATTGTGTGAAAAAGGCGCAATGCTATTTTTGGCGATGTTTGTCATGATTGCACACTGTCGACTATCATTTTTTGTCGCGCCATTTCAAAGCTATTTTGTTGAAAGGTCATAGGTCACGCCTTCGATTAATTTTCCATAAACACGCGAGATTCATGCATGAATTATTGACTACTTGTAAACAAAGGAAGTGCAGGAAACTGTTTCGCTTAAAACTACTCCGTGTGATACACTTTTGTGATTTATGTACGTTTGGCTCAATCCCATCGATTTGCTACTAACTGATTTCACAAGCGTAAACATTCGCGTTTATCAGGCGATAACATGCACGTTGTTTAGTATGTTTAGGAGATTCAAGGAAAATTTAAAGTTGTTTTTAAAGTAAACCAAAGGCAAATATGAGCGGCTCTTGTTATCTTGTTATTTTGTTGCAGTTTCACACCGTGTTGACCGTTGTTAAAAAGTTGAAATTATGCTAGAGACCATTTTGACAAAAATGATTTAGGCCGGATTACCACAGCAGCCAGCCCATTATGTGGAGAAGGCGCAATGCTGTTTTTGGTGATTTTGTCATGATTGCACACTGTCGAGTACTTGATCGTCTACTATCATTTTTTGTCGCGCCATTTCAATGCTATTTTGTTGAAAGGTCATAGGCCTTAGAATTAATTTTCCATAAACACGCGAGTTTCATGCATGAATTAATTACTACTTGTAAACAAAGGTCCACTGCAGGAAAAAGTTGTTTTTAAAGTAAACCAAAGGCAAATATGAGCGGCTCTTGTTATTTTGTTGCATTTTCACACTGTGATGACCGCTGTTAAAAAGTTGAAATTATGCTAGGGACCATTTAGACAAGCACACTTCGATAATAAAAGTTGAGAATGGGTTTAGTGAAATTGGAGACAGTTTCTACAAAACATCCATGCGCTGGTCAGGTGTGTTAATAGAATTCATCCAAATTGACTAGGAATTAAGGCCTTTCAATTTAAACAAAATTGTTTCAGAATGGGCTGCATATTATCATTCAAAATTAATTATTCAGAAAGCCTGTAATAATTCTTCTAATTTGCTAAAAAATTTTAATTTTGTAAGTTTCGAAAAATATGTCTTCGACTGTCTGTCCTGCTCTCAAATATGCTGCTGATCATGAAGCACAACATGTCTATTTATCCTGATGATGATGTTTATACTGATATCAAGGCTTAATTCCTGCTGCTAGAGTCCCTAGATCAGACAAAAAGCCTCTGTACAATGTTCTGCTCGATGAAATGAAAAGAGTCGCGACTCCATGCTAAAGATACTAATTACTAAAACTTTTCACGTATTTCTAAAACAATGAGAGGCCGATCACATAAGCATACCAAGTTGTAAGTGACCTGTCAAGCCAATCGAGACATGAAATCACAGCAGGACAAAGTTACTAGTTTGGCATTTAAACCCTCATATAATTGATAGAATGGGACGACTTTCCCCAAGAGTTCTGTTAGCATGTATGCTGAATGTCTGTCATAATCATGTGGGTAAAAGAGTTTGCTTATTCCCAACCTATCTAAGCACAATGCCATGGTCCATGGTACCGGAAGGCTGGAACAGTGGTTGGACCAGCAGGTTTTACCAGATATTTTCTCAAATAACTGTTTGATTGACTTTTGATTTGAAGAAGTCTTTAACGAAGCATTTGCAGTGCTTGATCAGAATAAGATTTGATTCCGTTGCCTTTTAAAATGTAAGAACCAAGAACAATTGGAGGTTTCCCCTCAGTCACAGCCATCTTCAATTTCTGCCTCATTTTCAAACCAAACCTGCTTTTAGAAAATCTTCAAACATAGCTCAACTAATTAGCCTAGCTCCACAAGGCCCACTATTCCGCTACTCTACAGATGTGCCTTGTAAAATTTCAGCGAATGGAATGATGTGCTATCTATTTTATAAAACAGATATAATATGCTATTTGAGACACACAAGTGTAATTTACATGTGTAACGATGTGCCCGTGGTGTGCAAAACAATTTTTAACGCGTTTGAATTCATAAAGACATTACAAATAATTTTACAAGCTAGAAATTTGGCCAATCACCACCTAATTGAGGTCGCATATGCTAAGCTTTGATTGGCCTTTCCGATTTTTGTAAGAAGCGCATCACTTCGTTCACTAAAAGCTATAGGGGCATGTGGCAGAGGTCTTACAAACAATTTCCCGGCAGTTTGTTTATTAACGTTTGCTTTGGTAAAAACATTTTATCAGCAATATTAGTATTTAGATTATTGGATTTAATTATTAATGCGCATGGGTTCAGTTGACATAAAAGACGGATACATCAAATTTCCTGTTTATTACTGTATGTGAACAGAATATATGAGCTTTTTGGCCTTTGTAATTTGCTTTGGAAGACCAGCTAAAAAAAAAATAAAAAAAATAATCCTGCTTTTGCCTCACATAATTCGTTATGATATTCAAGAAGAAAACAGTTACAGATTTAACCATTTTCAAAAACTCTATATATTTGTTTATTATGTAAGCACTTGTCTTGACTCATAATTTAGCAATCAAAGATCAGCCAAAAAAGAAACAGAAGCTTAAGCAAATGAACAACAGAATTTAATCGCTGTGATGACAGCAGGGAAGAGTTTTTCAACTTTTCAGTGCACCTTGAAACAGTCTTAGTTATTATTCGAAAAGTGAGATGATCTAAAAAGAATCAAGTGGCAATAACTCAATTATAAAAAAAAAAAAAAAAAAAAAAAAATTTAAGCTGATACGGATATTTTGAAAATTGTCTGTGATCCGATGCTCTGGCCGGATCACGAATGGCTCCTCGGGTATACCCCCAATGTTATTGCTATGCTATCCTAATGGTTTAGGCCATGCCCCCATCATTTGTGCTGTCGTTGTTGTTGCTATGTCAGTGCTTTTGTTTTGGGCCATGCCGCTATCATTGATGTTGTTGTTGCTATGCTATTCTATGCTATTGTGTTTGGGCCATGCCGCTATCATTGGTGTTGTGTTGTTGCTATGTTATATTTTGGGCCATGCCGCTAGTATTGATGTTGTTGTTGCTGATGTTGCTATGCTAATGCTTTGGGACGTGTTGCTATCATTGATGTTGTTGTTATCGCTATGCTAATGCTTTTGGGGCATGCCGCTATCAATGATGCGGTTGTTGATGTTGCTATTCTAATGCTTTGGGCCTTGCCGCTATTATTGATGTTGTTGTTGCTGATGTTGCTATGCTAATGCTTTGGGCCGTGCTGCTATCATTGATGTTGTTGTTATTGCTATGCTAATGCTTTTGGGACATGCCGCTATCAATGATGTGGTTGTTGTTGATGTTGCTGTGCTAATGCTTTGGGCCTTGCCGCTATTATGGATGTTGTTGTTGCTGATGTTGCTATGCTAATGCTTTGGGCCGTGCTGCTATCATTGATGTTGTTGTTGTTGCTATGCTAATGCTTTTGAGACATGCCGCTATCAATGATGTGGTTGTTGTTGATGTTGCTATGCTAATGCTTTAGGCCTTGGCGCTATTATTGATGTTGTTGTTGCTGATGTTGCTATGCTAATGCTTTGGGCCGTGCTGCTATCATTGATGTTGTTGTTGTTGCTATGCTAATGCTTTTGGGACATGCCGCTATCAATGATGTGGTTGTTGTTGATGTTGCTATGCTAATGCTTTGGGCCTTGCCGCTATTATGGATGTTGTTGTTGCTGATGTTGCTATGCTAATGCTTTGGGCCGTGCTGCTATCATTGATGTTGTTGTGGTTGCTATGCTAATGCTTTTGGGACATGCCGCTATCAATGATGTGGTTGTTGTTGATGTTGCTATGCTAATGCTTTGGGCCTTGCCGCTATTATTGATGTTGTTGTTGCTGATGTTGCTTATGCTAATGCTTTGGGCCGTGCTGCTATCATTGATGCTGTTGTTGTTGCTATGTTAATGCCTTTGGGCCATGCCACTATTATTGATTTTGTTGCTATGCTAATGCCTTTGGGCCATGCCGTTATCATTGATGTTGTTGTTGTTGATGTTGCTATGCTAATGCTTTGGGCCATGCCGCTATCATTGATGTTGTTGTTGCTGATGTTGCTATCACGGCCGGATCTATTATTTTGGGCCTAAAGCAGAAATCGTAAATAGGGCCAAAAATTCCCTAAAACTTTTCACTTGACAATTAATCCACGAAAACAAAGGTGTCTGCAGATTTGAGGTAAATTTTCACACCTTAATGATACAATTGAGTTAGACCCTGCGTTAAGTGTTAAATACTGTAGCCTAATTAGCGTCACCCCTTTTGTACATGGAAAAACCTATATTAAAAAATTATTAGTTTGCAATTGGTTGTGATGGAATGAATCACTACGAAAGATTCGCATTCTGAGAGGAACCACTTCAATTGCTAATGGAATATAATTTCTGAGATCTGCAATTGATTTGCATCAGAGCTAGGTATCAATTTTCTGATTTTTTTTTTTTTTTTTTTTTTTTTTTTTTTTTTTTTTTTTTGTTGCTTGCTGATTTCAACATTATAAAAAAAAAAAAAAAAAAAAAAAAAAAAAAAGGGCTATAGAAAGTTTTCTTAGTCTTCTGCCCTGAAAATCAACCCTGATTTATTATGTACCATCAGAACTAATATGCACTTCTCACGGTGCGTTTATGCATGTTTCTGTTTTCATCAATCCTTGTTTATCTGATTTAAATATTCAACCGGTGCTTGGGTATGTTTGGTGGGAGGTTCAGTCATCCCTGACCCTCCTCCAAGCACCTTGGAGGTAAGGTTTGGTGGTGTCAGGTCTGCTATTGCTCAACTAGCTATTGTATTTTGCTGCCAACCTCCCACCAACCAAGCACCTAGGCCAAATGTATTGTGATGTTAAGGATTCAAGATAAAGGGTTTAATTGTAGTTAAATGAAATTTTACTGAGGTTAAACACTATCTTTGAATCCCGCTGCAAGCTCTCCTGTTAAATGGCACAAAGTCTTCTTATAGACACCAATCTGCCTTAGTGTTGATTTGAGCACATGTAACAGCATGACCCTGTCAGTTCCTTATTCCTAGGACCCTAGATTAAGCTAATTATCGGTGCGGCTCAGGGCGATACTGTTCTTTCTTTGCTTCAACGCACCGCTGAATGGTTGAGAAAAGTTGATGAGGGTTTATGCTTATTGAATGGCTCGTTTGATCTGTACTGCATGTATGCCTATGATCTGTTATGTAAAAGCCTTTCATCTAAACAATGATGTCAAGTTTGTATATGAACACAATTGTTATGCTGTTGCTATTGTATTTGTTGAAGCGGTTGATTTATGTGCTGCTGATATTATACGCTGTTTATTGTTTACTTTCCCCTCCCTACCCATCCCTTTGTTTGTTGATAAAGGTAAGTATAACTAGGAATTCCACTGACTTAGCAGTGTGACTGGAGCTTGGTTGGTGGTGTCAGGTCTGCTATTGCTCAACTAGCTATTGTATTTTGCTGCCAACCTCCCACCAACCAAGCACCTAGGCCAAATGTATTGTGATGTTAAGGATTCAAGATAAAGGGTTTAATCGTTGTTTAGTATCAATTAAAGACTTGAAATCCAATGGTTTATGAGATTATTGTTCAGTTTTAACATTTCCGAAGGCCAAATCTTTGGATCCGAAAAGTGAAGATGACAAAAATTAGCTTTCTTTGAATTGTAGAATAAAACAATGAATGCAAACTTCGGAATTTTGCCATAGCTTCGGCTACGTTCGCAGGTCCGGACTATTTGTGCCACCCTGGACAGCAGTTCAAACGACTTAACATCAACACGTCCATTTGTTATTATTCAGGTACCCAAAATTGCCATTCCTTCCAAAGTACCAATCAGCGCAAAGAAAGAAAACACTCCACCACCTTCTAAATTTCAAGCAGCACTCGTCCCAACCTTTTCTAATTTAAAGGTATGTCATTTGCTCAAGCAGATTATTTTTAGTAGTATTGACTCCTCTCTTCTTTTTCTACGGCCATGATTCCCTTGTAACTCATGTCGCTCAATCGCAGCCCAAGTTGACTCGCATGTTGTAGTACAGCAGCTTATTAAAAGTTAGATGCTGAATAATCTATAAGCCTCCTTAACCTGGTTTGATTATTTTTCAAAAAATGTTTCTCCTAGATCTTAAGGCCCTGTTATTATTGATCAATGGCATAAGGCTACTATCTCACCCATCTATATATTGATCCGGCATTGAATACATTTCTTTCCAAAAATAATCAAATATTCAGTAATATTCAACTTAATGACACCTGCATCGTATACTGATTTTTTATTTCTGTCAAGGCTGTTGAGGTTGTTCAACCTCCTACGCAATTTGTACCCACCGCTACAGTTGCGACGGTATCACCCACAAGACAAAGTACAGACACAATGACGTCACATAACAACGCAAGAGATTATCCTGCTGTGGCACCTCCTATTCAAGCTGTTGCTGCTTTAAAACGAGACTATTCTTTGGATGAAGATTCAATGTCACCAGCTGAGACATCGTCAAAAAAGACAACGTTTGGTTTCGGAATGAAAACTAATCAACTGGTAAGAATTCTTTTTGGTACTTTTGTGGAATGAAGAGCTTCTATTCTATTATTGCCTACAACAAATATTGAGATTCTTTTCTTTTGGTGTACACTCCTCAGTTGCAGGAAATATGTTTGCCGTAAATAAATTATTCATGAATATTAATTTATTATTTATCAAGTAATAGATGTATTTGCCATAAACATCAACCCATTCAAATAAGAAATAGTTTAGAGTTGATTACCACAGCCTTCGTTGATGTTGTTGCCCATAACACCATCTTATTGAACAATGAAATCAGAAAGTTGAACAACATCATAACCAGGGTCCGACACAAGTAGGAATATGTAAGAGCGAATCCAGAAAAAAATTAATATTTCTAATGATTTATTGGTCAAATGTCAACAACAAAAATCAGAAGAAAGTGTTCAAATGCCTCTAGGATTCCATAAGGCTGAACCTTTTGTTGGACCCTAGTCACAACATCACATTGACAACCTCCGTGGCAAGATAAAGCTCACTGCAGCGAGTTTGTATATTAGTGTATCACAGCAGGTTTAACCTCCTGGAATCTCAGAACATTTTCAACATTTAATTATTTGTTGATGTTTAGCCCAAATATCAGGAAATGCCAATTTCCTTCTGAATTTCTCGATCCTTCCTGAAATCTAGAATTTTATAATTAACCCCTTATGTCAGATCTTTTTATATGTATTTTGTAATGTGTCCCTAACCCACCAGAGTTCAACTTGGATACATCTATTAGATATACCCTCTAAAAAAATATTAACAGAGACTACTGCCTGCTTTAACGACAGATTTTCGCTGCACACAATTCGATAAGTCAAATTTGCTGAAATAGCTAAATAGGTTACAGGAAATATTTTGACTGATATCTTCAAATTTTATTCTAATTTCACAGTCGCAGCAAGCAAACAACAAAAAATTCGAATCTGTTTTCAATGCAAACGAAGATGAAATGAAAGGTGATGCCGTTCCGAAAAAGAAATTAACACGACTTGATGACGAGGATGGTGGCTCATCTGAACATCAAAACGGTTCAGCTGAATCACAGGCAGGAGAGGAGAAGAAAAAAATCATCCGTGAGTTAATTGAAAAAATACCAACAGGAAAGGATGAATTATTTGCTTATGAACTCAAATGGGAAATGGTCGACCAGGTATGTATCGCTCACAACTGCTCCGTTATTGAAAATTTTGCTGTATCCAAGTCTGGTTGGAATGTATGCTCTTCAAGGGTCTAATTTGAACAATTGCCAGTGCTGGCACTAGGATTTGCCTGGCAAGGGACTGACGACTCCCTCCGAAGAGGAGCTATTTATATAAAAAGATGTAAAACCTACTTCCAAAACTTCCAGCTTTTTACCAATGAGGGGGCTAAGTATCCCAACAGGGACATGGGTTCAGAGCCGTACCCCCTCTTGTGCCACTCCTGAAAATAATTGCTATAATTTTGCTTTTTGCCATGGTAGATGAACAACGGTTATTACAATGGTTTTAGATGTCATGTCAGTTACCACTAAAATAGCTATAATTAATCCTAAAAGTCACTCTTCAACTCAATCATTGTAAAAATCAAACTGATTTATTTGATGTTTAACAAAATTTAGGGCTCATATGGCAAAAGTACCTTTCCTTGTCTTTTACTGTAAAGCAGCAGTTTAGCTATTCTTTGTCTTCTTTTACCGAGAATCCAATTGATTTGGGAAAAGTGCAGCACCGTAGTGGTCAGTCTAAAATGTTGATCCTTCAGGAATCCTGGACATATTGCACTATTTATTTTCTTCTGATTTTTTGTTGACTATTGATCTGTTAATAAGTTTTACTGGATTTTTCATCGGACCTGGTAATTATTTATTTGATGTGTACTTGTGTTTATGTTTTTTTATTTTACAGGGCCTTATTGATCGTCGGATTAAGCCATGGGTTAATAAAAAGATCTTTCAATATATCGGAGAAGAAGAGCAAACACTTGTTGAATTTGTCTGTGGGAAGGTAGGCCTAAATGAATGCAGTGTCACTAAGGAGATATTGTGGCGGTCTTCAAGGTCAACCCCAGAGAGAGTATTGCAAATTCTATTTGCTTCAAAGGTTCAAATCCAGCATTATTTCCCTTTCCTAGCTTTGCTTGAAATGCCATTGGCCATGCAAGAGTCTATATTAAAAATTCCAGACCACAGCTGTTCAGAGTGTCAATGATACTGATAATTCTGCTCTCGATGAACATAACAGATTTACTTTCAGAGTTCTACTGATATCTTGTTGATTATCTTATAGGTGTTGACTAAATGCGTACCAAAGAATATTCTAGAAGATGTTTCTATGGTAAGTTCCAGAAATTATGTTTGCAGTATTGATTCTAAGTAAAATATAAATTGATCCAAAATTATTTTTCTGAAATCTTCAATGTAATTTCAACACCTTCCTTTGCTATGGGCAATAATGATCGATTCATTCTTGGTATCTAAAGATAAGGATAGAGCAAAATATGGCATATTGGAATTTGGGACACTTGTGTATTGCCACCCACTTACACGAGGCGTATGTGTTTGGTGTTCAGATAATTAAAGGCTGGATTGGCCAAAATCCAATTTCTCTTCCATCTGAGCTGATCGTTAACATTGATTTTAATCTATCAGTCCATAGTGTAATGTGGGAAGATATGATATTTTCTGTGTTGCATGTTTTCCTGCCATTATGACAGAAGCACACAATGTGTTTTCTCCGTAAGCCTGCAGCAACTTGAGGCTTGAGTCCCACATCTCAAAATGAATGCAGAAATTGACCCTGGTAATGACTGGAAACAGCTCTTCCCCGGTGGCATATCTAATAAAAAGCAGTGCTCATAATGTGATTTGTATTGCTTGAGTATTTATTCGTATTGTATTGTTTATCAGGTTTTGGACGATGAAGCTGAAGTTTTTGTTGTCAAAATGTGGCGCTTACTGATCTATGAAACTGAAGCAAAGAGCTTAGGACTGTTGAAATAATCTTTTAGTTTTAACAACATTGTACAAAAATGTGATTTGTTATTTTTAACAAGACACAGTCGCATTAAACCAATACATTGAAAGAAAAGGAGATATCATAATTCACATAATCAACCGATATGAATAAAACTTTCAATTTTTGCCCATGGTTTAAATATATATAATGATAATATTCAATGCGTTTCTTGTTTTTGTTTCTCTTGTTGCAGCCTTTGATTTTATTCTGAGATTTCAACTAACTACCAGCCTAGTAGCCTGCTTGCGGACATATTTTCCTTTGTATAGGTATATTGTATAGACCAAGGTAGCCTGCTCGCAGACTCACTGTCAAAATGTAAACTTAGTAAACAGTAGGTATTTTACTAGCCTGCGTGCAGCCAGACTTTTTTCTTCGTGTAGTCCGATAGTACTGTACGAAGAAAAAAGTCTGGCTGCACGCATGCTAGTATTTTACTTGTTTACCAAATTTACATTTTGACGGTGAGTCTGCGAGCAGGCTATAAAGTAGTCTGCGTTACAGACGGCGATTCATTCACAAACGAATGGCTAACATAATAAGCCCAATCATCTGTAATATTCTACCGTATAGTGCATCGATATATGTTTTTTTCAAATAATAAAATATATACTTGCCTGATGATCGCCGCATGGCGTGAAACTCAGAGTAGCGGGAACAGTATGTCTCGTTTTTGACTCATTTTATTTATTTATTTATTAAAGCTCTTATATTTATCATTGAGCACTATACCTACACAAGGGTGGACAATTTTACATTAATTATCTAGTAATAATATTAGAAATATTAATGCTTAATATTGGCAATTCTATAGTGCTCAATGCTAGTGAATAGGAGAGCGTAAATAATAATAAGAATGAGAAGGTCAAGAAAGGCACATTTTTTGGTTGAAACTCAAAGTTTCACGTTAGTGCACGATCATCAGACAACAAATACCGACTACAATTACAAACATCCACATTAACAGACAGCTAGAACAGGAATCTGATTGCAGTTTCTATTGTTATTTTATTACGATAGTTAGTATTTGTTGTCTGATGATCGTTAAATAACGTGAACTTAGGAGTTACACTCCGCATTGAACAATGAGCTTCCTATATGGTTTGCTATTTTCCAATAAACGGAAGTTTAGTAGATTGTTTATATGGGTGCTCCTTTGGACACGATGCCGTCCCACCTGTCTCGAGGGAGCCCGCAAAAATCAAATGTCTCCTGATAATGGTGCTAGTTCTCAGTATGATACATCTGACTACAACCGTATTACGACGGCATAGCAAAGTAAAAATGAGCACATGGCAACAACTAATGGGATCCTACTAAAGTTGCTTGGCTTCGTTTCATACGTGGAATTATCATACCCTACAAAACTTATTGTGAAATTGATCGAATATAATAAAACCAACAGCGATTTAAATACTTAGTTATCTGACGATCATGTCAGTGTCAATGTAGTATTGTTCTTCTTATTTCAAAGAAATCGAAATTATTCGCAAGTAGCGTCTATCTCATATTTATGATTTTTGACCTGATATTGATTCTGAATTGTTTCTTGATTGTGTCTTCCCTGTCAATTCCGGTCTATCTCACATCGGATCAATTAGTCAACAGAAACGGTGCTGTAAAATGCAACAATGCATTGTTTGATTTTAGACACAATACACAGGCACTGTTGTAAAGAATATGGACGCCATTATAATTTGGTATTATTGACCAAGTGGGGAAATGGTTGCATATCTACCCTACTCCCAACAGACCAACCATTGTGTGCGATGTAATTAATTGCTACCTAGAATTTAGAATCATCTCAAACTGGAGGGGTACTCTAATGAAGCTGTTAACGGATATGATGGGATTGGGGGCATTATAACATCGGGGTTGAATGTAGGTCGAATGTTGAAATTGGCTTCATGTTATGGGGGCTCTAATGTTACTATTATACCCATTGCGTTAAAAGAAATTGAAGTTATGAGTGAGTAGGGTTGTGTGCTTTAGAAATTCTTGATCGATAATAAAAGAAACAATTAAGGCTGATCGTTAGAAATTACGATGTACAGTCAAACAATGGAAACTGTTGTTTGATTTAATTAATCAGCTGATCACAAGATATGTATGTAAACATCTATTTCAAAATCACATTGCTTTTTTCTTATGCATCATCTCCCTCTTAATTGTATTGATAACACACATTTTATTGCTGTTATTGTTGTCATTCAATTCCCTTGGCGCATCAATATGACTCACAGATTTAGTTCCTGTTTAGTATCTTTTGTTCTGTCATCTCATTGTTTCAAGATGGCGCTTGGTCTTAACACAAATCAACACCTTGTTTTTGTTTTCAGCACTTTTAGACAGAAAGCGCTCGATCATCATTGGGTATGAAAAATGACCCAGGGTTTGAGTTCCTGCTTCCTTACATCAGTGAAGTTGCTTCTAACACGAGACAAGCATTTCTGTTTTAAAATTTAGAATCTAGAGACTCTAGCCAGTCAATAAAAGTTTAAATCTAAGTTGATCGTGTTGCTTGAGGAAGCTAGATCACGTGAAAGCATAGTGAAAGTCATGAGACAAGACATAATTAATATGTTACAAAGGGCATATTAATAACCCAGTCTAATGCAGTACTTAATTCTCGGTCGAACTAGCGGAGCCTATTTAAACTACATCAGACCATAATTAATCTATGAATAGACTAGCGAGTAGACATATAGACGATGTAAAGTCAGAAGGAATAACTCCGATTGGATCCTCCCCTTTCTTCGCTCCTGTTGACTTTTGACCTATTGTTGATTCGCAAAAAATTAAACAGTTTGTTTTGTTTCATGTTTGAAGGAACAATGTTCATTACAATTTCACTGGCCCAAACAATTACACGGTCACACAGCGAATGCTGATGAATTTACACTAGTGAGAACTGATAATTTTGCAGACACTTGAAATCCCACCACCAACGCGTTACGAATGAAAGTTAATTAACGTTAAAATGTAATATCGTGGACTGCAATGTGATGATGCATCAATTACATGCGTTGCTTTTTGGCGGGAGTTGTTGTTTACATTTTGAAAGGCGCCTCCATCATAGTTTCAATTCTGTCTACGCTTTTCCCGTTCGCTCGCCCCCTGCAGTGATAGTTGTACAGATTTTAAACGGAACATGTCAACAAACGATTTTCACCTACCGCTAGATCCGTTATAACAAGCAGGTGACATTTCTCAATTACTAACATAAAATAACATAATAATATTGCTCTGAAAAGCTGATGACACGATTCACAGTTAGTCAACGTTCAAATAAACTTTATTAAAACATGGTAATAATGTGAAAAATACTTTTCGTTGTACAATCTGTTCGATTCTACCTATGATTCTACAAATCAACATTTCCCTACAAATTGAACATTTAATTTTAAAATCTGTTTTTGCGTGTGTTTTGATAATAAATCTACTAGTTTATTACTTGATCTGTCAATGATCAAACTTGATGATAATTATTTTTCTAAATGTCAGTTTATAATGACAGCGTTTTTAGCTGAATGTTTCTCTCGCAGAATTAATTGATTGGAAATAACAACCAATAGAAATTATTTTATGCAGGTTCATTGAAAATTAAAAGGTAGACAGAATTTCGTGGAAATCGAATCAATAATAAAATTTGGAACAAAAGCTAAAGGAAATAGCCAATGTTTTAATCACGCAATCTATAGTAATCAGGGCTGGCGACAGGTCGGCCAAGGTGTGAATCTATGGGGAGCAATTTGATCACACTTAAATGAACAATAGAACAATCGGGTCATCAGATGATAGAATAGGAAATCAGATGGTCTGACGTAAACAAACAGTCATTACGAGAACAATGGACATGATGCCAAATAAATTCTTCAGTGTGATGCTTGCTGAGCTCAAATAAGAGTTAACACTCATTGAGAAAAGAAGTATCATATTTTGAATCATGGCTAGCGTTGATAATTCTCCTTCTGTTGGTACTAGAAACCCAAAATGTACGAGATGTCGAAACCATGGTCTGGTAAACGATCTCAAAGGGCACAAGCATAGCTGTGAATATCGTTATTGCAATTGCGACAAATGTTTAATTATGTCTGAGAAGCAGCAATCTACAGCCAAAAGAATCGCCCTCTATCGTCAACAAGTGACATCTCAAAATACAAACGGTGAGTTTTATTCTACTTTCTACATTTATCATTTCATTATTATTCTTCGTTTGAAGTGGGTGTATCCGTACGGTGTATCGCATAGTTTTAACGATTGTGACCATTGTCTTTTGCAAGTCTTGACACACATCCCATCAAAAATATTTTTCGGACAGTCCACGTGGCTGCACTTTTGAAATTCTGTCGTGATCATGTGATTTTCTGATTAGCACAGATGCGAATAATTTGGTAATTTTATTACTTTTTGTGATTTGATTTATTTGTTTGATTGGTAAAAGTACAAACAAAACAAGTTGATTTTGTTTTCAAGCGGTAATCTGTCAAAAATGTCACTTCATGCTGGTTTAATGGAAGTAGCTCAATATTTGTACATGGTCCGTGATAACTAATTAATATATAGTCTTTCTATGATGCATAGTTTTTAAAATTTCTTTCTTCTTTCTGATATTTAGAATCAACGCAATGCTCTTCAGATGGTCCGCAATCGCCATCCAGTACTGATAGTCCGGAATGGATGATGTCAGAAAAGAGAGCCATCGCTACTGAAATTCATTGGCAAAACGTCCGCATTTTGTTGTACGTCTTTCCATCGCTTGATTCACAGGCACTAAGTGACTTACTTGCAGAAAACCATGGTAACATGTTTGTCACTGTACTAACCATTGCCAAAGCAACATTAAGCCAAGCAGATCATTACGTCAGTCGGTTGAACAAAGAAGCAATTGAATACTACCAGAATGGCAAAGATAAACGATTATCCGAGGCGGACCGATCTGTCGCCAGTCCCTTCACAGCCGATACAAATGGTTACATGCCAAAGCAACCTGTTTCACCATTGTCACCAACCCGAACACCCGATTCCGCTTACAATTCCGATTCATCAACGCATATACCGATTTCTACACCAACGCTCTATAGAGAAGGAAGAAAGCGACCACATCCAACATCTTTACCAGCAAATAATCAAACGAATAAACACGGAATCGTTAAATGTCTAAAATCTACTCGTTTAATGTGTAACTACTGTCGGTTGGATATCGAAAGGAACACTCGATTTTGTGGAAACTGTGGCAAGCCACAATAAAGTATTACTGTATTGTAAATAATTTTAGATAACAGAAAAGGTGTAACATTCTAATAGTAGGACATATTATATTTAATAGTAATAATATTTTAAATTGAAACTTCTTCACGCTTCTCAGTAAAGAAGTTGAAATACATTTGCATTAATTTGAATCTTATTCTCAAGCATTGGCCGCTTTGATAGTAGTGTAATTGTGAAAATCAGTGTGCTAGTTTGTGCTAGTTCGAGGGAGAGCTAGCCGTTAGATTTCTGGTGGTGTGTATGTGTGTATCTTTGCTTGATTTTCTAACTAGCCACGGTGTTAATATCAACGAAGGATTCACTATCGATCTCCGTGCCAATCATCAAGATCTGATTTAACGATGTTATTCAAAGTCATCAATAACTCCGTAGATCTAAATATAGATACACTGTCAATTAAATATGACCTACCAAAGTACACTTTACGTGGACATCACCTTGAATGGAAAGCATTAAGAATGCCACGCTTTGATACTACCAAGCGTCTATTCTGTCGCCGTGTAATACCAATATTATGCCTTGTCTAAAGATATTATTAGCTCTAAAACCATAGCAATTTTTAAAACAGTATAGATAACATTGATTTATCACTCGTTTTTGCAACGGTTAAATAATTTTTTTTTATAACTGTAATTTTTTTCAAGGCTGTATGTAAGCGGAGAATGGAGTTGTTTCCCTTTATTTGCCTGCCAAAATTCACATTTTTATTTTTATCAAAAATAAATCAATAAAAAAAAAGATCTGCGTTTGTCAATTCATGGTCAATTTGAGCCCTCACGTCTTGAGATTAATAGGAATGAGCCCCTGTTTTTTCATGATTTTAAATTTATTGGATTCTCATTCACGGGGGAGAAAGAGGCTCAGGTATAAACCTGTCATGACAATTTTGCAGAACTAGTATCCAGTTACATGTGATGCGAGTAAATTAGGATGAAATGAATCATGGGAGCCGATAGCTTTTACTCTTCGGGGGGCTCCCAAGAAAAAAATAAAAGTCTTTACAGGTATAGACTATACGAAGAAAAAATGTCTGCCTGCAAGCAGGCTAATTAATCAGGACCGGTCTGAAAAGTAATTTGTTATGTAACCTGTGTGTGTACTTGTAAGCTTGATCAGTTTAAAGAACATAGAGGTATAAGTACTTACAATAACTCTATGTTTTACAGAATACGATATCATAATCCGCCACGGGCCATATCAGATCCGAATATTTGTTGTAGATCGAATTACATTTATATATTGAAATTATAATCGAAACCGCGATTGTAATGGAGTAATAGAGTGCGGACATTGTGTTGGATTTTATATTTGAGTTTGTCCCTTGGATTTTGTAATAATGTGATTCAAAATTTCCCGCTTGTTTAAAATAGCCATTCAAAAACATTCAGTTGAAATATTTGGGTGTTTTTTCACAAATGGATTTTAAAACAGCAGGTAATGTGATTGGCTGACTGTAACTAACGATACCGCAGTATTCATTCGGCTGTTAACACCTCAATGAACTTTTTGAAATTTTTATGTCAACATTTTGTAGGTCATGCAATAGGACTTCTCCTATCTCTTTGAATTATTTTTGACAAAAAGGAAAATAAAAATTTGTTGAGCTCCAGTGATTTTATTCAAGGATTTACGAAATCAACATCATGTGTATCGATTTAAAATAACAAAGACGTGCTGTGGTCGTTTAGTCAACTTCCTATCAAGATTTATCGTCTGATTCTTTGATCTGGCTAGTCCTAGATGTTTAAATTTGTTTGGTTTGGAAAATTTACGAAGAAAGATAGAGTACATATCGTGAGCCACTTCAAACCATTATACAAATACATCAAGTCTGTTATCTATCCAGAAGACTAACGCAATTCAGTATGTTATTTAAACATTTGAAATTAATTGACTTATTTACGCGCTGAAAACTGGTTGTGTTTTTTACCAATTTTGATTAAACACTCAAATTCAATCCAAGAAGTGATCTTTGAAATATGGCGAGTGTCAAAGTTGCTGTTCGTTCTCGTCCTTTGAGTAAAAGGTATTTATGTTATATAAATAAATGTAGTTAACTATTTTAGAGATAATAACTCAAGCTATCTGATTATCTGATAATTTTACAAGTAAGGATGTTTGTCATAGATTAAAATTTTTCAGTTTTGTATGCAATTGTCAAAGTGTTTCGTGACACGTGCTTTCTAATTGTACCAGACCAGAGTCTTTAAACTTCCTGCATTCAAACGGTACCTGCTGTATTTATGCAGTTTAAAACAGTAATTTTATCAAGAATGTTTGATTTATTTGAATAGGGAATTGGCTTCAAATGCAAAAGTGATACTTAGAATGGATAATAACATCACTGCATTAGCAAATATCAAGGTTTGTGGGTCACGCTTTTTAATTTCCCTTGTTTACTTTTTGTTAACAAAACAACAATAAATTACGCAAATATTAAGGTGTGTTGTACAAAACAAATAATATATACTGCGGCACATTGCTGGTACTAAGACTAAGAAGAAATTCAATGTTTATCAATTGCTAGCTTTTATCAAAATCCAACCTATCCTCCAAGCCAGTCTCGTACATTGAACCATGATTTGAACATAGGTATTAATAGCGGAGGCTACTTCAAACAGCCGAAGGATATTAATGGTTAATTTTCTTAAACAATGTGAAGTTCCTTTTTATTATGTTTTCGTTAGGGCTAAAGAGCTGTTTCTCATAATTAACGGTCTGTCAAAGGAAATAAAAATCTAAACTGATACCAATTACAATATTAATGACCATTAATATCTAAAGTATCAAGAATATCAAAATCTATTAAAATGAGAGAATAATCTAAACTAGCCTGCGTATACAGACTAAAACCTATTTTGATGAAAGTGTTGAGTCTAGAATTAATAGTCTAGAATTATGAACTAATGTGAATCAAATAATATTTAAAATATACACTGGAGCTAGTTCCAGGCTCTTATCGTCATAACTCAGAAATGATAGTGAAAAGTGACTGAAGCTATTTCCGGTGCACATTTTAAAATATTTTGTGACTCTTTTAGAATCAGAAAATATATAAACTCAATTGAACTATCAAAGCATATATATGGCAACTCAAAGACATTTCATTATACTTAGTAGCGACAAATAAAACACACAATAATCTGCAACGGTTTCGATTTATTCTTAAATCATCGTCAGGCAAGTGAAAGGGAGAGAGAACAGGTTTTACATCGTATTTATAGTTAGAAATTATTTACATGATCTATTGAAATTTGGGGCTCTATATACGACTATAACACACTAAACAATACATGAAACATTATGACGGAAGGGATGGTCTGAAGCGGTACTAATTACGGATACAATACAAAATAAATATGAAATAATAATTACTTTTATACAAAGAAAACAATGAAACAAAGAATAGAAAGTAAAATGTTCTATCAGAATGGTCATAGATATTTTAAATTTTATTGTCCAGCAGGTGTTGATAATGAAAATATTGCCGACCTGAATGGCCGACATAACTATAATCCAATAGTCACACAAAATATCATCAATGTTAAGGCATGAAAACAAGTAAATCTCAATCTCAATTTATACAACTCAAAGACAATCAAATTAATTGCACCATCAAAATGGTCAACCCTTTCGAATGCCATGGCTTGCAACAGCCAAACAACAAAAATGCGATCTCTGTCTTACTAAAATACGAGATAATAGTCTCTGATAACATTTTACTTAACAAGAAAATGTGCCAATAGTGTCTGTCAAACTAACTAAGTAAAAGGCTCAATATTGACGATAATAATAAAAAATATAATAATTGAAATTTGATGATGATTATTTGAATTTTATTATTAATCCATACCTTAATTAATTCCATGAATTATTCAAGAATAGTTGCGTTATTAGAAATATTACAAATTCATCACAACGTTTATCTAAATATGTCAGTTCATATTCTTGATTAACAATATCAGTTTGACTAGATGAAGAATTCTTTGCATTTCGTTGACCTCTTTGTAATTATTTGAATCATTTTTATCTAATAGACTTGATAGCTCTGCTTCTGTTAATGTAGTAAATCTTGATTTTGAAAAGTGAAAAATTTGTAAAACAGATATTTTCTGTTCCATCAATCTTGAAACCTTGGACATCTTTTGTCTCGACATATTGTCGCGACCTAATGATATAGAGATTTGAACACGAGAAAAATGAATTCATACCTCCAAGCGCCCATGAATTATTTTGTTTATTATATAAAAATTTCACTTGAGAGCATATAGAATTTCAACAAACAACTTTATTAAGAATTATGCAAAACGCAATGAAGAGGATATCTATCTGATTCTATCACATTTGAAAGAGGACAGCGGCAAATCAGCTTTAATTTAAATTAATTACCTTACAATCATCATCTGAATTGTCAAATTTCTTTTCAAAATCCCAGATGATTAATCACCTTGTGAGGCCTGAGGCGTTCCTTTTAGTTTGGAACTTTCACAATTGCATCACGTTGAAAGACACTAGGAATCATTATTAATGGCAAGTTTTTTCGAGCGTTTTCTTGCTTCCTATTGGTTAATCGAACACCGACAATTCCTAGTGTCTTCGAACGTGACGTAACAATCTGAGACAATAGGGTAGAGCTTGAGACAATTAGGTCGCGACAATATGTCGAGACAATAGCATCTCCAAGGCTTCAAGACTGACGTGATAGAAAAACTCTTTTTTACAAATTTTTGATTTTTCAAAATAAAGATTTGCTACAATACAGATTTTATACAATAAATTTATTATAAAAAAGGTGCGAATAATTAGAAAGAGGACAACGAAATGCAAAGAAGTCTTCATCTAATCAAGTTGATAGCGTTAAAGTCTCTAAATTATGAAGACATATTTAAACAAACATGTTGCGATGAATTCGTAATATTTCCCAAAACACAGTTGTTCTTGAATATTTCATGGGATTAATAAAGGTATAGATTAATAATAAAACAATTATCAAACTCGATTTCGCATGACACTGAGAATTATCAGGCCTCGGCTAACACGCGCCTCGGCCTGATAATTCTCAGTGTCGTGCTCAATCTCGTTCGATAATTGTTAATTGTCAGTGTTCGATTAACCAATAAGAAGCAGGAAACCATTTAAAAGTTTTTGCCAATTATAATAATACATGATGCTTCAATATAAGAATTGTATAATCTCTTCGCTTTGTTTTTGGTAGATCTCAAAATTTGACTTTCTTCTTATTTGATATTTGATATAGCGTTCTCGGCGTAGCTTGACAGATTCTAATGACGAAAATTGCCCAGAAAAATATTTCAGTTTTGACCATTGCTACTGGTCTACTGATCGCAAATCATCACGGTATGCTGTTCAAGCCAATGTAAGTCAATTTCAAAATATATATGATTGAATATAATATAAAATTAAGCTTTCAGTTTGGATCAGATTGACATAATCATGTTGGATTATATCGGATTTTGAGAATGTTTGAGAACGAACATTGTTTTTGCAGTTTTCTTAGCTTTTAACAACATTTATCATTTGATTCAATCAATCGATATCATGGTCATTCTGGTGATTAAAAAACGGTAATCCTGTGGCAATATTATCAATAATCTCCTTTGACAACAGTCAAATTGCAACATTCAAAATCTTTCAAAACCTTGGCAGACTAGAAAAAATTTTGGATTTTTTTAATGTTGTACATAATAATGTGTGTAAATGTAATTAACTGTGAGAAGAAAGGTTAGCTCAATTGAGCAACACTGTCTAGTGTGTCTACTATTATATGTATTTATATAGATGTCCTGTTGTGTCAGGTTTGACTGTCAAGAGTTATGAAAATTAATTTTTGCGGGCAAGGTCCGACAAAAGTGGGGATTCTGGGATCATAGATCCTGGAAGCTAGAGCAAATTCAGAAGAAAATTGATAATTTTATGATTTATTGGTCAAACCTCAACAAAAAATTCTGAAGAAAATGTTGAAATGTTTTTGAGATTGCGGAAGGCTAAATCTTTTGTCGGACACTGTTTGCAGGCAACAGCTAGGTAGTTTAATTGCACTTGTGTCTCACAGTAATGATGATAGGCGTATGCCTGTAACTGTAGAAGCCGTCTTGTAATATAATATGACAGTTATCCATTATGTGAGAGAGTCCATTCATCATCATCGTTTATCATTCTATTCTGACAAAGATTTTACTCCCTGATGATTCTGATTTTCAAGCTTACTATTTGCATTATGCGACATTTGATCTACAATTATTCACTGGATAATGACATTTCAATTATTTTTTTGCAGCTATATGAGGATCTTGGTTCTGAAGTTGTTAAGAATGCACTAGCTGGTTACAATGCATGCATGTTTGCATACGGCCAGACCGGTGCTGGAAAAACATTCACAATGACTGGAAATGACAACGAACCGGGTCTCATTCCAAGGATATGTGAGGCACGTACAGTGTATAGTTTACACAAAATGGACAATAAAATTCTCAATTCAAATTGTTTCAAGTTAATTCTTAGCCTGCGTACCAACCCCAAGATTGTTTCTGAAACCATAGGGTCTGTGAACTAAAGTGTGACTTTTAGCCCAGCAAGTTCCCATGAGTTTGGAATATAATTTATGCATCACATCGTATTATCATTAAAATCATTGTTGTTGCTGATGAGTATAACATGATTGAGGAATTGATCTTTTGTGATAGAGTGTGAATCGGAGTGTGAATAATTTACCAATAGTATATAGGTGTTATTTTCGATGGGCTAAAAATCACACATTAGTTCACAGACCCTATGGTTTCAGAAAAATTTTTGGGGCCGGTACGCAGGCTAGTTAATGCTGACTGAAATACTGTCTCAGCAAGGAGTAATTTTTGATGCTTTTGGTCTGGGCAAATTGTCATTTTTCATTATCTCTATTGTTGCATTTATTTAGTCTGATTCTTGAGCATTTGTTGTTCATTTGTTTATTTCATGAGGCTCTGTTATTATTTTCAAAATTCCTCCTCTTTACAGGATCTGTTTACAAGTTTAAATGAAGAAACGGTGATGTCATACAGACTGGAAGTGAGGTAATTGAATTATCAATTTAATATTATTGATTATGCAAGCAGAAAGTGTTATTGTGTGAGTGAGGGAACTGACTTAACAACTTTGCAACAACAAAATCAAATATGCATTATTGATGAATACTGTATACTACATAACCTCTAAAATATTATTAAACTGTTTCTTGTAAACTTCAATTACACTTTGAACGCATAAATATAACTCCTGAGTATCAATCAAAAAATGACATTGTATGTATTAATTGATGATATATACAATTAATAAAAAACTTGCATTGATTAAATATGTAACAGCCTACATGTCATTTTTTGATTGATTGACATATTTATAAAATATTAAAAAATTACATAATTACAGGCAAGAAGCACATGAAAATTAATTACAAAAATGTAGTCTAAAGCTTTAATTTACATTGGAGATCTATACTATCCAAACTTTATTTATCTATCTTATCAATAGATGTTAGATAGTGACATCGTTACGAGCTCTAGAAGAGAATTCCACAGACTGGTTACATAATAAAAGAACAAATTACTGTAGATACAGCATTATTTCAAAAGGCTTATTCGCATCACAGCATTATTTCAAAAGGCTTATTCGCATGCAGGCATGAGAGAGTTCCTCGGAAAAGCTAATTTCCTCGTTTTCCATCGGCTTTAAAACAAAGTAAATTCATTGAAAATACTAATCTTGCTATTGTTTTGGTAATTTTCCTAGAATTTTCTTCGTTTTTGACTGAGCTCGACTCTCATGCCTGTTCGCATGACACAAGTCTCTTTCTTTGGTTCATCATTTCAATTTTTATTTCTATTTTTAGCTATATGGAGATTTACAATGAACAGGTCAGAGATTTGTTGAAGATAAAAAGGGATCATAAAATTCATAATAACGATAACGCATTTCTGAGAATTAGGGAACATCCCAAAGAGGGACCTTTTGTGCAAGGTAATATTTAATTATTATTATATAATAATTATTATAATTATTTCTGTATCCATTAAACAGAATAAATGTATTCAAAGTCTGGATTTTTTATCATTAGAATTGTACATGATAGTCAACATTTTTAGATCTTTTAATCTAATGCCAAGTAATCAATCATATATATTTATAAATGATCTAAATGTCCAAATGTAGATTAGATCCCTTGTACTATCTACATTCTACATCATACATAGCAGCAGGCAAGCACTTGTTTCTGGTCATTAGGCATCATCAGTACTTCTCAGTGAACAATGGACTGACTTCTGCTGTTATAACAAGGGACTGACTTTGCCTGTTATAACAAGAGACTGACTTTGCCTGTTATAACAAGGGACTGACTTCGCCAGTTATAACGAGGGACTGACTTTGCCTTTTATAACAAGGGACTGACTTTGCCTGTTATAACAAGGGACTGACTTCGCCTGTTATAACAAGGGACTGACTTCGCCTGTTATAACAAGGGACTGACGTCTGCTGTTATAACAAGGGACTGACTTCTGCTGTTATAACAAGGACTGGCTTTGCCTGTTATAACAAGGGACTAACTTTGCCTGTTATAACAAGGGACTGACTTCGCCTGTTACAACAAGGGACTGACGTCTGCTGTTATAGCAAGTGACTGACTTCTGCTGTTATAACAAGGACTGGCTTTGCCTGTTATAACAAGGGACTGACTTCGCCTGTTACAACAAGGGACTGACTTCTGCTGTTATAACAAGGGACTGACTTCTGCTGTTATAACAAGGGACTGACTTCTGCTGTTATAACAAGGAATGCCTTCGCCTGTTATAACAAGGGACTGACTTCGCCTGTTATAGCTAAGTCAAAATGAGTTAGTCACTTCCAGTCACACTGATGCTAAACCAGTGAAATGCTCAATAATACTCACCTTGATATCATAGAGGAGAAGAGAGGAGAGGGGGTGGGAAAACAACTCATGCATAATGATAGCATATTGATTGCACAGGAGAAAATCCAGATCTAATAAGAAATGTGTGATAAGAATATAGGACGAGACATACTAATTTCCCCGACTTCCAGTTTAACGAGAAATGGTGATCATCAGGCGATTTATTAAATTTACATTAGATATGAAACCTGGACCCCTGCGAAAAAATTCATGAGTTCATGAACAGTTCATGAACTTCATGAACAGTTCATGAACATTTTTTGTTGGTTCATGAACAGTCACAAAGAGTTCATGAAAACTTCATGAACCGGTTCATGAACTGGTTCATGAACTTTTTTTTGCAGGGGCGACACAGCAATCATGTTGCTTGTTGTCAAAAGTTCACCACAATAAGATGATATCAGACAATTTATCCAATAAACCAAGTATATTGGTTTTTGATCAACTCCTTTTAGAATTATGAAAATTTCAATCTACATGACATTTGAGTCATAATATGCTCAATCAGTAAGACAGCTGTACAATGTACAATGTACATGTTATCATATGGAATACAGTCTTTAGAATAATTTGCTTTAGAATAATTCTCTTTAAAGGAGGGAAGTGTCAGATTAAAAGTTTAGCCTTCCTGAATCCTCAGGATATTTTCAACAGTTTCTTCTGAATATTTTGTTGAGATTTGACCTATAAACTAAAAAATTATCAATTTCCTTCTGAATTGCCTTCTGGAATCTAGGCTCCCAGGATCCCTACTTTTGTTGGATCTTGTAGGAGGGTTTTATTTTGATTATTATTTTAATAATTTATAGATCTCACTGTTCATCCAGTATCAAACTACAAATCAATTGAATCATTGATGGAGCTTGGTAACTCAATACGGTATGACCAAAATCAACAGACTTAAAAACCACTTAATAGTCAAATATTTATCACTTGAAATCAATCATCCTCTGGAAATTGTGTTTAAAAAAAGATTGATTTTTATCAAGTTATCACAGAAAAGACAAAAACTATTCTAATGTTTCTAAAATAAAATTAATTGTAATAATGATTCTCTAAGCACAACCGGTCATGATTTCTAGCTGGTTAGTAGCAGACAACATAAAATCAAAGGCAGAATATTAATGTTACCGGTATTGTATCATGATTACTTTCTGACTTCTGTATTTAAATCTTAACACAACAGCTGCTTGTCTATAGTGATCACTTCGATCATATAAAATTGATATAGCTTATATAGTTTATAGAAACAACATTGTTAACATTTATCTACTTAATTTACAGTGTTACTGCTTCAACATTGATGAACGATACTAGCAGTCGTTCCCATGCCATTCTCAAAATCAAATTGACGCAGGTAAGAATAGAGCCTTTAGTGAGGTGACATAATATGTAGAATATTCTAAAATGACACAATACTTATGAATTTTTCATGATTGTTTGATTGTGAGCCGTGTGCCGCAGCCCGCAAATTTTGATTTTATACAGCAGACACGTCTAGATATACGCTCTTGCTTAGTATCAACTATGATAAGCCCATTTATCGGCAGTGGTAATAGAAGCTTTTGAGCTTTACATGGAATATTCTGAATTGAACGGATAAAATATATTTTTTTAGGCAAGGTTACTTCATGGAATGCCAAGTGAAACTGTTAGTCATATTAATCTGGTGGATCTAGCTGGAAGGTTGGTTTATATGTTAAACTTATCATCGTTATTATATGAATTTACCATAGGGGATTAGTGTAAACAACTGTGAATGCAAGCGTTACTACTACTGATCCCAGGTTTCGATGAAAGTTGCAATCCTACGAATCTACGATCCTAGATCGCGGAAGGCTAAGCTGAAATACAAAGGCAGCAAAAAATTAACGTTTTTCTTATAAGATTTCTACTTCGTGAAATAATTTCTTTTCAAGTGTTCAAGTTTAAACAGGATGGATCGTTGACAATGAAATCAATAGCAGACCGCCTTGTTCTGATAATTGATATAAAATAGCTCATCATATGTCCAGGAAAAAATGCGAAGGTTTCACTTGGAAAATCTTTGGATCTCGGAAAACAAAAACTTTTATCGGACCCTGACTGATCCTATCACACTTTGTATAAATGCTAGAAATTACTACAAAAGAACAAAACACTCCATAATATTTAATCACTAGGAATAAAGTTTAAAATAAAAAAATATGAGGTCACATGAAATGCAAGCAGCGAGCAAGAATCAGTATTATTCTTGAATCTGACATGAGGTAGTCTGAGAATCACTAGCAAGAAAATTGTAAAAAACTAGCAACATATGAATTTGTGTTGCTGGAATGTGTGCTGCTACAGTAAATCTCTTGTGTCAGTCATCAGTTATAAATGATTGACGCTGACACATAAGATAACCACTGGAGTATTGTACAATCAAACCTGTTATAACAGCCACCTCTCTGTAGTGACCGTTTATGTAAAATATGATAATCATCACAGTTGAACTTGCTTATTATTCCCCCTCTAATGCGGATGAAAAGGGGGACATAAAGCAAGGTGGAATATCATGAAAAATAGTTCAGAAGTTCATGAACAGTTCATGAACGTTAAATGGCCCCAAATTTTCATGAACTGTTCATGAACTCCTGAACTGCTTTTCGCATGGGAAGAGTTTGTATGGGAATGGATAATGGAAATATGTTTTATCAGTGGATATTAAGTAAGATTGGACCATAAGCACCACTTGTCTATAGTGTTTAATTTATTTGTTATATATAAAAGTTCCAACATATTTCTTATTTTGTTTCAGTGAACGTGCTTCATCTTCAGGAGCAGTTGGAATCCGTTTGAAGGAAGGAGGCAATATCAACAAATCTCTTGTCACACTGGGTTTGGTGATTTCTATATTAGGTTTGTACTTATCTAAATATAATTTGACTGTAGAAAATAAAATATAATCACACTATCACAGGCATGAGAAATTTTCTCCGGTCAGCGGTTTGATAGGTTTTCAAGGTAATTCTCGCTTTCAACTGAACTTCTTTCTCATGCGTGCTATCAGCAGATTTTTTTTTTTTGGATTTATCATTAATCCACAAACTGGGTAAGCTTGCAGCTAATTTTCACCAAGGTGGTTGGTTAATTTGTTAGTAGCTTTTTGTAGCTTGTGTGTGTTTAATAGCCGGATGCCCTTCCTGACGCCAACCTATAGTACTCCGGCCAGGGATTGAATCCGAGACCCTGCGGGCCGTGGTCCAACGCCCTAGCCACTACACCAAGGCCGCATAGACTGGTGATGGGAGATTGTTTTTCAAACACAATGCATTTGACGTAAAAAATGCAATCATGAATTTATTCGTATGTGTGTTACCAGGGATATTTTATTCCAACCCTTTCTTACTAATTACTTACATGGGCACATGCTGATAGTAAGAATGTCATCTGTACTAAGCAATTGATGTCATAACTGCTCGAACTGTTTTTTTACTACTTCTCTTTAAGCAAATGTGAAATTACCGGTACAATTTATCAAACTCAGTACTGCTGGTAATGGTTTGATTTTGAATGAAAATGTGATGCTTGCTTTTTTGAGAGACACTGGAATTACTTGCTAAGCTAAGTCTGGCAAACTAATCGTTTTCCTTTTACTAGCAACGACACATTGGTAAATTGTGTAAATAGTTGACAATTTACTAAAAATCTATATTTCTCTGGTTTAACGAGAAATAAAAGAAAGGATGACTTCTACCTGAGTCCTAGAAAAAGGGTTAATAATAGACTTCAAATCTAGCTACTATCTCAAAGTTGACTTGTTTTCATCAACCTCATTATAGGTGAGCAGCAGAAAAATAAGCTGAGGTTACTGTTTAACCATGCTTAAATATATTTACAACTGATACGTAAGTCAGTATAAATCTAATGAATCATTATCTAATATTTTATGTTTTGCTTGTTTCTGTTAATAGCTGACAAATCTAGTACAGAATCAAAGCATAAGAAACAAACGTTTGTTCCGTACCGTGATTCTATCTTGACATGGCTCTTGAAAGACAGTCTTGGTGGTAATTCAAAAACTATAATGATAGCCAGTAAGTTCATTTTAAGTATTGTCATCTTCATATTCATATACAGTTGAAATCGGTTAATTTCCCCTCTTTCAATATCCCACCTTGCCTAATATTCCTACATTAAACTGATTTCTATGCCCAATTCTCCATGCAAACTCTCATATTCTTACCTCGCTTAATATCTCACCTCGCTTAATGTCCCACTTTTCATCCGCACCTAAAGGGGGATGTTAGGCAAGTTTGACTGTAGTACCAGTCAAAAAATAGTAAAAATCAATCTAGTACAATCACTCAGCCAAAAAGAAGAAGACAGTGGGATTTTTGCCTTGTGGAAGAAAACGCGGCAAAGTTATGAACTATCTCTTGCAATGAAACATTGCCGATCTACTTTCACCTTCTCTTCGATTTTTTTTACCAATACTATATATACAGTATATATATAATTATAAATGTGTGAGGCAAAACATCAATGAGAGTGCTCAATGCTAAAAGCAGAGCAATATAGAAATTATGACTCAAAGATTACGAGTTCGGTCCATTACTCTGAGTTTCGCGTAGAGACGCTCTTCAGACGGTTTATTCATAATCTTAATAATCATAATCATAACCTGAATAATTCATAATCAGATTATGAATAAACCGTCTGAAGAGCGTCTCTACGCGAAACTCAGAGTAACGGACCGAACTCGTAATCTTTGAGTCATAATTTCTACAATATATATATTCACTATTGATCCTTGGTGTAAGCATCTGGTGCCTCCCTCTAAACAGGATCATGCTTCGTTACCAGTATATGCTTGCATAGGCTATTTTGTGATTATCATTTATTAGTGTTGGTGTGACATAAATTTTTCTGAAGCAACGTGTATCCTTATGGGCTTGTGTATCATGCATACAGTGTAACACGCTTATGTGCAATTAGGATAAGTGAAATTCCCGCTTATCTGCAACCTGGCTTTAAAACATGTTGAACAATGTTTTGGTCAGTCCTTGGTCAACAATTTCGGATAACTGCAAATTGGGATAAATGCAATGAAAACCATTGGCAAATTTGACTTGCACTTAAGGGGGTTACACTGTATTATCATAATGTCACCTGAAGGCATTGCATAAGTTTGCTAGGTAATAATTTCTGAAAAGACACAAGTCTCACTTAGTCTTGCTTCTGTTATTATCAATTTAGCTGTATCTCCCGCTGATGTTAATCATGGTGAAACGTTAAGTACTCTGCGATATGCAAGCCGTGCACGTAGAATTGTCAATCAACCAGTCATCAATGAGGTTTGTAACACTATAATTTGTCAACTTCAAAATAAAAGCTTTGAATGAAGTTTATATTCTGTAAGACTTTGGCTCGATGTGAGAGAGACAGAAACAACGACAGTAAATTGACTATTACATTTTAATGTGACAACATCAATGTTTACAAGGAGGTGTAAAGAATGAACAACACCCTAATCTATTATATATATATATGCCTGTAAACGAGACTTACAATAACGAGTCTAACCAATCATAAGCTAATACAATATCAATAATCCTTATATGGCAAATAACAAGCATTAATGAGACCAATTGATATCGGGACATAGCAATTTTTTATGATATAATTTCCAAAACATCTATAGTACGTTATGATAGGTATCAAATCAGAAGAAATAAAAATAAAACAGGTCAACAATGATGACTTCGTTGACATCCCGAGGTGCGTTAATAAGTTGTATGCATATCACTTTCTTTCTTTTTTCAACTTTTTATACGCTCTTGTATTTCCGTGGAAGTTACACCAAATTGTCAAAATATTCTGGGAGGGAGTGTTACCTATATGTGGTGTTTGCCAAAATCGATAACATTCTGTAAGAGTGCCGTTGTGGAATGATCAGTCTGACCAAATACAATACAATAAATACAAAGACAATATCATCTATCTTTTTATATTACAAACTGCAAACATTTAGGTATTTTTAGATACTCAATAGTTACCTTGCTGAAATTTGTTATTTTATGGGGCTCTATATTATAATTTTTGTAGCCAGTATTAATAATATCCAACTGTTTTGTTTTAAAAATTAAATCTGACTCAAGTTGAATTAAAATTTATCCTCCAAATCACGACGCCGCAGTTGTCATGGATGCCTTTGATTGACGGTTGTACTTAATATCAATTATGCAAGAAGCGAATAAATAATTGGAATTTATTTCTTTTAATATGTTTTGCTTGTACCACTAGTTGGTTTCTACTAAAACAATTAGACAACTCGCCCTTGTTGACTACCGTCTTGAATAGTCACAATAGAACAGAACAAGTGAATAGAATAGAATGACAATAGAACAAGTGAAGCTTTCATTAAAACCCTATAATATTGAAATGTCAAAGCTGTCAAATTATCGAAACGCTGTCAATAAAGCACCACACAAACACTCTTCAATTTGTGATTCGAAATGAATTCGAATTTCATGATTCGGCTATGACGAACGGTAGCCGGGGTTAACTAGAACATAGCTTTGAATCATAGTTCAATGTTCCACCAGTTGATAATACCTGTAGCATTCCCGCCTTATATATATGGTCATGTCAATTGTCCTAAATTTTGAATGGTTTATCAAATTGTTACCGGTAAACGTAATTCTCCGAAAGCTGATATATGTAGGGTTGTAACTGTTTACAAAGGTGTGTATGAACTCTAGGAGTTATTATTGGGATAATAATGACACTAAGTTTATATCGTTGTTTTCCCTTCTGATAAGGATTCAAATGTGAAAGTCATTAAAGAACTACGCGAGGAGATTCAACGATTAAAAGAATTGATGAACAATAACTCAAGCACCGTAAGTTGTTCACCTGTCACATTTACACACAAAGAAAATAGCTAATATGATAATATATAGAGTGTTGTTGCTTATTTATGCTCTATATTCGTTATGTATTGTTCTTCAACATTATTTCGTAGAGCGAAAAAGAAAATGTTAAGGCATTAGATGATAAGATGAATGAAAAATTACTTAAAAGTCAACAGAGAGCTGATGAGTTAACAAAAACATGGATGGAAAAGTGGAAAGAAACTCAACAAATTTTTGAGGTAAACAAAGACACACATCAACCACCCATTTATCTCTCTATATTTCATTTTCTATTTATGCTGCTCTACTTGAGGTTTACAAAGAATAATGTGAATAGTTTATCCCATTTCGAAGTGAATGTCAAAGTTGCCAAAGATTGTCTTTGTATGTATCTGAGTTTTTACCTATCCAAAATAGTTTATAGGATTGTAAAGCCAGATAAGAGGATATTAACTTATCTGAAGTGCATTTTCTGTTGTTGTTGATTTATCATTTTATCACAAACTGGGTAAGCTAGTAGCTTTTTCTTACCGGGGTGACTGGTTAAATGGTTAATATTTTTAATACATGTTCGAGTTCAATGGTCGGATGCCTTTCCTGGCCCCAATCAGTAGTGCTTCTGCCAGGGGTTGAACCCAAGACCCTGCTGACCAAGGTCTGATGCCCCAACCACTACACTTAAGGTTACATTTTAGTGATGTTCATCTGTACCACTCTTTTAGGAACGTAGTTTGACTCTTCGTAAATGTGGCAGCCAGACATTTCTAACATCACAAAGACCTCATCTTGTGTGCCTTGACGGCGATCCATTGTGTACAGATGTCATTTTATACCATCTTGAGGTAGGTTGTCTTCTGCCTTTATTTGATTAGACCTTGCATGAATCATAAACTTAGATGTGCCTTTTTGCTTAAACAAGGATACACTAAAATAATTATACCGTAGTGATCAACGTGTAGGATCAACATACAGCAGATACTTATTTTATGTTACTGAGATACACGTACTGTCAAACCTGTTATAACGGCCACCTCTATACAGTGGCCACATGTGTATAGTGGTCACTCTTGCAATGTCTAAAATAGTATTTTCTATTGAATAAAACCTGTATATGAAGCAGGCATGAGAATTTTCCTCCGATCAGCGGAATTCCTCTTTTTCTATCAGCTACAAAACAAGAAAACACTAATGTAGCTATTGTTTTAATATGTCATGTTTTCAAGTGTTTTCCTCTCTTTTGACTGAACTTTATTCTCATGGCTGGTGAAGGCCACCTGCATATAATGGTTAATTTATCTACCTCTCGTAACTGGCTGTTATATACAGGTTTCGCTGTATGTTCAACTGTTGAAATGACATATTATGCAAACATGTAAAGCTTTATGATTATTTATTCCAAAGGCTACAGACTAACACAAACAGATTCCCTGTAGCGTGAGATAGAATAAAAGAGAATAGAAAAACCGTTACTGTTTGACTTTATATGTCTTCTTCTGTTTCTATTTAAAAATATTATTAAAATCATAGCAGTCTAATGTGGTGTTGTCAAGGACTTTACAATATTTATAAGTTGACTTAACTTTATTTTGCGTTTTCTCCATTGCGTGATTTCAAAATTCTTCTGCACAACTTAATGTATTTTAGTGAATAAAATGAGATATAGTCAGAAAACCAATTGAATAGTTAAAAAGAGCATAAAATTCTACATTTTATTATCAAATAAAACGAAATCCAAAAATTTATTGAATTGGCGATTCTGACACAAACCGTCATGTATGTGATTTTTGAGCAGATTGGTTCTCATGAAGCATCACAAATACATCAAAAATATATCTGATATATGTTTACAAGTGTTAATTTATCATTTCTTATTGTGCTGCCTTTTGCAATGACATTTTATTTCTATCTGTTTTATTTCTGTAGGAAGGGAAGACGACAATTGGATCAAGTGCGTTAACTGAAGAGCAGACAATAGGTACAGCGAATGTTATGTTATATAACTTTCTCAACCCATACTGGATCACCACACTTTACATCTATTTACTTTATTTTCCCTAGAAATACTTTTTTTTCAATCAAAAATAACTAATAAGTGTAATTAATAGTTATTTGTTGAAGTCTAGGTGAATATCAGCTGATAATGACGAAGTTCTGCCGAGTTCAATCTGCCAATATCAGGGTCTGACAAAAGGTTTAGCCTTCTGAAATCCTAGAGGCATTTTAACATTTTCTTCACTAATAAATCGTATAAATATCAAACTTCTTCTTAATTTGCTCTAGCCTTCGGAAATATAGGATTCCACAGATTCCTACTTTTGTCGGACCCTGGCCAATATGCATCAAGCCTGAGATCAATAGCTGTTTTTGTCGATGATTGGAAAGCGAATTTACATGTATTTTTGTGTATCAAGAACGCAATTATCTGTTGCATTTTATATCGATCGTGATACAGAGAGGTCAATGCATCTTTAGAATTTACGGCTGTTCAACCAATCAAACTGCTTGGTTTTGTTCAATTTCCAACTTGACCTGTTATGTCCATTATATTGTATCATGATCACACTGGCATAATTTTTCTATAAAAATGTTGAATTAAAGACATGTGATACTTTGTATAAACTTAATCATTTGAGACATTTCTTCCCAATTAACTTTATAACTTTCCAAAGATAATGGTTTTCAATTGTCTACTTAACATAGATGTGGTTAATAGTGCCAGAGAAGGAACCAGTGTATTGATCAATAAGGGAATTGCCAAGCACTTTGAAACGTTTGAAAAACATAGATGTGTTTAATAGTGCCAGAGAAGGAATCAGTGTATTGCTCAATAAAGGAATTGCCAAGTGCTTTTGAACATTTGAAAAACAAAAACACAAATTATGTTTTTTCCTTCAATATTTTGACAGTATATTGCGATCTTTTCAATAATTTGTTAAAACTGTGCCGCTATTTTCTCCAAGAGAATGCATTTTAATTGTGTTTGTTTATTTGTTTGTCTGTTTATTCATCTTGTTTATTCAGAAGCATGTTCAATTTTACTGTTTGTTTCCACAGCTTCAGGTTATAAATATTCCCTGAGACCTATCAGTATACTATTTCTGCCATTCTTGAAGGAAGGAGATTGATATTTCAATCATATAATGCTCATTTTTGTTTTCAGCTCTTGAGGGATCTGGTATTGAAGATGAACATTGTTATACATTTGTTTCTGACCATCATGTAACAATGAAAGCATTATCACAGTTATGCTTTGTTAATAATCGTGAATTAAGTAGCGGTGGTACTATACAATTAAAACAAGGTGATGTTGTACAATTTGGTCATTATTTGAGATTCAGATTTAATAATCCTGGTGAAGCTGCTGTTTTACGTCAAAAACGAAGATCAGGACATTATTCATCAATGGTCAGTGAATATAGAAATACTTGAATATGTGCCATATTAAATAACAACACAAGCGAAGTGTGTTAGTTGCTCTTTATTATAATAATGATAGACCTTGTCTGCTGGCATTACAGGGAGAGGTGCTAAAGGCTATAATGGCCCTTTAGACAGAGATCTTTGATACAACAGACACGCCCGTACAGTAAGATAATAAGAGGCAAAAGAGAGCGTTTACATGGTACAGTTTACACACATATAGATTTATGCCAAGAAGGGATTAAACAATGACATAAATATAATATTAAGCCAATACAAAGTTTTAAATGTTTATTTCTATAGTACTGTTCATTGGTTTTAGCTTATAGTCAAAGTTTTAAATTTTATGAATTTGAAAGTAGTTCTATTGATGATTTTTTTGTTTTAGCCAAATCTTAATCGAAGCAGCGATTCTGGGCTTGGAAGTCCTGATTCAGAAGAAATGGAAAGATCTGAAAGTTGTGATTACCTTAGAATACCTAATCTCACACCAGATCGTTCATTCATTCAAACTCCATCAGAATTGTACGTTTGTTTATTCTTTGTATTGCTACAGATTCTCTCTCATATAACGGACCAATCGTTTTCGCATTTTCGTTGTTTTGAAATGCTTTGCCCAAACATTATCCCAACAATAAACATAATATATCACTTGATGTAATGTTCAGTGCATAAAAACACCTGATTATAGTAAGTTTTTTGTTGTTGTAACCAAGGTAGTTGTAAAATTTCAATTGCTCAACAGTATTTCCAAATTATAAAATTATATATCTGCTAACAATGATTCATTTATGTTTGCTGGGTTAGTTTTAATAACAGAAGTAAACAATAATGAATGTTTCAACTAAGTTGATGCACTGTTCTTTGAATTCAACACTTAATGAACATTTGATATCGTAATGAAAGGCATAAAATTAATACAATTGAAACACTATCTTCTCTTTCGTTTTGCAAAACATAAATAAATAATCAAAGCCTGTCAGAACCATGACTGGAAAACAGCAATTCTGACAATATGCAACTCAAATATCTTACATTCTTACTTAAAGACCGACTGAAAAAGCATTGGAAAACTGGACCACAAATTTTACACACATGCACTCACACTTTTACATTTGTAGGTATAGATTATATATGAATGTAAACATTTAGGTTGAAAAATGATTGATTACAAGTGCTATCATTTGCCAGCTTCAAAGTTTAGGTTGAAAATGTTACATTGATTAATTTGATTTTAACTGATTAAAATGTAATGTAGACAATGTCGTTCTACCGAAGGCACCCATACCACTCCTCAGGAGTGGCTGTTTTTTCTGAGAGCAATGATTTTAAAAACTCTTTATTGATCTCATCCACGACTGTGCAGATCAATTTCAACAGATTTCATGGCACATAGGTCTTGATTGTCAATGCGCAACGATGCGCCGCAGCTACTCACAGTGCAATTCCCTCTGGACCATTCCATCCGCCATCCTCAGATGGTACTCATTTGATGTTTCAGATAAAGTCAAGGCTGAGTTGACCTTCGGGGGATTTGAACCACAGTCGATCAGATATGTTCCGATCTGAAGTTCGACTGATTGACAACTTGCCACCATCTTTTCAACAGATCTTCTATACCTGATGAAGAAGATGATTTTCATTGGAAACAAGAACAAATAGACAAAGAGAATAAAGAACTAAATGAACGCAGGTATATCTACTCTTTGAATTAAAATACATTATCATTAATTAGATACCGTACAGAGAACGAGATTGACTACTTTCAGATTGTCAATGAGTTCTGCCCCCTTCTGAGTTCTGAATAGTAAACAACGAGGATGAGGTGTATAATTCTTTGTGTAGAAAATTAGATTAGAAACTTGTAGTTGAACAAAGTTAATTACAAATACATTCACTTCTTGGACAACAATTATTATCAACGTCAATCAAATAAATTCTGATCATGAACTTATCATAGTCTGTGCCATGAACGACGATTCATCCACAAAAGAATAGGTAATACCTATCCTTTCATGAATGAATTGCGGTCTGTGACGCAGGCTAGGACTATCAAAAAATAGTCAACTATTGAGCAGTCAATCAGAATGCAGAGTATTGAATAGCACATAGTCGTGTTCTACTAATTCTAAATAATTTTTCGAATTTTTGTCAAGGTTTTGGCTATAAATAAAAAATATCAAACTTTTCTTCTGAACTTTTGCTAGGGTTCCGGTATCTAGGATCTCATATTTGTGATTATAATACTAATGAGAATTTTGTTTATTTTTTTATTTAAGGGAACTTCTTAGAGATTTAATGCAGAAGTATAGAGATGCAGAGCTACAGCGTATTGATAACGAGGCAAATCAATTGAAAGATATCGAAGAAGAAGCAAAAGTATTCGCGCAACAGAAATGTGATATTGAACAAGAAAGATCTATTTTAATGAAACAATTAAAAGCAGCACATAGAACATTGACTGTTTGGAATAGCAAACAGAGTAAACAAAAGGAAAAGAAAAGACGTCTTGTTGAACAAGAAATTAATAAGTTAGTTTCTATGCAAAAACGGAATAGTAATGGAGAAAGTACTGATATCGATCGTGATATGCGAAAACGAAAATTTCAACTCAAATCTAAAATTGAAGAATATTGGAAAAGAATGGATTTATATGAAAATGTTTTGATTGAAAATGAATTAATAAAAAAGAAGAAAGCAATTGATGATATCCAAGAAAAAAATAATATCAATGATGATAATTCTTATGATGATGTATCAGAATGTCATCCTGATCGATCAACTCTTGATAATTTAAAAAATGAAATGATACAGTTGAAAGAACAATTGTCAATAGCAACCGTGAAATGGGATGATGAATTAAATCATATTGATGAATCAATGAAACAAATGAAAGAAAATCAAGCAACTATACTCAAAGATTGTGAAAAGTCTGTTGCTAGAATTGATAGCAAAATGGTGAAAATTGACGAGAAGCATATTAAAGAACGGGCTGAAATACACATGGCTATTAAAGATGCACGCTCCGCTGATATACCATGTGACGCAGTGGTTGATCTTCATAAATCACGTTTGGCATCAGTTGACGCTGAATACCGAGAAATAATTAATAAATTAAAATCAGAAAGAGATATTATTTTAAATAAAACTAAAAGAGAATGGGACCGAGTTGAAAATGATATTCAAGATCACGAATCGAGAATGATGGACTTGACTAGAGTAAAAGACGATGAACTAGAAAGTTTAACAAATCAAATTGTTATCAAAGAACATGAACTTGAATCTATTGAAACGATTCTTAACTCAATTGAATTAAAGCAAACAACAAACAATACAAAAATCAAACGAAATGCATATCAAGAGAAAGACATTAATGAATATTATAATAATGTAACTGAGTCTAAAGATGAAGTAAAAGATCTACTAACTAGATTAATTAAAACAGATGATATGCCAACTGATATTAATAATTCTCAATTAAAAACATGGACTGCGTCACTTCAAATGGCTGATCTTGAATGCAATCAGGCAATTGATAGTGTTGTGTCATGCTGTGCGAATCAAAAAGAAAATGACTTTCATGAGATTGTGACGAAACATTCTGATATCTTAACAATCGAAGAAAAATTAAATGCTTCACAGTCAACATTGAAAGAACTTGCAGAGAGACAATTGCAAAATCATCAAAAAGTTGTAGCTAGTCACGAGAAACAAAAAGAGATGTTGAATCATACGAGACTAAAGGAAAAAGAAAAGATAGCAGAAAATATTGATCGATTAGTAAAATCAACTAGTTCTGATCATGTTGCAAAATATTTATGTTTGGAAGAAAAGAAAATGACAGAATTTCAACAGCATCTTGATGAGTTAGAAACAAGGTATCTAAAAACATATCTGTATACAGTCAAACCTGTTATAACGGTCACCTGTCTATAGTGGTCACTCTGTATAAAGGCCACCTGTCTATAGTGGTCTGTCTTTCAATGTCTAAAATAGCATTTTCTATTGAATTAAACCTGTATATAAAGGCCACCTGTCTATAGTGGTCAATTTATCTACCTCTAGTAGCTGGCTGTTATATACAGGTTTCACTGTATATTTGATTGGTATCTACTCCTCCCCCCACAAGATACTAGTTTTCTAATAGGTCACATGGTATTACCTCTAGTTAGGGACCACCTTTCCAATAGGACCACATATTTGATAATTCTTTCTTTAAAGTGGGAATAAACCCCCAGACTATCTTTACATATGTAGTAGAACCCGACGTGAAAAAAACAATGGCGTAATTTTTTTTTCGATCTGGAAATTATTTCTTGGTGAAAAGTGCCTTCAAAGTGGTGTTTTGACCCAAATGTCGCTGAGAAAAAAAAGGGATTGGATCTAGCTTTATGACGACAAAGTCACAAGTCGTGCGGTTTGTCTAACAGACTCAAGAGTGGGCTGATCACGCGACGTAATCTTTGAGGTGACGTAGCTCCGAGAAGTCACGCAAAAAAAATTTCTGACAAGGCTGAGCCATGAACAAACATATAAACTCGCGAATTACGTAAAAAAAATGCAATTTGTGATTTCAGGAGCAGAATAAAATCTATTGAAACGCTCTTTCGAAATAATTTCTCGTAGCGTCATTAAGCGCGATGAATCTGATATAGATTGCGGATTAACACAAATGTCAGTCGGTGCGACTGTTCCTTTGTGACTAGTCTAGTGACACATATTAGTTACGTATTCTGTGTGACCGCAGTACTTCTCAAATCTTAATTAGTAGACACGTACCCTTCAAAATAGCTTGATCTTACTCTATATAAGTTTTAACTATTTTTAACTCTATGATCTGCAAGTTGTTCTTGAGTAAAGATTTCTACAGGATATCCTTTCCATGATCTAAATTTGAATGTAAACTGACTTGATTTGCAAGGGCATGCACAGACGACTTTTCCTCGAGATAGTTAGTACTGCAAAGTATTAATTGTACATTTTCGGATTTAATTAAGTATTACTAAAACATTAAATAGACATTCTTCAATTATTATTTCAACGTTTAAGTTTGAAATTGATGTTTGTCTAGTAAAACTTAAACCATGTAATCGTATAGTTTATACGACTGTATAGATAGATATATTATACTCAATAGTCTAAACAAAGTGTTCATCATTAATTCACCAAGCATTCAATATTTAAAAAACCATTGAAAATTCTTCTGTACATTACACTATAAAATTCTATAAAATATCGGAAAATAGTACAAACATGTTAGAGGACTCGGACGTTCTTATTTAAGTTTACAGCCGTATACTAGAGCCACTAGAACTACAGTAATGCAGATTCTATCATTTGTCGGTTTTGCGGTATATCTTCATTGCATAAATTATTATCCTCTCTATCAAAGTTATATGATTAACAAAATTAGGGTTTTGCAATATGAAATATCGTTCCTTATTTTACATACGCCACAAAATTATTTTACCAGTCTTTTCATTCCTTCGGCTAGAAAGTAGAACATGTTAGCATCATGTCGTCACAATCTGTAGCTTATAGGATGCAGTAATAAAGTGCTTTACTTTGCACAAAATACCTTTCTACAGAGAGGAGAAATCAGATGGACAGATTTCGCTTCTGTGAAAAGAGGACTATAAAACCGACGGTTATGGTGTTCTTAATAGCGTTTCCCACCATACATTATGATTTTTACCCCAAAAGAACACTCCATTTACAGTGCAGACATATGCTTACAACAATAAATTCTACTTAGCTAGTTTTGTGGTCACCAGAGAATCTTTTGATGTGTTAAATATGTGTGAGAATGATATGTCAAAATATAATCTGTATAACGCGCGCTACGAATGAAATATTTTCTGATATTTATTTTCTTCAAATTCGTGAACTTTAAAGTCATTAAATCATCTGGAATTTTGCTACTCTTGAGTTTATATGTTCTTCCTTACCTCAGTTTTGTGGGAGAGAAAAATAGATTGCCGTTACAGAGCTACGCCATCTCAAACGTAACATCGCGTGATTAATCCGATCTAAAGTCTATTAGAAAAACCACACGACTTGTGACTTTGTCGTCATAAAGCTAGATCCAATCCCTTTTTTTCCCTCAGCGACATTTGGGCCAAAACACCACTTTGAAGGCATTTTTCACCAAGAAATAATTTCCAGATCGAAAAAAAAATTACGCCATTGTTTTTTTCACGTCGGGTTCTACTATATATGTAAAGATAGTCTGGGGGTTTATTCCCACTTTAAGAAAGCTAATCTGCTAAGAGTTCAACAAACAATTAAGCTCTCTGGAATCCTAGAGGCACTTCCACATTCTCTTCTGAATTTTCTGTTGAAGTTTGACCAATAAATCATAAAAATATCAATTTTCATCTGATTTTGCTCAAACCTTTCTGAATTGAAAATGGTCACAATCTGGTTACAATCATAGTATCCCTTTAGGCATGATAATTTTTCAACTTACAACGTAGACAACAGATTATACATATTATACAATATAGTTTTCTATTATTTTTATTTCTGTTTTCCTAGTCTGCTAAATAAAATGGCTGAAAGAAAGGTTATTGAAGAGAAGCTGTGTTGTGCTGATCCACTTACAACAGACGAAGGAATTCGTATGCGTAGTTTATCGTATATTTCTAATGGGCCAACTAGAGATGACTTTGATATTTCTTTCTTGAAATCAAAGAAAGAGTTATATGATAATGAATTGGAAGCACTAAAACAACAAATTGAAAGAGAACGAAAAGAATATGTGGATACACTCAAGTAAGAAATATATATTCTTGATAAAATTCAAATTATTTTTTGTATTTATATCTCATCAATGCCAGGTGGCAGAGTCTCCATTCAGTATTGTGCAGCAGGAGGCTTGGGTTTGAGTCATTGTTTGATGTAGACATGTTACTTAATAAACAAGTACTTGTGTTTACAGGCAGAATGAAAGAATTTTATTTTATTTTATTCTTTATGTTTTTTTCAGTGATCAAGAAGAATATGAAGTCATTGGAAATGGTATGTTGATAAAGGAATTAGTAATTTTAGTTTTTAGCAGATTTTTAATCTACTGCCTGCCTTTATATATCTGACTGTTCAGATATGATAGTGGACTGATTATTTCATTGGATTACAAATGGATTAAAATGGGTCAGTTCTGTTGAAAAAAGTTTTGGAAGCTCTCTGACTAAACGATGATGATGACAATGCAATAATTTATTTAATGGAATAACACTGTAATATTATTGTGATTATATGCCAACGATAATGCTGTAATCTGTTCAATTTGACGTAATTCAGTTTCTGTGACAGACTACTATTGGTAACTTGGCTATGCTATTATATTCAGTTGATGCAATTCTAATTTCTCTAGATCATTTTAAATTGTTTATCTACAGAATATCAAGAAATACGACAATTGACATTTCAAGTGCAATCCAACGTGGCCATTTCAGATATTTTACGGCAGGTGAGATATGATGCAATTCCCATTCACCCCCCCCCCTCTACAATGGTCATCTGGCCATTCACTTTCCTTGATTATGCTTTTCCATAAGTTTCATAAGTTTCTGTTGTCCGCACTCACCTATAATGAAATTTCATCTTTTTTGTAGGTTTATTATGTTGCCAACATGATGGAAGTGAAACCTGATCATTTGAAAGTTAGCAAACATCTGCAATGCGGTGGTTGGAGGTAATGCATCTCAATATACTCGATACACCATCAATGGATACATTTACATAAATGTCAAATATATGTTACTAGTGAAGTGAACCCGCTCCGCTGGGTGAAATTTGAAAATAAAAAGATAGCCCAAGTGATAAATAAACAATAGAACTGAAGGTGAATCGGGTGTGAAAGATATTGCGTGACGAACATGAGAATGTAATACGTTCTTTCTATTGAGCCGCAAGAGAAATCCTACGAAAAAATACGCTTCGGGCCGTCAATTGAAGGAATATAAAGATATGAACATAAAACATGGCCTATGTTACCGCAAAACATTATAAGATACCCCACGGAAAGTATGGATTTGATACGTTTACTATGAGAAACGTGGATCTCGAATACAGTAGATACAAACAGACATACATCGACGTTTATATAGTAGATTGTTCAAACTTTTTAATGACACTTTTGTGAGATTGAAAGTTTGTGTAATTTTTCACAACCTTTTCATTACATTTTAGGGTAATTAAAACCTTCTCCAGTTTTCACAGATTTTCATAAGATTTTCACAATCTTATTGACCCGTAGTGATCTATGGTACTGGTCTTACACTAGTTATGACATCTCATATTCAGCATTCATTCTAATATAGTATGGATTTTGGGTCTGAAAAATATATTTCATTTCTTTTTCTTGCATAGATATTTTAGTCAAGGCAAAGGTGTCAGCGTGTTCTCAAAACTTGAAACTGGGAAACTTTCCTCGTAAGTACTAAACATATTAGATCTTAATCTGTACAAAATTTTGCTAGCATCACATGTCTTCAAAACTGAATTCTTGTGATCAGGTTCCGACAAATGTAGGAATCCTGCACTCCTAGATTCCGAAAAGCAGCAAATTCAGAAGAAATTGACATTTTAATAATTTATTAGTCAAATATCAACAACAATAATTCAGAAGAAAATATTGTAATGCCTCTAGGGATGATTCTAGAAGGTTGAACCTTTTGCTTGTGTTAATTCTATGTTGTAAGAAGAGATCTTTTCAGGTGCTACAGCACCATTGTTTTGTAGATTTAGCCAGTGTCCGACAAAAGGTTTAGCCTTCCGGATTCTTGAAAGATATTGCACATTTTCTTCTGAATTTTTTGTTGAGGTTTGACCTATAAGTCAGAAAACTATCAATTTTCTTCTGAATTTGCTCTAGCCTTCCGGGATCTAAGATCCCAGGATCCCCGCTTTTGTCGGACCCTGGATTTAGATGTTGTGTCTTTGGCTTTCCTGAGCATCATTGTCTTCCATATTTATGGTTCAAATCTCCCAAAGGTCAACTCAGCCTTGACTTTTTATTCATATAAACATCAAATGAGCACCATCTTCTGAGTGTGTAGAGGGGAAATACATTATGAGTAGCTGCGACGTGTTGCTGCACATTGAAAATCAAGGCCTATTTACAATGAGACCTGTTAAAATTAAGTTACAGTGTCGCGGCTAAGATCAGTAAAGAGAGTATAGGCGCCTTCGGTAGGGCGACATTTATGATGGTAGATGTATCAGTTTAAAAAGTATTGAAATAGAAAGAGCTGATGGATCCTGTCAAAATCAATCAAACATACCATGAAGTTTGTAGAAAATGGATTTGCAGTATTTAATGTCAGATCAATATTGAGTATTGAAAGTGCTACTCCTTCAAATATAGAAGAGTAGAAAGGACATTTTAATTAAGTAGATGGTTTAAATTTACATTTACATGTTGTTTATGCTGTAATGAGTTAATCACAGACGTTCCAATCTGTTTCTTTCATTGTTTATTGTTAGTTTTATTGGTTGTGGAATCATAAGAGCTAAACCAGAGATTGTTTACGATGCTGTCAGAAATCCACTCTCAAGATTTGTGTTTGATGGTATGCTCAAGGTATAGAAACTACTAATTTTGCTTTAATTAGACACACACACACACACACACACACACACACACACACACACACACACACACACACACGTTTACTATTTGGATTTGAGCAAATATTGATATTGAATAACTACAATAAAAATATGTCTGGGACAGAGTTCAAAGTATGGTTATATCAGTACTAAATATTGAGTCAACGTTTTGAGCTCTTTAGTATTGAAGGTTTGCTGCATAACTTTATAAATGAAGTAACAGTGCTGTAAACTATGACTTGAGGGATTTGTCTTGCCATTTCTTCAGATGCCTCAAGGTTATAGTTTGTTCTTACGAATATACAATAATACAGAACAAAGTGACCTAATTCCAATATAAAAATATGAATTCCTTTTTGCCTTGCGGGTACCTATCATTAATGTTGAAATTGTTTTGTTTTTATTAGCAAATTAACATTCTTGAACATATCAATGATACCTTGAAAATAGGTAAGTGATGATTTAGTATATTTAGGCGATGGGTGTTTTCATCGTTTTGGGCTAAGAATGAAGCTATCTCTAATCCTTTCAATGAATGCCACTTTTTGATGTTTGAAAAGTTATGTTTAAAAAACAACTGTTAAAAATTAAAATTAAATACTTCTGTCTTGCTTAATGATAACCCTTAATTATCAGTATCATAAACACAAATCAATGTCTTTGATATACCCACGCAGCTCAACGCGGAGTAGAAGCGAACTTTAAAAATACCTCAATGTTCCAGGATTATAAGATTGAAAGATGTAATAAATATAGTAATCAATATATTTATAATCAATTACACTAAGCTTTAAATTCATGTTGATTTATTTTTAGTTTATATGCGGCATGAGGCCCGAGTATGTTTACTCAAGCAAGCCAGAGACTTCTGCTGCCTTCATCACGAAAGAATTGAGGTAAATCTTGGTTATTTTTTATAAATGGATTATACCAGCGGTCGCCTGTGGTTGGTTACATTTTATAGATATGATTTTTAATTTTGATTCTTTTTCAGGATGATAAATTTGTTGTTGCTTCACAATCAGTTGAACATCCCGATTGCATCAAATGGCCTGGTGCTGAAAGAGCACATGTAAGTATCAGTAGTAGGACGATACATAACATAACATAACAAGTATGTTACTGGATAATAAGGTAACAGAGAAGAGGAGAATTATTGTGTCTGTTCTATGTACACATTTCCATAGTAGTACATAGTACATTACATCCAAACTCGTTGTTGGAAGCCCCATCTTATTGTACTAATTAGATTAAGTCCATGGTTGTTCACCTGGTCAAATTTTTCGACCGTCAAGATTATAAATATCTGAAGTTGGGCAACTAGAAAGAATATTACTGTTCAGTTTCTGATGATTATTTGTCTATTTCAGGTACTGCCGAGTGGCTGGGTAATTGAACCTCTAGCATCCCCCAATGGTGCAGCATGGTCATTAGTTTCGTACCTCATCCGAGTAAGTTTCATTTATGGTACTGATGTACTTTGAATATGTGAGAGGGGAAAACTGGACCCTGTCATTGTTTGAAATGGACCCTAACAATTTCTATTGTTAAAAGTGCCTTAGAAACTACTTCTTCAAGGGCACAATAAATATTTATGAAATCCTGTGTAGTTCTCTGTGACTGTCAGGGTCTGACAAAAGTAGGAATCCTAGATTCCGAGGGGATTCAAGCAAATTCAGAAGAAAATTGATGTTTTTAATGATTTATTGGTCAAACTTATACAAAAAGATTCTGAAGAAAATGTTGAAATGCCTCTATGATTTCAGAAGGCTGAACCTTTTGTTGAATCCTGATGACTGTGTTTTAGCGCTTATGCCATTGATGCTAGTGTGTGTGCTTAGCTTATATGATCATGCATGTTAGAACATTGTTAGCATTGATATTTGCCAGGATTAGAATTGTACACATTTGATATAGAGTGGGTGTGGTCTTCTCTTACTATACCCCCCTCTGAGTCCAATCTTAGTCTTTCTAATACACTGAAGCATTATTGGTTGGCATCAGGAAGGTCATCCGATCATTGAACTCGCACACGCTCCAAAAAGTAGTAACCAAACTAAGTAACCACCCCCCAGTGAAAAAAGCTACTAACTCTTACTATACCCCCTCTGAGTCCAATCCTAGTCTTTCTAGTACACTGAAGCATTATTGGTTGGCATCAGGAAGGTCATCCGATCATTGAACTCACACACGCTCCAAAAAGTAGTAACCAAACTAAGTAACCACCCCCCAGTGAAAAAAGCTACTAGCTTATACTTGGTTGAGGAGAAATGATGAATCCCTTGTTCGCTTTTGGAGACAAATTTATCCCTTGTTAATTAAGATGAAGGTTTGTTTATTGATTTCAGATTGACATTGGTGATGACGTGTCAAGCGCTGTCACAAAATACTTATCGACAAGACTACCTTACAGTGTAGCATACCTGAGAGATTATTTAGTTATGAGATAAGAAATTATTTACAAAATAACATTATTTAATGAAATCAAACAAATTATCATATATATATATAGATGTGCCAAATCGCACAGTTCTGAAACACAATTGCAGCAAATTAAATAAGTTTTTCATTGTAGTATTATCTATTAACCTTTGTTGGCACGCTAATTTACAACAATGCAAATAAATTAAATAGACAAAAGCACCTACAAAATACCTACATATAAAACATTTTACTTCAATTATTTGTATATTTTTCTTTCTTTCATTCATTCAAATTATTTACAACGAATTTCTGCCTTGACGCAGTTGAATTATAATAATAGCAAAATAGATAGTAGCTTATTAACATATTTTATCTGTTATAATAACATATCTATCTATTTGTAATATGCCACAAAAGATAATAACCTAATATATATATATATATATATATCAAATAGTAATCAACTAACTATATGAAACACTTTTTGTTTCTAGCTATTTTGATTTTTTTGTAAATCCAGCACAATTTTTCACAAATGCAAAATTATAAACAAATTAATTTATAATTCATTAATTCCAAACGATTATGAAATCTATGTAATTTTATATATTTTTTGTTTGAATTCAATTATGATTAGAAATTATTATTGCAAATGCAAAATACAATAAATATTCTATTTATCATCTTGATATTATCATTCTTTTTGAGAGTCAACATCTCATCGTCTCAGCCAAAGGGCCCCACAATTCTACAGGTGTGATGTATGTACAGTTAGTCTAGAACAGCAATACCTAGAAGAAAAGACAACTCAACCTCAATAGAACAAACATACAGTAGAACCTGCCTACCCAGACATCTCTATCAGCCATATATCAGCCGTAATCAGAACACCATGAATATGAATAGACCAATATAGAAAAATATGTTTGCCATACATATAAACCTGTTATAATGGTCACCTCTATACAGCGACCACCTGTTTATAATGATCATTCTAACAATGCCAAAAATACAACTATGTATATATATATATATATATATATATATATATATATATTAGGGTGAGACGGTGGAGAACTTGCATAACAGCTTATTAAGCGGCGCTTAACCGAAAACAACAATTAGACCTATTATTTTGATCATATTTAAGAAAACACAATTTCGGTTAATTGTTTAGCATTAAAATAAACCGGTAGACGGCAGTTGTCTTGGCAAACGGTTAACAGGTTAACTGGCCGTCCCACCCCTAATAAATATAAAAGCCATATGATATATAGTCAATCACTCTATATTTTGTAGGTAGGTTTGACTTTGACTGTACAGTGAAACCTGTATATAACGGCAGCTGGTAATATAAATACCAGAGATAGATAAATTGACCACTATAGACAGGTGGCCTTTATATACAGGTTTGATTCAATAGAAAATACTATATTAGACATTGCAAGAGTGACCACTATAGACAGATGACCGCTGTATAGAGGTGACCGTTATAACAGGTTTGACTGTACATGGCTACAGAACTTGTAGAGCAGTAGATTAATATTACAGAGAGTAGAACAGGCAACAATATCAACTTATTAAGATTAACAGAATAATCCACATGACAAACATTTAATTTAATTTAGTTAGATATGAGAATACACCAGCTTAGCAGTTAGAGATTCTCTATTGACAGCTCTGTTTTAGAAGGAGTTTTAAGTACGATAGTCTGGGTCATAAAAATTTCAAAATCTAAGTATTTCGGAACACTTTACCGGCCCCTGATTATAAGGATTGTGACCTAATAATTTATATATCTGGAATTTAGACGATGAAAATCAATGGATCATAATTAAATGCATACCTGTTGGTGGGATACATGGTGTAGGAATATCAACATCACAAACAGATGAGTCTTGCAATAATGCAGATTGAGATCCACCATTAAACTTGACATCAGTTGTAGTATCTTTCACATGTTCATCATGATTATTAAAATGATTTGTATTAACCAATGGTGATAAATCATCTGATATCGTTGAATTTGTTTCATTTGAAGTATTATCAATATTATTAGACATATAATTATCATTGCATACAGACATCATTTCTTTATCGTTAAATACTGGTTGTATCATATCTTTTTCACCACGGCTAAGTTTTCTTGCAGCAGATTTTGTAATTGAGTCAATACCAACATTACTAACAAGTTTATTCGCAACATTAGCAGATGCGCTAATACCATGACCAACTGTTTCAATTATCCTGGTAATAGTAAATCGTGATCTACCCGTAATACTATGTGGTAGAGTAACTAACGGCACATCTTCAGCCTCTGTTTTTTCATTTAGTGGCATTGATGATACTAAACAAGAACTTTCAAGTGATAATTCTAAAGATCCCATTTTTATTTCTGGTTCATTTATTTCTATGTCTGTCACATCTGGCGATAGAACAGGACTAATGTCATTAAAAAAGTCTTCTTCTGAATATGTACTACTACAACTTGATTCTTCACTCAGTGACATATGCCGTCTTGATCCTTCCCGTAATATTTGTTTATTTCGATAACAATAATTATATATGTCTGCTAATACTGACTGCTGCACACTTTCCAACCCCTGAAAAAAAAATAGAAAATGTTCCAAATGAAAGATACAATGGTTTTGAGCAGACTGTGGAGTGGTAGCTCGACGGCAGAGTACCAGGCACTTGGTGTGTGAGACTGTGGTTTGATTCCACATCGGTGCATACAGATGTTATTTGTATGTGTATATTGATATGTGGGCCTCTACCACTCCTCATGGATATGTACATTATACACAACATTTATTTTGAGAAAGAAAATGCTTTATAAGAAAGTAGTACTTAATTTCTCAAATTGTGCTAAGAAAGTGTTAAGAAAGTTTGGATACTGAAATTCCAAGTTTCCTTTTCTTAAGAAAGCCTAATGATTCAACAGCTGACAATCGGGTGTACAGTCAAACCTCTTATAGCGGTCACATGTATATAGTGGTCATTCTTGCAATGTCTAAAATATTATTTTCTATTGAATCAAATCCGTATATAAAGGCCACCTGTCTATAGTGGTCAATTTATCCACCTCTCGTATCTGGCTGTTATATACAGGTTTCACTGTATACATATGTCACATTTTAGGTCATAACAGATTAGGAGAGACCTTGATTGTTTATTAACTATAAGTAATTGTTATCATATATGTAACATGCTATGCACTAATGTGCTTGTATAGTGCAATTATTTCTCTTTCGAAACTTGATATGTAGCACTTCCAATATTGTTGTTTGAGTCGTTGAGTTTTTGTTTTGAGTTGCTCAAACTTATTTTTCCGTATTTCATTTGATCAACAGACTATTCAGTCATGTCGAGTAAATCAAGTAATCGTAAATAATATTACCGCTCAAAATTAACATATAAAAAATGAATGATAATGAAATCATAAACGTGATTTTGAGAGCTACTATAGCCTAACAGGGTGTCACGTGATACGAATCGACCAATAAACAATTGCAACAACAATTGAAACATTGAATGTTTATGACAACTGAATGTTAAAAAAATCATTACTTTATTTGTTAATAAATACCTGTTCCTTCTTGAGATCTTTATCTAAATCTAGTCTTGTCAGTGTTTGATTAACTTTCAATGCCAGTGAAATTGCCATCAGACCAGCAACATTGACACGGTTCCCTCTAAGGTCAATCCGTGTCAATGATGAACTATCTGCAAGGACTTCTGCCAAAGCAACAGCACCTATAAATCAAATCAAAAATGTGAAATTCTAAACTATTTAATTACCTAGACAGGCCAGCAAATCAGTTGTTATTAATTAGTGGCTATCTATTTTAAAACTGATGTTATTTAAGCCTGTCTGTTGTATAGCAGTGTGATTCTGGTACAGTGTAACCTGCTTAAAGCCGGTTTTCCACTGCACCAAAAATGTTGCGCGAAGAATGTCGATTGAAAAACGTTAGTGATTTCCACACAAATGAGAATTCTTTCGACTTTTTTATAGCGCCATAGTCCAATTAAACAAAATATGGCTGCCTTGAACGATAACAAACGTTTGTTGGCAATTTAAATACTAATAATGGAAGGCTGTGAGCAAATGTTTTGTTTAAAAATTGACTATTACCAGGAATTGGACTATACATATTTTGTTATAAGAAGATTACTAATGTTTATTGGGCTGTGCGAGAACAGTGTGAAAGGAAAAGTTTCAAAGATAAACTCCACTTATTGCTCACAGGTTTCAACTTGTTATGATCATAATTCTCAGCTGTTCAGACTTTGTTTGAGTATGCCTGCAATTCTGCAAATTATTAAATGTTCTTCACAATGCTCAGACTCACATTGATCACAACAAAAGACTTTACAAAGTACTAAATCAAATGAAATAAATGTGAAAGTTTGAATATTTTGAAAAAGGGCGAAATGTTCAATTTTAATTTTGGGACACAAGTCTGGACATTCTAGTCTCATTTCGAACCATCTCAAAATAACTAGCTATTTGATTGGCTTGCGGCATTTTGCGCTCTGGCGACATGTGGTGACATTGCCTGGTGACATTTTGACGTCATAAGATCACCACTCCGCATGCGCAATCTCAGGAATGTTGCTTCGCGCGACACTTTTTGTGCAGTGGAAAACGGTCTTAAGTAACTGCATTCAGATGAGTGAAGATTTCGCTTATCTGCAACCTGACTTTGAGCCATTATAATTTTTTTTTCCTTGCTAAATAAAATAATAAAATAATAAAATAATTTCAGATAAGTGCAATGTATTCAATGGAATAAATGCAATGGAAATCGTTGGCAATTTTGACTTAATTGAGCATGTTACACTGTAGTCTTATTTAGTTAATTAAATGGAAGCTATAAATTCAGTTGTTCATAATCTAACCTTACGATTCAACAGCTGGCTGTCTTGGGTGTCTATATATGTCACATTTTAGGTCATAACATATTATGATAAGTGTTTGCATGGTGCAATTATTTCCCTTTCAAACTTGATATGTTGAACGCTTACCTTCATTTCCTAATTTTGTATTCAAAAGACCAAACTTCTGAAGTGATCTATTTCTCATCAGACCTGGTTTCAATCTTTGAATGCCAGCATCACTAAACTTATTTTGACCAATATTTAGAGATTTCAGACTTGATATTTTTGACTGTGGATAAAAAATACAACATTATAAAACCTTTTCCCCCTTTTTTCTGATATTTTGCTAGCCTTAGTGAATCTCAGTCCTAGAATTCCTTGTTTGCTTTTGATTTGCATAATTGAATTCAAATTGAATGAAACAGCTTTGGTTAATAGATAATCAAATATTTTCTTGAATTATTTAAAATAAAAAGGATTCAAAATAGATTTACCAATGCCTCAGAGAAGCTCCCTAGGCCATCAGCTGTGATTCCATTATTCCATACAACTAAAGATTCAAGACCACCCATTCCACATTCATTCTGACTCATAAGACCATGGCCAATATGAGATAAGCCAATATCCTAAAGAAATATTCAATGCTTGATATAGAAATATAATCACAAGGCAAGACAAAAAGGTTTTATTTAGCTTTCAATTTTTTTTTTAATATCCTATGGATACCAGAGAAGAGGGCAACTGTTTACAGTTTCTCAGACCATGCTGTCTCAGGCATATATCAAGAACAAGACAGCATTCTGGAATCCTAGAATATTTTCAGCTTCTTTCTCTCGGATTTTTTGTCAACGTTTAATAAGATATTATATTTAGAACTAAGATTTGCAATTTTATGTATTTTTAAAAGTGCAACACTTTACCTATACCTATTATGAAAATGAGCCAAATAAAATTTTTCTTATAAAATATATTTCACATCTCGAAGTTATAAACAACATATCTGACGAAATAATTATTTGATAATTTTAACCAATGTAAAGCCATTAAAATTCATGTTTTTGAAAAAGCGAGAGAGATGTCATTTTTTGTTTTCCTTGGTATTGCCGGTTTTCTTGACATCTTGCAAAATCAAAATTACTTAAACAAGGAGAAGGAAAACATTGAAATCAAGAACCAGTTTAGCATGAAAGAGTGTTTCTAAACTGTATCTTACCTTGATTGAGTTATTCCTAATATCCAATAGCTGTAGCGTGGTATTACAACTCAGCATTGCACATATTGCATTTGCATCACTGTGCGTTAAATCGTTATGACCAACATATAATTCTTCTAATGTTTTATTATATTTCATGGCTGTCACTAAAAAGTTAATAATAATAACAATAATAATAACAATGATAATAATAATAATAATAATAATAATAATAATAATAATAATAATAATAATAATAATAATAATAATAATAATAATAATAATAATAATAATAATAATAATAATAATAATAATAATAATAACAATAACAATAACAATAACAATAACAATAACAATAACAATAGCAATAGCAATAAGAATAAGAATAAGAATAATAATAATAATAATAATAATAATAATAATAATAATAATAATAATAATAATAATAATAATAATAATAATAATAATAATAATAATAATAATAATAATAATAATAATAATAATAATAATAATAATAATAATAATAATAATAATAATAATAATAATAATAATAATAATAATAATAATAATAATAATAATAATAATAATAATAATAATAATAATAATAATAATAATAATAATAATAATAATAATAATAATAATAATAATAATAATAATAATAATAATAATAATAATAATAATAATAATAATAATAATAATAATAATAATAATAATAATAATAATAATAATAATAATAATAATAATAATAATAATAATAATAATAATAATAATAATAATAATAATAATAATAATAATAATAATAATAATAATAATAATAATAATAATAATAATAATAATAATAATAATAATAATAATAATAATAATAATAATAATAATAATAATAATAATAATAATAATAATAATAATAATAATAATAATAATAATAATAATAATAATAATAATAATAATAATAATAATAATAATAATAATAATAATAATAATAATAATAATAATAATAATAATAATAATAATAATAATAATAATAATAATAATAATAATAATAATAATAATAATAATAATAATAATAATAATAATAATAATAATAATAATAATAATAATAATAATAATAATAATAATAATAATAATAATAATAATAATAATAATAATAATAATAATAATAATAATAATAATAATAATAATAATAATAATAATAATAATAATAATAATAATAATAATAATAATAATAATAATAATAATAATAATAATAATAATAATAATAATAATAATTTTAATAATAATAATAATAATAATAATAATAATAATAATAATAATAATAATAATAATAATAATAATAATAATAATAATAATAATAATAATAATAATAATAATAATAATAATAATAATAATAATAATAATAATAATAATAATAATAATAATAATAATAATAATAATAATAATAATAATAATACTAATAATAATAATAATAATAATAATAATAATAATAATAATAATAATAATAAATCAAAAGCAAAGTACAGCAAAATAGCAGAAAATAAATGCCTTACTCAATAACAAGAATGGCCGCCCAGTAAGATAACTATCTTCCAGTTGTAAAACTCTTAGATTCATATTGACTTTCAAACATCTTCCAAATATTGGCATTGTTTGGTCAGTTAGAAAAGTTCGCCTTGCATCCAAATGATATAAGCAAGGGGTTCGTTTTAACATTCTACATGCAGCTTGCCAACCACGAGGACTCATTCTTTGATTACATGAAATATTAAGACGATACGCTGATTGATAAAATTCAATCATTTCAAATAATGATGTTGCACCCTAACAAAAATATTAAAAAAAATAAGTTCAGTCAAGAGAAATCAGATGTAAGCTATAGAGAAAAATACAAAGATTTACGGAATTATCATGCTGTGTCCTGGACTAGGTTTCAGAATTACATACAGAAAAAAAAGTGGTTTGAAATTAATAATTATCATAAAATTAGCATGCCTTAAACTAGATGTTAACTTTTATTTCCTTGCATGATGCATACCTGTAGACTAGTGATGTTCGATGTTAACTTTCCTAAAATCGATCCAATCCAATATAGTTCCGATGTTATAATTGTGAAACCCGATCTGATTTAAATTTCAAAATTAAAATCCGATATAAGGAGTTTCTAAAGTACCTATATATTGTTTTGGATTTTTACTGTGAGATTTTGAATATCGAAAGGTCTAACCAATATTTGTTCCCAATGTAAACATTGAGTATCGGTATACCAAAAAAAGTGGCAAATTCATGATATCAGGGCCCGATAAATCTAAAACCGATGTATCGAACGGCACTACTGTAGACCTATCCATTAATTTATAATAAATTGTCCTTTCAAGCAGATTGTTAAGCAAATATTCCCTTACAGATGTGATAAGAACTACATCACTTTGATTACATAACAGTCATAGTAAAATGATGAGAGTAAATTTGATCAATTATGATGAAAAATTACCTCTTCTTCCAAGCTGCAATTTTCTAAATCAACAAAATCAAACTGAACTTTACGAAAAACAGATTCAAGTGATTCGCACATTCTTTGATCTAATTTAATTCCTGAAAATCAAAACAGAATCACAATTAAAAATTGTTAGATAATGGTAGTATAGTATTGGAGCTGTTTTAACTTTTAAGGCAGAAACACAAAATACAAATGTTTGAAGCGCGAGCCTAGTGTCCGACAAAAGGTTTCGCCTTCCGGAATCTTGAACAGTTTGTACATTTTCTTCTGAATTTTTGACTCATGGTTACGTAAGTGATCTTGAGTCTATGCTGTCATGGTGGAAAGGTTTTCATTTCATTTCATTTCATTTTTGACTAAATCTATTGTTCTTTGAAATAACGTTCAACATACTGCTTTGCGTGCTAACAAAGGTCAAACAAACAACGATTGCGCAAGAAACACCATTTTATTGTTAAAAATACAATGGGCATGCTGTGTGATTATTCCAAATTTTTACCCAAATGTTTTTGACAAAAATTTTTTTCCATTGCCTGCCATGATGGCCGACTCGCAGCTTAGCGAGATTACAATTGCATTATTAAATGAAATGTTTTCTAATACTCCTGGATTAGTTTACATTGTGATTATCTCTTCATTGGTAGAACACATGATTGTTTTCTTCTTCTCGTCATTTGAAATGGTTAATGAAAGATTTTAATCGTTCTGTAACATCACTATTTGAGGTGAAACCTAACATTTTTTTTCTTTTTTTCTTTTTCTTTGATTTATTATTTGGATATATTTTTCTTTATATTATTATATTATTTGGATATTGTTATAATTTATTTTATTTGATTGAAGTTGATTTTTTTATTTGATCTGATTTTTATATCATTCGATTGGATTGATTTACTTTTTTGAATTTGATTTGTTTTGATTTTTCTTTGCATGATGATTTGATTGATTTGATATTCTATTGAATTTGATTTCAATTGGTTTATTTTGATTATTTTATTATTCACCACGAGTCCGAGCGTAGCGGAGCTATTTTTTGTTGAGGTTTGACTTATAAATCAGAAAAATTATCAACTTTCTTCTGAATTTGCTCTAGCCTTCCAGGATGGTAGGACACTCACTTTTTTGGACCCTGCCCAAGCCATCAAATATCTTTATATTGGTAACAGAAAAAGAAATCTAAACAATGATTGGTAGGCCTAGATAGCATGATTTTAATTAGGATTTTGAGCATGATTAAGCCAACAATAGAACACAAAAATCTTTTTTACAAATTTACAAACTCTCTTTTGTCTCTCTGTCAATCAACATAGGCCTGTGTGTGTACTTTATTTGATGAAAGATGACAACATCATTAATGAAAATATTTGTAAAGCTGCAATTGAAATAATATTAATACCAATTGTTAATTTTTTCAATGAAGCGGCTATTCAAATTTATCATAAATTATATTCACACATAAAAATTTTGTCTGGAGAGAGCAAGCACCTACAGCCCTACACCTAAAACGACTACAATTATTCCAAAGAAAATAAACCATACATATGACACAATAAAAATAACAAACCTGTAAGCATGAACCCTTCTACTCGGCATGCTGTTGCTCGAATTTCCTATAAAAATATAAGATATAATGATTAAGTTAAGTGGATTTCAATGGGGAAAATGGTAATAAAAAATATGGTTTAACAAGGTAAAAAAAGTTTAAATCTGCCAAAAGTTGGGAAATTCTCATGTCTGCTTATAATTTCATAAATTGTCATTTGCAATTATGAAAACAAGCAACATTGGTAGCCTAGGCCTAAAATGATGCACAAATTTATAACATCTGAAAATGTTACTTTAAAAATATACAAAATTTATGACAACGCAGATGACAAATATAAAAAATTGACCATTTAACGTCCATCAGAGCATGTCAAATTCTCATTTTCCAACTACTCTCTAAAAATTATTCAATTATTGTCACTGCTCAAAACTTTTGCCTAGGGGAATTATGATACAAAATTTTATTTTCCAAATTAGTTGTTAAATGTTTATATTTTATGTTGTGACAGGATAATTTGATGTATATTTCTATTGATGTAGCCATGGGTTACGCTAACGTGAGAAATTTTGAAAACTAAAATGCAGATTCCTGTCTCAGAATTAATCTCCTAATAAGGTAGTTTCATCATTGAGTTTGGATGATGTACAAAACTTATAATTGCTGATCAGAAATCTACACTGGCCAGAGCGAGATATAAGCATCTAGAATCTAGAATAATTATTCTTAATTAATAAGTATCAGACATGAGAATTCAAATTTCAAAAATAGTCTGAAATCTAGGATATTTTGATAAAGTTTAATCAAATCCAATGGCAAAATGCAATAACTAAGGCCCAAAATAGTCTGAAATCCGCCAAAAGTCTGAAGATTCTCATGTCTGAAGTATATAATTAAATACTATATAATAAACACCTATACAAAATTCTGAATATAAGTAGGCTACATTGTAGCCTGCTCAAGTGTAATTCTAATAACTAAAATTCTTTACACCTACCTGGTTGAAAACATTGTAACTTTATCGTCTTCAGCCAGTAGTAAATCTGTTGTTCTTGATAGGCAGTCCCTATTTATTGCTTGCATCCAGGGTTCTATCAACCACACTATTGACCCAGTTGACTCAGCTTATGATAGCATGCTTTAGGAATACATTGGCCTAACTTACTGCCTACTGCTTAACTTAGGAAACTTGTGACTTTCTATAATTACTACTACCCAGGGTCAAAATAGTAGGAATCCTGCACCCGCAATCCTAGATAGTAGATTCCAGAAGACAGAAGAGAATTGACCTAACTCAGTCATGTGAAAAAAAGTTTTATGTGAACTTATCAGGTCTTGAATAAATGATGATGATGATGATAGTAGATTCCTTAAGACTAAAGCAAATTCAGAAGACAAACTTTAAAAAAGCTCAAAAGAAGAGATTCCAGAAGGCTAGACCAGTTTTTTTGGGCACTGCCTACACAGTATTTGTATGATGGATTTACATAAAATATAGCTGCAATTTAGTATTCAAAATTTCAAATAGCAACCAGATTTACCTGGATTTGTTTTCTGATTTTTTCATTTGGTTTGATTCTTAACTTTTCACATGCAAGCTTATACTCACTGACAAGTTGATTGATTGAGATCTCGCGGACTAAAAAATAAGAAACGAGAATTCAAATCAATCTACACATTCCTTATTCTCATTTTTAAAATTTACCATGACAATATTTATAATAGAAAATGTTGATTTGCATATGTTTTGTTCAAAGGATGCTGGTAAGTGTGTTGGCAATATCGAATTAATGCTGGCATGTGAAGCATAGTAGTTGCATATTTTAGTGCCATTTTGACATACTTTATATCTTAAAAATATTCAGTCTCAAAAAGTTGCAAATGTTCAGCATACTAGTAATAGTAGCTAATATTGAGAGAAAAATGTTAAAAATTGTACAGAGAACACTGGAACTAGTACCATGCCCTTTCGTCAAAATTGAATGGGTCATCTTAAAAAAGTTGGATGTGAAATTGCTTAGCATAAAGCTCTGGCCAAAATGTTTTTATTTCATCAACACCAGTAGGATTTCATCCTACAGATGTTGTCGCTTTTTGCCAATATCTTGGGGGTGGCCAAATGAATTTTTATTTCACCAACTTTCGTAAGATTTATTTTAATTCATTTTCGTCAACATCAGAAATTACTCATTGTCGACCGTCTTCAAAATCCAAAAAAGCAAAATTCAATACCAGCCAACATCGTGGGGATGGCGAAATAAAAAGTAATATGGTCTGTTAATAATAGCCTAATTGTACCTCAACATATTTGTTTGGATTCTTCTGTGTGCCTTTTTGATTTGATTAGAAACGAAAAATTTATAGTGTCCAAGTAGAAGTCACACTCCTGCTACTTTGTAAATTTTTAAAAATCTGATGAAATAACTTTTCCGATGGATTGATGGCTCTGGCATAAAGGCCAGGGCATTAGTGAGTATATATTATTTATTAATATGTTTTGCAAGCTTTGTTATTGAAGTTGGTATTTCCTTCAAGCGGATAACACTAAGCAGTATTAAGTCTATCGATTCTGACCTTAAAACAAGGCGCCATGACAATGACCTTACACCTTACCCTAACCTAACAATATTAATTTGTCACAAAACAATTAGACATCCATAATGAAAATAATGATTGATCTGTTTTCATATAAATTGCTTCTTCTTTTGACAGTATATCTGACTGAGACTAATATATGGATTTAGGTGTTAAACACACTCTACTCTACTCTGTCCTATTCTAGGAATAACAAACACTCAGCACCCTAGGCTATTTTTAGCAAAGCATCATCGCCTATGTCCTTTTTCTTACAAATGACCCGCTGCGGAAAAGACAATAACCCTGCAAGTTTTTCTGTTGGTGCGAAAACACTGTGTTAAAAAATATCAAGATTTCGCCCGTTAGATTCTAATATGGGGATAAATCCGGTATAGATAGCAGCTATATTGCTCCTTTTACAGGTACGAAAGAAGTTTGAATGAATTGAACAGGTTGAGTTGAGGATGAACGCAACACGTGAAACAAAAATCCTTAACGTGTGTAATTAATCTCTTCTCACCGTTTTTCCATGGGTCTTCAGCATCGATTTTTTCAATAATGATTGAATCACCTTCTGGGAATTTAACCCTTGTTGTTTTCTGTTGCGTGACATCATTATAAACGTCAATTCTAGGTGGTTTCAAACATGATCTTGTACAATTTCGCATGTGGCTTCTACGGCTTGCAGAACTACGAGAAATTGTTTTGCCATATTGCACTTTTTCAGGGTTATTTACTAGCTCCTCTTGACCTTCCAAATCTGTATTGTCTTGAATTTCATCATCATTATTTATAGTTTCATTTTCTGTAGCATCTGATGCTTTCGGTTCGTCTGTTTCTGTACATTTTAAAGGCGACGGAGGACGATCGAGGGCTAAATTCGTTAGCTCATCTACAAGAATCGCCTCATCCTCTCCAGGTTGCATCGTTTTAATTCATAAATTATCTCATATTAAATAAATAAAAATCCACATATCCATTACCATGTATTAGACACATATTTTGGTTAAATAGATCATTTAATAAATGATTGATCATGGGTTAAAAAATGACTTTCAATTTCAAATAGCCACAATTATAGCATAAACTTTTCTCTTCAAAATCATAACATTTTGCTGCCATCACACAATCTATAAATTTGCTGTAGCAGACACCGCTGACATGATTTTTTAACAAATGTAATATTACACAGGGAGTCCAACAAGATTTTTACTTGTTCTTTTAATAAATCCTAAAGTCATCCAAGGATCTAAAAGCTACTGCTACACCCTTACAGCATCGGCTAAAAGATTATTCTGAAAAATTGGTCATTTGGAAATGCCATATTTACAATGAAAAAAACATCTCAAAATAAAGTATTTTTATCGCAATTTTATTTTTTCTTACAATCCGATGCCTTGTGATTGCGAATTAAAGAGGATCGATAGTTTGCTTCAGTTTGATAGATGATAATAACAATGTTAAAAAGAAATATTTCTTATGATGGAAAATGATTTTATATAAAATTTCATACATAAAATGACAATATGTTATAGCAAAATAAACAAATCCGATCTACATCCAGATCACAATCGGATTAACATGTGCAATAAAGAGATTTCTAAGATCTATGGTGCAAGCGAGTGATTCCACATTGAGTACTGTGTGTCCTGGTTGTTAGGAATAATCATCCATCCAACATATAAGCTATGAAATTTTGTTAAATCACGGTTAGTTGGAGAGAGAAGGTAGAAATTGGCCAGAGAAAATAAATTATTCATGTAATGTTATGAGAATTTTCACGTATGCTGTACTCCGACTGTATTTCCCAAAGCCGCAAAAGCAAAACATGGCTGAAGTTGAGTTTATGAATACACAGTATATAATTGAGATAACAATGGAGGTAGTCCACTGATGCCACTCTCAGGGAGAGGGACGTGACTTTGATACAGTTGTATAAGGCAATAATGACAGAGCCTCTATGGCAGGACCAACCTTGTACTGTGGTTGATCGTTATAGGCACATTTCAGATTTACAGGAAGTACGTTTGAAAAGACTATGAAGTAATCCCTACATTTCAAAGCCATGCGCAGCAAACCACCTCTGCAAGCAAATGTATAATTATTAATTTGCTAAACAAAGAATGTTGTTTTTCTTGGATTGTATTTTCAACATGTACTTTCGGATTGAATCTTCAGAACCTTTATTTAGTGTTACAACCATGACAACTTTAATAGATTTGACGTCACAAACACATGAAATTTGAAATGAAAATGCTTGAAACGTCAAAATGGTAGAGCCAGAAGCTAAAAAGTATGAATTACTGAGTAAATTATTATCAAACAAATATCTGCCACCAGTTGCTGTTTTATTTTCTCTTCTTGCTATTATATTTTCTATTACAAGTGCATCATTAAATATTTATTACGTTGCATCATCTCCTGGTGACATTGAATTGAGTGACGTACAACTAATTTACGATGAATCTATTTCAAGGAAAAGAAAATACCTTTTATATTGTTATAATTTATTTTATTTGATTGAAGTTGATTTTTTTATTTGATCTGATTTTTATATCATTCGATTGGATTGATTTACTTTTTTGAATTTGATTTGTTTTGATTTTTCTTTGCATGATGATTTGATTGATTTGATATTCTATTGAATTTGATTTCAATTGGTTTATTTTGATTATTTTATTATTCACCACGAGTCCGAGCGTAGCGGAGCTATTTTTTGTTGAGGTTTGACTTATAAATCAGAAAAATTATCAACTTTCTTCTGAATTTGCTCTAGCCTTCCAGGATGGTAGGACACTCACTTTTTTGGACCCTGCCCAAGCCATCAAATATCTTTATATTGGTAACAGAAAAAGAAATCTAAACAATGATTGGTAGGCCTAGATAGCATGATTTTAATTAGGATTTTGAGCATGATTAAGCCAACAATAGAACACAAAAATCTTTTTTACAAATTTACAAACTCTCTTTTGTCTCTCTGTCAATCAACATAGGCCTGTGTGTGTACTTTATTTGATGAAAGATGACAACATCATTAATGAAAATATTTGTAAAGCTGCAATTGAAATAATATTAATACCAATTGTTAATTTTTTCAATGAAGCGGCTATTCAAATTTATCATAAATTATATTCACACATAAAAATTTTGTCTGGAGAGAGCAAGCACCTACAGCCCTACACCTAAAACGACTACAATTATTCCAAAGAAAATAAACCATACATATGACACAATAAAAATAACAAACCTGTAAGCATGAACCCTTCTACTCGGCATGCTGTTGCTCGAATTTCCTATAAAAATATAAGATATAATGATTAAGTTAAGTGGATTTCAATGGGGAAAATGGTAATAAAAAATATGGTTTAACAAGGTAAAAAAAGTTTAAATCTGCCAAAAGTTGGGAAATTCTCATGTCTGCTTATAATTTCATAAATTGTCATTTGCAATTATGAAAACAAGCAACATTGGTAGCCTAGGCCTAAAATGATGCACAAATTTATAACATCTGAAAATGTTACTTTAAAAATATACAAAATTTATGACAACGCAGATGACAAATATAAAAAATTGACCATTTAACGTCCATCAGAGCATGTCAAATTCTCATTTTCCAACTACTCTCTAAAAATTATTCAATTATTGTCACTGCTCAAAACTTTTGCCTAGGGGAATTATGATACAAAATTTTATTTTCCAAATTAGTTGTTAAATGTTTATATTTTATGTTGTGACAGGATAATTTGATGTATATTTCTATTGATGTAGCCATGGGTTACGCTAACGTGAGAAATTTTGAAAACTAAAATGCAGATTCCTGTCTCAGAATTAATCTCCTAATAAGGTAGTTTCATCATTGAGTTTGGATGATGTACAAAACTTATAATTGCTGATCAGAAATCTACACTGGCCAGAGCGAGATATAAGCATCTAGAATCTAGAATAATTATTCTTAATTAATAAGTATCAGACATGAGAATTCAAATTTCAAAAATAGTCTGAAATCTAGGATATTTTGATAAAGTTTAATCAAATCCAATGGCAAAATGCAATAACTAAGGCCCAAAATAGTCTGAAATCCGCCAAAAGTCTGAAGATTCTCATGTCTGAAGTATATAATTAAATACTATATAATAAACACCTATACAAAATTCTGAATATAAGTAGGCTACATTGTAGCCTGCTCAAGTGTAATTCTAATAACTAAAATTCTTTACACCTACCTGGTTGAAAACATTGTAACTTTATCGTCTTCAGCCAGTAGTAAATCTGTTGTTCTTGATAGGCAGTCCCTATTTATTGCTTGCATCCAGGGTTCTATCAACCACACTATTGACCCAGTTGACTCAGCTTATGATAGCATGCTTTAGGAATACATTGGCCTAACTTACTGCCTACTGCTTAACTTAGGAAACTTGTGACTTTCTATAATTACTACTACCCAGGGTCAAAATAGTAGGAATCCTGCACCCGCAATCCTAGATAGTAGATTCCAGAAGACAGAAGAGAATTGACCTAACTCAGTCATGTGAAAAAAAGTTTTATGTGAACTTATCAGGTCTTGAATAAATGATGATGATGATGATAGTAGATTCCTTAAGACTAAAGCAAATTCAGAAGACAAACTTTAAAAAAGCTCAAAAGAAGAGATTCCAGAAGGCTAGACCAGTTTTTTTGGGCACTGCCTACACAGTATTTGTATGATGGATTTACATAAAATATAGCTGCAATTTAGTATTCAAAATTTCAAATAGCAACCAGATTTACCTGGATTTGTTTTCTGATTTTTTCATTTGGTTTGATTCTTAACTTTTCACATGCAAGCTTATACTCACTGACAAGTTGATTGATTGAGATCTCGCGGACTAAAAAATAAGAAACGAGAATTCAAATCAATCTACACATTCCTTATTCTCATTTTTAAAATTTACCATGACAATATTTATAATAGAAAATGTTGATTTGCATATGTTTTGTTCAAAGGATGCTGGTAAGTGTGTTGGCAATATCGAATTAATGCTGGCATGTGAAGCATAGTAGTTGCATATTTTAGTGCCATTTTGACATACTTTATATCTTAAAAATATTCAGTCTCAAAAAGTTGCAAATGTTCAGCATACTAGTAATAGTAGCTAATATTGAGAGAAAAATGTTAAAAATTGTACAGAGAACACTGGAACTAGTACCATGCCCTTTCGTCAAAATTGAATGGGTCATCTTAAAAAAGTTGGATGTGAAATTGCTTAGCATAAAGCTCTGGCCAAAATGTTTTTATTTCATCAACACCAGTAGGATTTCATCCTACAGATGTTGTCGCTTTTTGCCAATATCTTGGGGGTGGCCAAATGAATTTTTATTTCACCAACTTTCGTAAGATTTATTTTAATTCATTTTCGTCAACATCAGAAATTACTCATTGTCGACCGTCTTCAAAATCCAAAAAAGCAAAATTCAATACCAGCCAACATCGTGGGGATGGCGAAATAAAAAGTAATATGGTCTGTTAATAATAGCCTAATTGTACCTCAACATATTTGTTTGGATTCTTCTGTGTGCCTTTTTGATTTGATTAGAAACGAAAAATTTATAGTGTCCAAGTAGAAGTCACACTCCTGCTACTTTGTAAATTTTTAAAAATCTGATGAAATAACTTTTCCGATGGATTGATGGCTCTGGCATAAAGGCCAGGGCATTAGTGAGTATATATTATTTATTAATATGTTTTGCAAGCTTTGTTATTGAAGTTGGTATTTCCTTCAAGCGGATAACACTAAGCAGTATTAAGTCTATCGATTCTGACCTTAAAACAAGGCGCCATGACAATGACCTTACACCTTACCCTAACCTAACAATATTAATTTGTCACAAAACAATTAGACATCCATAATGAAAATAATGATTGATCTGTTTTCATATAAATTGCTTCTTCTTTTGACAGTATATCTGACTGAGACTAATATATGGATTTAGGTGTTAAACACACTCTACTCTACTCTGTCCTATTCTAGGAATAACAAACACTCAGCACCCTAGGCTATTTTTAGCAAAGCATCATCGCCTATGTCCTTTTTCTTACAAATGACCCGCTGCGGAAAAGACAATAACCCTGCAAGTTTTTCTGTTGGTGCGAAAACACTGTGTTAAAAAATATCAAGATTTCGCCCGTTAGATTCTAATATGGGGATAAATCCGGTATAGATAGCAGCTATATTGCTCCTTTTACAGGTACGAAAGAAGTTTGAATGAATTGAACAGGTTGAGTTGAGGATGAACGCAACACGTGAAACAAAAATCCTTAACGTGTGTAATTAATCTCTTCTCACCGTTTTTCCATGGGTCTTCAGCATCGATTTTTTCAATAATGATTGAATCACCTTCTGGGAATTTAACCCTTGTTGTTTTCTGTTGCGTGACATCATTATAAACGTCAATTCTAGGTGGTTTCAAACATGATCTTGTACAATTTCGCATGTGGCTTCTACGGCTTGCAGAACTACGAGAAATTGTTTTGCCATATTGCACTTTTTCAGGGTTATTTACTAGCTCCTCTTGACCTTCCAAATCTGTATTGTCTTGAATTTCATCATCATTATTTATAGTTTCATTTTCTGTAGCATCTGATGCTTTCGGTTCGTCTGTTTCTGTACATTTTAAAGGCGACGGAGGACGATCGAGGGCTAAATTCGTTAGCTCATCTACAAGAATCGCCTCATCCTCTCCAGGTTGCATCGTTTTAATTCATAAATTATCTCATATTAAATAAATAAAAATCCACATATCCATTACCATGTATTAGACACATATTTTGGTTAAATAGATCATTTAATAAATGATTGATCATGGGTTAAAAAATGACTTTCAATTTCAAATAGCCACAATTATAGCATAAACTTTTCTCTTCAAAATCATAACATTTTGCTGCCATCACACAATCTATAAATTTGCTGTAGCAGACACCGCTGACATGATTTTTTAACAAATGTAATATTACACAGGGAGTCCAACAAGATTTTTACTTGTTCTTTTAATAAATCCTAAAGTCATCCAAGGATCTAAAAGCTACTGCTACACCCTTACAGCATCGGCTAAAAGATTATTCTGAAAAATTGGTCATTTGGAAATGCCATATTTACAATGAAAAAAACATCTCAAAATAAAGTATTTTTATCGCAATTTTATTTTTTCTTACAATCCGATGCCTTGTGATTGCGAATTAAAGAGGATCGATAGTTTGCTTCAGTTTGATAGATGATAATAACAATGTTAAAAAGAAATATTTCTTATGATGGAAAATGATTTTATATAAAATTTCATACATAAAATGACAATATGTTATAGCAAAATAAACAAATCCGATCTACATCCAGATCACAATCGGATTAACATGTGCAATAAAGAGATTTCTAAGATCTATGGTGCAAGCGAGTGATTCCACATTGAGTACTGTGTGTCCTGGTTGTTAGGAATAATCATCCATCCAACATATAAGCTATGAAATTTTGTTAAATCACGGTTAGTTGGAGAGAGAAGGTAGAAATTGGCCAGAGAAAATAAATTATTCATGTAATGTTATGAGAATTTTCACGTATGCTGTACTCCGACTGTATTTCCCAAAGCCGCAAAAGCAAAACATGGCTGAAGTTGAGTTTATGAATACACAGTATATAATTGAGATAACAATGGAGGTAGTCCACTGATGCCACTCTCAGGGAGAGGGACGTGACTTTGATACAGTTGTATAAGGCAATAATGACAGAGCCTCTATGGCAGGACCAACCTTGTACTGTGGTTGATCGTTATAGGCACATTTCAGATTTACAGGAAGTACGTTTGAAAAGACTATGAAGTAATCCCTACATTTCAAAGCCATGCGCAGCAAACCACCTCTGCAAGCAAATGTATAATTATTAATTTGCTAAACAAAGAATGTTGTTTTTCTTGGATTGTATTTTCAACATGTACTTTCGGATTGAATCTTCAGAACCTTTATTTAGTGTTACAACCATGACAACTTTAATAGATTTGACGTCACAAACACATGAAATTTGAAATGAAAATGCTTGAAACGTCAAAATGGTAGAGCCAGAAGCTAAAAAGTATGAATTACTGAGTAAATTATTATCAAACAAATATCTGCCACCAGTTGCTGTTTTATTTTCTCTTCTTGCTATTATATTTTCTATTACAAGTGCATCATTAAATATTTATTACGTTGCATCATCTCCTGGTGACATTGAATTGAGTGACGTACAACTAATTTACGATGAATCTATTTCAAGGAAAAGAAAATCAGCAGAAGATATTACTATAGTTAAACTACCTATTAACGATGTATTCAAGTCATGTAATTTCAGATCCACATCGAGTCTTATGAAATATGACAATCAACGAAAAGCAGATATAGATCATATTGCCGAAGTGCTCTTTACGGTAACAGAGGTAAGACTAAAGTCTTTATTATTCAATATATTAAGAAAAAACCTACTAAAACTATGTCGGGAACGATACATGTGTACATTTTTTAAACAACAACCCGTTAAAAACAGTTTCTACTGTATACTCCCTATCTAGTACATCAGCCTCGCCTTAGTAATGACTCAGCGCCTCAGCGGCCTTGGTGTAGTGGCTAGGGTGTTGGACGGCCCGCAGGGTCTCGGGTTCAATCCCTGTCCGAAGCACTACAGGTTGGCGTCAGGAAGGGCATCCGGCTATTAAACGCACACAAGCTTCAAAATACTAACAAATTAACCAACCACCCACCCCGGTGAAAAAGCTGTAATATTACCCGGTTCGTGGAAAAATGATAAATACAAAAAAAAAATACAAAAAAAAAATAATAAAAAAAAATATAATAATATGGTGATAGATCAAAGAAAACACATTCTTTATTGTAACTCCAAGTTTCACGCTACTGCGATCATCAGACAGTTTTTTATTCGTGAAACTTGGAGTTACAGTAAAGAATGTGTTTTCTTTGATCTATCACCATTATTATTATTTACCGCTCTGCCAAATGTTGACATTGAGCACTATTTTGTCTGCTATTAGATAAACCTATACTTATTATAAAAAAATATATATATATATGCGGTAAATATATACTGTATATATGATTATTTAGTCAACGACCAACAGGTCAATACGAAAATCGATTGGTCGAACCAAGATAGGACAGCGGTCAATTCTAAAGCTATGTATTTGACCACTCCGTGTTTTCTTACCATTGTGGATGCATTACAATACATCAAAAATTCATCATGTGACATGTTATGATTATATATTACAAAATTGACCAGTTAGTCATTGACTAAAACGGTTATTGATCTCAGTGGGCTCGATGAATATCGGCATACTAATGATTCATACATATATAGATAAATATTATAGGTGAATTTGTCCACAAATGTGTAGGTGCATGAAATCAAAGCTCTAAATGTTAAATAAAATGAATCAAAAAGTTGACATATATAATAGGGTTCAGAACACTATGTTAGATACGGATGAATTTATGTCGTTTAGTTGAACTATAATCCACCTGATGATCATAATATAACATGGTATAACTGCCAACTAGGAAGAGTGATAGAAGTAACGTAAACGGAGTTGTTCCTGGGCGTGGACACTTATGTAGGACCTGCAAGTTTTCCTGCAAACTTTTTATCTGAGATTTCGAGGTTGGGATTGCGGAGTGCGGATACGTCTGAATAGATAATTTTGGACCGAAGCAAGTTACAACTTTCAGGATATAGAATTTATCCCTATGTTTTTTTATTCTTAGAAACTTAAAACTGCATCATAATCAGTGCCGATAAAGTGTATGCATTATAACATTTGAGACGCTGACTAATACTAAGATAATGCGTCCCTACCGAATGGCATCGGATAATTATTGGAAATGATGAAATTATTCACCATGATATTCTGAATTAATTAGAGTCAAAAAATATTTTAAAATGTGCACTGGAACTAGTTCTAGTCCCTTTTCATTTCTATCTGAGTTTTAACGAAGAGCCTAGAACTAGTTCTGGTTCATAGTTTAAAATATTTTTCGACTCTAATTAGTTCAGAATATTATGGTGAATAATTCTGGACTATTTCCAATAATTATGTGATGGTAAAATTGTCCATATGATTGTTTGACTGAGCGCTTCGACGGTGTTGTTCAAACTTTTTTGGGACGACAAAATGCTGATAAAATGTTCGAGATCATGAAAAAGATACTCCAGATATTTTTTAAAAGGGACATATTTCCCTAAAATAGTGAAGAAAAAATTTAAACAAAAATAAAAATTGAAGTTGAAGGGCAAAACAATTGTTGGTCTTGTCAGTAAGACATACTCAAAGATTTGTTCTTAATTTCGAAAGAGGTACCCTCTAATATTTGAACAATCCCGGTGTACCAAAAGTATGAAAGTTACCCCCCCCCCCGGGGGGAGTAGTTTCTTTCTCAAAGGCAAATGCTCATCCGCGACGCTGCAGACCAAATTCAATCCCGGGTGAAGTCTTTCATATCGGCTGTAGAGGAACGTGCCATTTTTTCAGGTTCTTGTGAAATTTTACTGTATCAAGTCAAGCCATCGCCATTCATTTCAAGATGCTGGTGAGCATAAGTGGGATGATCTGCTGTCTGCAATGAAGGAAGTCCAAAGCAGGCCTACTTTCAAATGTCGCTTATTGAGAAGCACTTACGTTCTTCCCGACCTCATTAAGATAATTTATACTTACCAGTCATTCTGTTATTGAACCATTTATTACTTAATGTCTGTTTTCCTGTTAACTTAGCTATGTATGCAACATGTATCAGTCTTTTGAAAAAAAGTTATGTATAACTTAAAGGTTTCCGAATAAGTGACGATGGTGATGATGACGATCATTTAATGTGAAATTTTACGGTTTTTCCTCTAACTGTCATTGATCTCTTTCTTTATAATTGTTTTTAATTATAATTCACACAGGGCTGGGTTTTGATTGATGTAACATGTTCTTCGATTGGTGGTAGTGAAAAATATTTGAAATTAGACAATAACAATCAAGGGTCATGTTTATGTGCTGGTAGAACTGTTTCGAAGGAATTGGAGAAGGATCGAAATAACCAAAAAGAAGATCCCGAATTGGATTCAGAATTAAGCGCATTGCAATGCAGAGCAAACATATGGGAATGCCCAATTCTGTGAATCTGTAAATATAATTTGAGAAAAGAAGAATGACTGTTAATTAAAACCTTAAATGTGATCTATCATTAAACTATTAAAAAAAATAAAGTGCTGTACCGTTTATTTATCTTTTAAATGAAATGAATTTGTGTCATATAATAGTACACTATAGCTGGATATTTATTCTGATCGATCGACACATATCAATACTGCTGTTTACGGTATGAAAATGTCTGTTCACAAGTAGACTCACATGTAGTAGCCTGCGTGCAGACAACAATTAGTTGCTGATGTGTTTCGCTTCCCTTTTTATTTAGCCATCTTTTGTAAGTCGTTCCTGATACAAAATGTAGCTAAGATTCTGCGAAGATCCCGTGTTAACAAATATGCCACCAAAATACAAATATATTCCTGAAATTCGACTTGACAGACTTGGCTTGTCGAAGAGCAAGAATTTCAAGTTAAAAATGTTATAGTCCATACGCCATGAAAAGTGACCGTTATGTAAAGTCTGTAAAGTTGTAAGGATCAAGACTTAGCCAAGATAGTGGCCGTTGACAGCGTTTAATAGAGGAGTGACCGTTTCATATGCAGAACTCAAACAGTAGAAAGTGGCAGGAGAGATGACGGTTCCTGTTAAAGATAAGCCCGTTAAAGATAGATACTACTAATCATAAAAAAAAGATTTGGGTCTGCGCGCAGGCTAGAATTTTGTGGTCATATCATTAATTTGAAATTTCCAAGATCAGTGTAGTTGAAGGCTGAAGCTCAATCAAGATTATCGACAAAGAGAGAACTGGTAAATTTGTCACATATTTGTGACTTGACAACCATGACGACTGACACAATTATGACGTCATAAGTAATGTATCCTTTGGACATGATAAGTTAAACGTACATGCGTATCATCACTCCAAGCAAACCGTCGAGATGATAGAAGCACTTGATAAAAAGCATGAATTAATTAGTAAATTGATATCGAACAAGTATGTACCACCAACAGCCGTCATATTTTCTCTTCTAGCTATTCTATTTTCCATTCTAAGTGCATCCTTAAATCTATATTATCTGGCAACATCTTCCGGTCAAACTGAGCTGACTGACGTCCATATTTACGACGGACCAGAAACAAGAAAAAGAAAATCAGCAGACGATATTATTATTGTTAAATTGCCTATCAATGATGTGTTCAAGACATGTCGCCATAGATCAAAAATGGGTCAGATACATTACAATACAGAGTTGAAACCAAATATAGACCATATCCTGGAAGTGGAGTTTGCACCAGCTAGGGTAAGTCGGTATAAGATATGTATTATGAACAGCAGAACAGGTTTTTTTTATTGTCAGGAGATATTTCAACGGGGCTATGGGCAAGTAGTGCCAATACTATCGTTTGGTAATGTTTTGTATCGTGAATCGTCTTATTAATAAATTTACAAGTTTCTTTGTCAGCTATGTCTAACCGTGATATGTGAAGCAAATATGTTAGGAGAAAAAGGGACAGCACATTCCTATATAATGTGACTGTCTATGCTACTACAGTCGTACTCGGTTAATACCCCCTTTTTTAATGTCCCACCTTAATTTCTCAATATCCCCACATAATATTGCTTTCTCTTTCCATTCTCCTTTATACTACACCAGGCTTTAAACGGAAAATAACGTTAAACCTAAATAGGATTACTTATTGATCGATTCATTAATATGCTCTTCCAATTCGTGTATGTGGTTGATGTTTAAAGTAGATAATATCAGGCTATATAAAGGGACCTCTTAACGGAAGAATAAATGATTGTTTCAGGGTGAACTAACATAGCGACAAAAAACTACAAGTAAATGATTGTTATTTATTTTTGGTATTATTCATTATAACATCGTCAGTTCAAAAGAAATAAAATACTAATTTATTAATTATTTATTCACAAATTATTATTTATATATTTATAATTATTTGTTTAGAAACTTTTGATCAATAAATGATTGATAGTATTAAATGTAGAACTGTTACTTATTTTCTATAGGGCTACGTATTGATCGATTCAGTGTGTTCTTCGATTGGTGCTACTGAAAAATATATGATTATGAACGATGACACTGGCCGAGGTAAATGTATATGTGCTGGCAGAACTAAAATCAAGGAATTAGCACCACGACGAACAGACGAGGAAGTGAAGAGAAATACGGATGATAATCCAAAGTATTTGCGATGTTTTGTACACTTCTGGGAATGTCGAATATTATAAAACATGATTTCCTTCGGCATTAGAAATTTATAAATAGATTGGATTCATGAATTCTATATACAAATAATATAATAAATGATATATAAATATTAATTTATATTTGAGAACAAAGATAAAGCTATTTTATTATACTTGTCATTATTGTCAGATTTTTATTATGTTATACGACTGCATGTAGCATAGCGTCTATATAAGAGGTCGAGAGACAGCTATCGTGCACAAATGTCCAACATTTATATAAACTCGTAAAGATTACTAACCGGTACAAAAATTTCTATTATGATCTTTATTATACTTCTCCATTACAAATATTTTGAAAAGTATTGCTCTGCAATTATTTTCAGGCGACCGTTGTCATAGACAAACGTTTACAAAAAATTGCCATCCAGAGAGTAAAAATTAGTAAAAATAGGGCGGCGAAGAAATAAGGAGCAAATTCGGATAGATGCATCATCATCATCATCATCATCATCATTTATTTATTCAGAAAACATTCAAGTTATGCATAACTTTTTTTAAATATTTAATGTTTATTTGTACACAGCCAGGCATGTAAATAATAAGTTATCAGATCTGACTGCAAAATTTCTTCAACGTCTTTCAAACGTAACGAGAGAGTTTTTATTATAGTTTTGCTTTGGATAGTGCCACATAAAATATCATATGCTGATCAAAAACCTATACAGGCAAGAAATAAGCACTTCTCACTACTCAGTCGACTCGAGCTTGCGTCTAGGAGTTAAGATTCGAAATCCTAATTAAAAGATTTAAGTCCTTGAATCAAAGCAGTTTCAAGAGAGTAAATGCATCATATAGAATAATGCTAAATTTGAATTTTATCAGTAACTAGTGAATGTACGAAAGGCTCACGGAATCTGCTTATAACGTAGAATAGGAAACTATAGGCTGAAATACAATGAACTACGATAAATGTTTGTCAGGTAAACTACATTGTAAGGCTGAAACTACAAGACTATAAAGCAGTTAAACCATGAAGTATAAAATAAATTATGAAACTAGTAAATTGAAACATTAAAACAGGAATAATATTAAAATGAATTTAAAATGGACTCTATGGTTTCAATATATACGGTCTAAATGTTGTATAAACGATATACTATTCAACACCACAAGCATTGTACTGATATTGTAACAACAGATTCTGGATCAAGTCAATCCTTAATTTGAGAGTAACAGAGTCACACATCACTCATTCATGGAGGAAGGGGAGGGGTGTCACACAAAGGGACAGGTCAATCCTTAATTTGAGAGGCACAGAGTAACACATCACTCATTCATGGAGGAAGGGGGGGGGGTGTCACACAAAGGGACAGGTCAATCCTTAATTTGAGAGGCACAGAGTCACATATCACTCATTCATGGAGGGGGTGTCACACAATGAGACAGGTCAATCCTTAATTTGAGAGGCAGAGTCACATATGACTCATTCATGGAGGGGGGTGTTACACAAAGGGACAGGTCAATCCTTAATTTGAGAGGCACAGAGTCACACATCACTCATTCATGGAGGGGGGGCGTGTCACACAAAGGTGTGGGCTTTACAAGAAAAAAACATAATCAGTAAATAAAATACACTTCAACTTTCCATGATAATTCTAATATGAACCTCCATTAAAAAGATGAGTTTTTGTTACGCCATGATGTAATACATGGCATAATTTAATATATTTATAGTTATAGTTATGTACTAAGGTATTCCTGACAAGCTTTCATTAAATAAATGAAGTTAGGGTTTATGCAAACATTTTCGTCAAGTAATGTTTGAGATTCAAGTAGATCGTTGAGTCGTGGTAGAGTTATCGCTTGGCTTTGACCTGAAAACGAATCGAAGACGCTATGTCACGTAGAATAACGAATACATTATACTAATACTTTTCATGATGCAAGATTATGTGTATGAAGCAAGCTAAAGAAACGCAACACACAGGGACTATCGAGTGGTCACACAGCCTTCTAGAGGTTTGGCCTACAAATCAGAAAAATATTGGAGCATGGCCCTACCGAAGGCGGCCTGTCTGCCATATTTTTACAGGAGTTAATTAAAATTATTGATTGCAGCAATGTCATAGATTTAATTGATGAAATACAAAATATAACAATTACAATTATTACCATGTTGATGGACCAATTGAATGCATTTGAAAAATACTGTATCTTTTACAAATGAAACAGGATCAATTACGCCATCTTGACACCAACTGAAATTTCATCAAAACATAAGCACAACAAATTATACAAGTGGTATTACACAAGTAAATATATAATACTTGCCCGATGATCGCTCATGGCATGAAACTCAGAGTAGCGAGAATCCGTATGTCTCCTTTTTGACTCATATTGTTTATTTATATATATGTTAGATGAGGCTGTTCCGTAACTCGGAGTTTCACGCGTTTATTATGCGATCATCATCAGGCGGTTTACCATTTACTCGTCAGACCACAAAATAGTCATGGTCGCTGTAATGAAACTTATATAACTACCTCTTTGTTCCTTATTAATGATGCCTTACCAGTGTTGCTGGGTTAATTTTGGCTGAATTAAAACTACTTTTGACGTGAAATGAAACTGGAGAACATGTGAATTTTAAACAAGGAAAACATTTGAAAATACAGAGCCCTTTAGGTACAACTATTATCAATTATCTATCGGATGATATGTTATTTGATTTATTTGGTCTTGAAATGGCTGAGAAAATCGCGAAAAGCTACCGCAAACACAAATGCATAAAGACATTTGCATTTATTCATATAGGTATAAATTACATTTTAGGATTTTAACATTATTTTTATCATCTTTATGATGCCAGAAAAAGGATATCTACCACTTGAAAAAAGAAATCAGTTCTACCTTATTGCTTTCTGAATGCATGACGATGATGATGATTTAATTATCTGATAAATTCCCCTGAAAGAATTTTATCTTGTCAGTAGAATCCAATTTGTGATTACAGTAAAATCCGGCAATAGTGGTTCCGGCTCTAATACTGAGTAATTTACGGTCAAACTTTGCTAAATATTCAACTGTAACTGCTGTACTATTATAGATGCCCTGAATTGTATATGAATATTTTAATAAGCACTCTCATAAACATAGAATTCAATGTCTTAGGAAACACTGCAATGGAGAAATAGAAGTCAATTTCTATTGCTTGTCAATTCAACAATTTGTTCAAAAAATTCAAGGAAAATATATTTGCGTATAAACATGTTACAAAATCCAATTAGGAGTTGGTATTGTTATATGCTTACTTGTTCGTTAGAATTGCACGAGACCAAATCATAAGCCAGGTTCTTTTTTGATCATCGGCATTCTAAAGTTATCAAACAAACAACATGTCACATTTGATTATCCGGGTTGTTATTATTTGTAACGGAAAATGAAAAATATATGAAGCAGTTAAGAAACATTCTAAAACATAGTCATATATACCATATATTTAGATAAAATGATGTAAAGTTGTCAACACTTGTGTAGGTATAGTGCTCAATATTTCTTTATTTACAATATATTTACATATGCAAAAGATATCCAATCAGTACAAATGCACAATAATAAAATAAAAAATAAAAATAAAATAAAATAAAATATAAAATAATATTATTCAAAGATAAAATAATATAAAATAAAAACTTTTTGCTTAATAAATTTGATAAGAAGACAAGCGATTCTAGTTCGCAAGTTTATTCTATCGCTTGTCTTCTTATCAAAAATAAAATAATATATCGCATATTAATTAAAGACATTAAAACTTACAAACGCAGGTAGTAAATCAAGCGCTCGTTTGAAGTCAAATTCATTGGCAGTTCTGTTACATTCGCCAGTGTAAAGCTGCAATGGAAAAGTAATTACAAATCAGCAACAGCAACAACATTTCAAACATTGCGATATCGTAGGACAGTAGTATCAGAGTATATAGCGAATATAGCGAAATAGTCTCGAATGTAAAAAAAAACAAGTTTAGATTTCGAACAGATAATGCCAAGGTAGCTGTGGGACTATGAAACAATAAAGTCGAATAACTCGTACATTTCATCACTCTTCAATCATCCATATCACAATTATCAACATTTTTGAACAAAAGATTATGGTAAAACAACAGACAAACGTCAAATATCAATGTTATTTAGATAGTTATTTAGAAAAAATCTATTTGCCGCATTCGTTAGGCATTTTCAAAATAAAATGTATTTGCTGAAATTCGATATTGAATATTTAAACTGTTTAAGAAGCTCTAAGATATTAATAATTGATAAGCTGATATTCTGATTATAAATGGAACATTACGTCCTAGGTATCTCTTAATTGAGTAGTACATAAGGTCCCCTGTATATAGCGGTAACATTATAAACGTCTCAAATTAGAATCACCTGTTCATAACGGTCAGTTTCTCTGGATGGATATCTGGTTGCTACGCACAGGTTATTCTCTATTAGAAATGGACACAGCGAAATCCCAATGTAGGTTCAAAAGCGTACACAGCAATACCAGGAGAATTTATTTGTAGGTCAAACTCAGAAAAATGATAATAGTAAAATAATAATTTACTGTAATGCAAGATAATTACCTCAACAATTTCCATCGGTGACATTGGTGGCATTTTTGAGATATCATATTCAGCAGCCTAAAACAGGAATAAATTGTTATTTATCACTGGATGAGATCTGCTTTATAGGGAGAATTCTGTCACATCTCTGTCTATGAAGATTCCTCAAATGATGAAATACCAGACAGGCGCATTGTTCAAATTTTTAAACCTTATTTAGTTGTTATAATCATTTTGAGTAATTTCCATGATCAAATGAGTCCCTTGTTCAGTAGCCCTTTATAATATTTCCCTTCCAGATAGTTCCCCTACAACGGTACTATAATATGAGCAACATCACATTGGCACAACAACATAAATTCAGGTTATTTCTCTTTCATCGCTGAAGAATTTGGGATCAATCACAGAACCATTCAGTGTCCGACATAACCCTGGAAACATAGTTGATAGGCTACTGTTTTTAAATATTTGTTAACTTAATGTTATTTTCAATGTGATTTAATATTTATAAATTTTTAGGGTGAAAAATGTACAGATATAGACATTTGTAATTTGCTTTTCAAGTTTTAAAAATTAAATTTGAAATATATCTTTGAAATTAAAATTGATTAAAAAACAGTAAAATAAAAAAAAATACTACTTTGATTACTGATACCAAGGTATTAGAATAATTGTACTATATTATTTATAATTAGAATAACAATAATGATATGCAAACCATTTAAGAGAGTGCTCGATACAGTTAAGTAGAGCTATGTATAAATGAAACAAAGATTAGTCAAGTTTTACCGTGACTCTGAGTTTCGCGCTTGTGCGCTATTCAGACAGAAGTAAATCCTCAGACAGATTAGAATAAATTCAGTCTGAAGAGCGCACAAGCGCGAAACTCAGAGTCACGGTAAAACTTGACTAATCTTTGTTTCATTTGTACCAAGGTATTATAATTAGAACTACTTAGTTCTATTATAATATCTTGCTGATACTGGTGCAACTGATTAACACAACAAATATAAATTAAAGCTGAAACATAGACGCATAATTATTTCATTCACTCAATTACACTGTAGTAGTACGGTATTTACCCGCATGGCAATTTCAGGTATTGTTTCTTGTGATTTGATGATTTGTAGTTCATATTCAAGATCTAAAACAAAAGAGACATATTTTTTCAAATTGATAGTATATTAATACATTAAAGAGGCAAAGGTCAAACTGAAATTGAACTGAGCTCCATTCAAGTATATGAACACTTTACATGTAAATTATGGCGCTGTGATTTGATCTCTTCGCGAACAAATCATCTCTCATCAACACATAAAAAGAGGATTAGCTAAAATGGCAGAGCAGGATACATAGTCAGAGTCTTGATTTCATGTGAGCATCAATTAGCCTTGTGGTATTGGTAGCAAAGTCCAAAGAAAATTGAAGTACAGTGAAGCCTGTATACTATAGCAGCCAGCTATGCGGGGTACATAAATTGACCACTATATGCAGGTGACTGTTGTATAGAGGTTGTATCATGACAATCAATGTCACTCTGTCAATTTCGTTTCTTGAGATCAGTAATGCGCTTGCGTCTTGTGGCTCAGAATGAAGTATTTAGTAGTCATTTTATGAGAAGACTTTATAAGAACATTGAGGCTCAGAGACTTCATATTTTGTTGGCTTACTAGATATTTTAAGAACAAATTATGAACATTCTGGAGCTCAGTTTTTAAATTAACAACATTGTTAGGAGAACATTTCAGGGCAATACTTCTGGAAATTATAGAATAATTCGAGTCTTGATTAAAATTTTGAAAACAAAATAGTGTAGGTAATTGATGAATTTACAATAGATTTGCTTCCAAATTGATGCATATCTCGTTATGATGACAATATAAACATTCTTACCCCGCAAGGATTCATGTAAGACATTACTACTGGCATCAGATGACAGCAAACATAATTTACAAATAGATAACATTGTCTGCGAGAAAAAAGAATTCAATGAAATATACATTACGGAATACGAACAACCTACACAATAAAACATACTGGAATGGTATTTGAAACTGAAGCCATACTGAAATTCAACAGAAAATTAAATTTAGGTTCTTCTCATTCCACTGAAAAACTAGTTAAAGGCTATTAAAATATAACAGCTAATTAAACCCCTGTGAAAAACAGTTCAGGAGTTATTAACAGTTCATGAACGTTAAATGGCCCCAAATTTTCATAAACTCTTCATGAACATTTCATGAATTGTCTGTGAAAGTTCATGAACAGTTCATGAAAGTTGGGGTCATTTAGCGTTCATGAACTGTTGAACTGTTTTTCGCAGGGGAGCACTACCCTATTCAGTAAAGTTTTTATCAAGATTTCAGATTTTCAAAATTCGTAATGAAATCAGTTACGACATACAAATTACGTTTATTCCAATTTACCTTCTTTCTTGCCACAAACTTCTTTTCTTTTTTGGCCAACAGAAACAAGATTTCATACGCCTGTTGGTAGATAAAATAGGGTTGATTTGACTTTGTAATACAATTTTCATCCAATTTGATCAATCTTACTCAAGTTGAAAATTCCATCTAACTGTAGAGATTAAATGACTAGTATAGAAGATAATACAACAAATAGCCCCAAGTAGGGTTGAGGATTAAGGAATCTAGTAATCTGTTGGGCCGGCTGAGATGATGGATAACACTAAAACTTATTAGCATGATTACCTTGATTTGAAATAAATTTAAGAATTTAAAATATATGTCAATTTCTTTCAAATTCTTCAAGTGCCCAAGCAAGCTAATCTTATCCTATTAGTTGTGTCATCTCACCTTGAAATATTTACCAAGGCTAATGTAATGCAGCCAACTCAAAGGATCATTGGAAGACAAGAAAGAGTCAAGATGTCTGGATGATTTCTGCATCATGAGTTTTCCCCATTGCCCTTCAGAAAGAATTAAATAGTAAGCATTTCTTAATTAGTTTCATCAAATTTGGATATTCTGAATTGCTACTGAAACAGTACATAAATTCACCAGAAAACCAATGAAAAACTACTGAAAGGCAACATTTTTTTTTAAAGGCTACTGAATTATTCCAAATTCAAACAATAATTGAGGCAAACTCTCGTTCTAATTTATTTGTTGTCTTCAACTTTTCAAGAGGCCACCTTCTTTCCATCTTTGGTGATAACTTGAATAATTAAAGCATACTTAAATACTGTACAATCACACAGATTATTAAATAGTAGATATATTCTCACCACTTTCCATGTAGTGGTTCAGGAGGACATCACCAAAACCCTTGGATAAATAAAAATAAAAAAAATAATAGAAATATTTCAATTATTGATGCATCAAAATTAAATTATGAAGTTCAAAATCCCTGTTGAATACAGATACTTTTCATGGTATATAGCATCAACCTGGAATGAGCCTCAAAATCAATTTGCGTACTCTCATATATGCTGCCATGGCAACGCGTCTCTGTTCTTTCTCAACAAACTATTGATTAAAAATGCATTTTTGAAGTTTATGAATTTATATTACAATAAGCTGTAATCAAAAAGCATCTTTGTTAGTTGTTATCAAAAAACACATTTTAAAAATATTTTGTTGAAGTTTTCAATTTGAAAGAGCAGAAGACAATGTTTTAGACAATTTGACATCTTTGTGCAATATTAAGCAATTATTGAACGAGGCTGCAATCTTAACCAATCAAAAAGCCTGGTAATTTTGCAAATATAATTATATATGTTATCTGTTTACAATTATATAGGATTAACTGAAGGCACATTCAAACGACGTTATACTCAACACACTCTATCATTTAGAAACAGAAAGTACATCAACTCAACAGAACTGTCCAAGCATATCCGGCAACTTAAAGATAATCAAATTAACTACAACATCAAATGATCAATACTTTCTACTGCCGTGGCATACAACAACCAAGCAAAAAAAATGCGACTTATGTCTTACAGAAAAGTATCATATAAGTTTCTCTAATAAAAACATTCTTAGTAAAAAAACCGAAATGATATCAAAATGTAGACATGAAAACAAATTTTACCTGTCAAAATTTAAAACATGATATATTATCACAGCATCGCCGGAATAAAGAAAAATAGAATAACCTATATCCATAAAATTAACAATAGCCTTAATAACAATAGCACCCTATTTTGTATGTATCTAGAAGGTATAGTGTTTTTTATCATTGAATAGATTGCCTGATGATCGCCTCGGCGTGAAACTTCAAGTAGCAAACATGACTGTCTGATTCTCTGACTTTTATTATTTAAGCTCTGCTATATTTTGCATTGAGCCCTATGTTCAATCAGTAAGACAACGTTTTACAAATGTTATATGTTTATTTAGAATAGCTGAAAAGGATTGTAACATAATCAATGCAAGAAAAATTTGAGTACCTTATCAGAGTATTTCAATTTGTATTCTTCTAGCTTTTCATCATCGTTTTGTTCATCACATAAAATAATCATTGATTGAAAGTCGAGATATTTTTCAGCCAAACTCGATGCAAGTTCATAATAACCATATCGTACTACAATAAAAAGGGTTTGATTGATTATTAATGTTGAATCTATACAGACCATTGAAATAATATGATAGCCCTTGCAAGAAAATGACCACATAACAGTTTATAGGGATTCAGAGGAATAGTTTCACTTATCCAAATAGCACTCAAACGATACCCCCACTCTGTACTGTACAATCGAGTTCAATTCTCCAGATAAATGTCCTAGTCAGGGATGTTAGTAACGATTACAAAAGTAACGACGTTACTTGTAATCGTTACTTTTTAGTAACTTCTACTTGTAACTAGTTACTTTTCTGTAAAAGTAACTTCTACTTGTAACTAGTTACATTTAGGATTAAAAATAAAGTAACGATTACTCGTTACTTCTTCACTACATTTTCGCTTTTCTTCCGTTACTTTTTTCACAATAGAGTGCTGAAAGTTAGCAGCTTCTCGATCGCAATTATGTTTTGCTTAATCAAAATCTTTTGTTCCTATTGTTACCATCCAAGAACAATAAAACACAAACAAATGTTTTCTGCAACTGCAGGAAGTCTTGTCATTAATTTGGATGTCAAAAAAATTACATTCGGGGATGTAAACATTCTGTTTTTCTGAGTTTATAATATTCAAGTGATTCAACGAGCGTTTTATGTCTGACTTGTCTGTTCGATCAATTAATTGTCATAGCAACCAAGCCTGAAATAGAACTAATGGCGCGTAACTTGAGATTTCTTTGCTTTGATAATTAGGGGGATCGAATAACTAGACCGCTCATTCAAACACGCTAAAGGAATCGCTGTGAATTATTCGTCGGGTGTTTGTTTTGGTATTTATTATTTTCTAAAAGAGCATTTGATTTGATAAATTAACAAATTAAAATACATAAAAATTATTTCAATATTTCATATATATCTCATTGCTTCTGTTGGATATTTTTAGATTTATTTAGAAAAAGTAACGGAAAAAGTAACTGTAACTAGTTACTTTCGAATTGAAAGTAACTTGTAACTAGTAACCGTTACTTTTTCTGAAAAGTAACGTCTGAAAGTAACTAGTTACTTTCTCGTCCAAGTAACGGTAACTGTAACTAACTACTTTTCAAAAGTAACTTTAACATCCCTGGTCCTAGTTAAATTATAGCAACATATTCTACTCAGATATTGCAATGAAACATATTTGTAACAGTTGAGATCTAGATAACTTGACCATTATAGACAGGTGGTCTCTATATACAGGGTTGATTCAATGAAGTATTCAAACTTCAGTTATTCATCCAGTGACCACTATAGGCAGGTGGCCCTCATATAGAGATGATTGATTGATTAAAAATTACATAAAAAATTAGCTTACCGAGTGGCGATACAATTTGTGTTCTAATTGCTTCATATTTTTCTTTAATTTTTGGCAATGAGGACTTGTCATTATTTCTCCTTTGAAGAAATTCATATAAAAATAAAAATATAATCCAATCCATATTGCTGAAACCTGAATTATCTTGTCTCTCTTCTGCTGTCAATACATACGTTTTAATAGTCATTATTTAACTGTTAAATTTGTGTGTGTGCGTGTCATGTAATATTTCCATACCGTATTGTAATATATAATTATTACTATCAATGTAGCTAATATAATATAAAAGGCTGCGTCCGTCAAACAAATGCACAATTCCACTGCAAAAAGCAGTTCATGAACAGTTTTCTAACTTTAGAAAATGTTCAACATTTACAAACAGTTGATAGATGAATCAAAAACTGTTCATGAGAAGTTCATTATTTCATAGAGAAAAATCTGAAAGGTATCTATTTTAATCTAAATTTGTTCTAGCCTTCCGAGATCTAAGATTCTTGGTTATCATGAGAAGTTCATACAACGTTGAATTCCAACAGTTTCATGAAATTTTTCATGAACTTTTACACTAACATAAGATATCCGCTTTCTTCTAAATTTGCTCTACCCTTCCGGGATCAAGGATTCCAGGATCCCAACTTTTGTCCTGTCTATGACATCTTATATAGTTTTTGGTTCTTGATAGTTCAGTTGATGAATGATTATGTAATTATAATTATAATAATTAACAAGAATAGAATACATGAAATATTGAAATGTATAAATTAATTCAGCATACTCAAAATATGTGATTTGATCCAAATATCCTTTGAGAAGTAAATCTGATAGATCCATAGCTTGTTGGGCTAAAGTGGCACCAACCTGACAAAGGTAAAAATGGATCAAATGATAGATCACAATAATCAAATTTTCATGATCAAGTATGAAACATTTACCTGTAAATATTCATTGGGTAAACTAATATTTCATTGACGTTTATGAACATTGAACGATTTCCATGATTGAGGTCAGGTTCCGACAAAAGGCTCAGCTTTCTGATATCATCTTAGAGGCATTTCAACATTTTCTTCTGAATTTTGTTTATGCGATCATAATAACATTTACATAAATACAAATTTTCAATGATAGTCTAAAAATGCTATATGATCAGTTTATCCTGTAAGCTTTTAGAAGCTCGTTTGTTTGGGAGACTTTATAAGATTTTCTTCTGAATTTGTTTAAGCCTTCCGTAATTTAGGATTGCAGGATTCCTACTTTTATTGGATCCTCAGATTGAGGTTATAGAATAATTTATTGTTCATGAACTTTAAAACAATCTATTAACATAGCCCATAAAACATCCGCTAAATCCACATAATTGTCCGGCCATTCAGTATTCTTTAGCATCTAATTGATGTTGTAGATGCAAGGAAAACACAACAAAACAAATAGAGGTAATGCAGTAAAGTTACTTGTAAGTATCTCAAAGGCGTAGAACAGTTAGAAATGGATTAAAAGACAGATATTTATTAGTTTATATATACTTACTCTCGTGCTATCAACAATTGGCATCATTTTATTGTAAATCATCAGTATCTGTGAAGATTAATAAAAAACTAATAGTAGTGTGACACATTGAATACTAGCGAATTTTGCAAGTGCTTTTAGTTACATTTATCAAAAATTACACTAGGAAGGAATTATGATGTGAATATTTGGCAACAAAAATGCTACTTTCCCATGAAAGAAAATATCACTTCAGATTTAACTGTGTTGATTTAGAAAGAATTGGATGATATCACGGTATTAATTACCTTCATTTACATAACAATGCATGTAATACAGTCAAACCTGTTATATTGGTCACCTCTATATAGAAGCCATCTGTTTAAAGTGACAATATCCAAATAGTATTATCTTTTGGACCAACGTTACATACAAATTAGTAGGGTCTGCATGCAGGCTAATAAGCAGTCAACTTATCTTCGAATTATAACTGGTAGTTGTATGAAAGTTTCAATGTAATTATTGCATCTCTACATTGAGCTAATATGGGTCCTTTTAATACTAGTCCAAACCTGTTCATGTATGGCTTTCTGTACTCCTGAAGAATTGTCTGATGCTAAAAATGTAAAGTATCAGAAATGTAAATAATCATCTTCATTTATAAGTTTGTACATGTAAAAATATATGCTGTTTAAAGTAGAATATTCAATGAGATAAAATAAGAAGAATGAGAAGGTTAATATAAAAAGTTCATGAACGCTATTTCATGAACATTTGATGAGATAATGTTGTTAGGTAGTCACCATTTATACAATTTATTCACTGGATTTCAGGTGACATGCCTGTTGAGCTACGGCATCAGAAGGGCTCTCACGAGTGTCATACACGATTGTTCTGTCATATTATTTTATGAATTTTTTTATGAAAATGAAATATTATGAGTCGATTATGTTATGTTGCAGGTCGTAACCTACTTGTCCATTGTTATTCAACCAGGACTGTGCATGTGATATTTCATTATACACCAATGTTGTTACCATCTACACAATTTGTTAGCAGGACTTCGAAAGCAATGACTAATAATTTACAACACCAGAAAAGTCCCTGATGAGTCAATCAATTATCTTTATAGCTCTATCAATTAATTTTATTAAATGTTAATGAAAATGAACTGTATGCAGACTTTATGCTCCAGTTTGTATCTTACTTGTCCAGAGAGAGAATCCTCCAGCCGAAACTGGGTCACATTGATGAGACGAAAAAAATGATTGACGATATCTTTGTGCATTGGTTAAAGAATTCTAAAAAAATAAATACAGAATCAATGAAAATTAAAACTCTTAAATATTGTTTCATTGCTTGAATATATAGCCTTGAAAAGCTGATTGAATCATTTAAATTAGACAGTACTGTACATCATAACCCGCTTAAGCGCAAATCAAATCTCCTGCTAATTTCCATTTCATTTAACTGAATTTGCACGCATCCAAACTTTTTTAGCAACGACTTAAATCACAAAATTTTTATTAAAATATTAAGATTTCAAAGACAGGTTGCAGAATGATATATACAGATTTAAAGAGATGTTTCATTAGTATCTATAGTTAGTATTATAGTTAGTACAGTACAGCTGTGTAACAATATGAACTCACAACAAATGCTGCGCCAGTGTTGATAGCTACTTCTGATCTTTCTTCTGGTGACAATTGGAGATCAATTTGCTCCATTTCAATACTCAACATGATTGGGTATATATCATGCACCATAGAAACCTGAAAATAGAATTTGCATATAAAGCAAAATAATTAATGGGTCGAAGGCTTAGGTAAAGGCTCCTTTTTCCAAGTACAATTTGGTCTAGAGCTCTGCAAATCTGATCCAAATCCAATCCAGTCGGATTTTTGTAGGATTCCGGTTGGATTTTTCATTGTCAGATCGGATCGGTTTTCTTGTAATCAATTTTGTTTTTTGAAAGTATTAACATTTTATCTGCCAACTACTATTTTTTAGAAATAATTGAATAAAAATATTTTTTGCCCAAGTTCACCTCTATTTGATCATTTACTGTGCATATATATTTAAGATATTAAAGCTTTCAGATTTAAAACTTTGTATACTTATTCGTGGAAAATTTTCGCCATTTAGGATAATCAGATTCTGATTTGGTGGGATCGGATTAACAAATCTGAATCTGAAATTTTCGAATTTTTCTAGATTATTCTCATTTGTTTGTGCCTCAAAACTTTTCCGAAATTTCAGAGTACTATTACATAATCCGATCTGATGCAGACCTCTAGTTTTGATAGTGACTAATAAGGTTCTCAAGATTAGCCAATCAGAGGACCTCCCATTAACTAAACACCTAAACAGAGTAGGTATAATTCATCCATAGGTGATGTTTTCACTAAATAAAAGCAAAGACAGTATGATTATTATATTCTTGATTGAAAATATAACATTAATTGAAAGTAAAAAAAGCAACATACCTTTTGAAAGAAAACATCAAACGGGGAAAGCGATGGGTTTATGCTGCCATTATCTCTTTCTTTGATTGTTCTTTTGATAGCAGTCAATAACAAACTACCAGAGCTACAAAGATAAACAAAATATTTTACGGTAGGCCTACAGACACAATCCAAGATTATATCCTTTCAAAAATCTGCGATTTTATCCACACATTTGAAATCCTTTATTCCCAATCAAATTCAGAAAATATTCTACTAAACAACTAGGTTCCAGAACTTTTAGAGCCTCTTTGACATCCTTATCATAGTATTGTGTCTTTGAATTGAAGAAGAGCGATTTTCGAATGGTAGCCAGATTCATCAAAATAATAAATTCAGAATGTCAATTTGATAAGCCACTATCAGGACAGTTGTATGTAACTTCTATATACGGCAAGTGCGTATGAGTTTTGAAAAGATAAGTTGATCTCACCCTCCAGCTGATTCCTTGAGATGAATTGCTGCTTCTAATTTTTCTAAATGTTCGCAAATGTGAATTTTGACAGGCTTTGAATTGCCTTTGACAGCAATATCACCCAGCTACAATAAAAACACACATCATTTCACATGGTATCCTTGCTTTATTGTTGATGAGTTCACAATTTCAGAGGTGATTGGATCCTTTATTTTGAGGATCCAGATCCTATCTACATCCAAACAATTCAGATCTGAATTCTGGATCCTGATGTCTGGGTCCAAAAAGTGTTAAAAATTCGATCCAGACCTGCGTCTGACAAAAGGCAAAGATCCTGGCAGATCCTAGGATCCGGGTCAAGTTACCCCTGGTTTACATATGTGAAGTAATAGAAACAGAGAGCCAGGGGTGGCACAAGGTGGTGCAAGAGGGGATACAGCCCCCTGTAAAGGATACCCAGATCGCACGTTGGGGAAGAACATTTCGATTGATGGTCAAATGTTTGGTACTTTTCAACCATTATTGCGAATATTTTTATTATTCCTTATAAACAGCCCCCTGGTTGGGGAAGCTAGCCCCCTTGTCGGGAAATCCTGGTACCACCCCTATACATAAGTAGATACCAGGTAGAGAAGTTAGCCGCTATGTGCAAGTATCATTTATATACTTGGTTTATGCATTAGAAAATTTAAACATTACAGTTAACATTGCTAAAAGTGATAGAAATGTGGATGATGTATAGAGGTGGTCATTAAAACAGGTGTGTTATATAATTATATAAGTATCATTTTCTTACTCAAGTCATTTATGTTGATAATGTGGTAAGATCTTGTCAGTCATTATTTAGCATAATATATAATCAACTGGAATAATGCTGTTACTTACAGTATTCCATTTGTTATTTTGTTGCAAGAATTTTATGAAGGAATCATGAAGCAATTGTTTTCTTTCCAACTGACGGATTATCAGTACTGAATCTGCTGCAGAATCTAAAAACCAAAATCATTCAACAGTCAAAATGGTAACCTCTAATGGCCACCTGTCTATAGTGGTCACTCTTGATATGTGGAAAAGAGTATTTTTCATCGAATCAGCCATGAATAGAAGGCCATCTGAATATAGTGGACGGTTTATCTACATCTCGCAGCTAGCAGTTATATACAGGTTTCACTTTACTACCTTGGAAGAAGTTTTTGAATTTGCAGTGATGAGACAACTGATCATAATGTCTACAAACCGAGTAAGTCTAAGCAATATCCTAATCAAGCTTACAGTTTTCTCAAGATGCCAGCTATAAATTTGCTGATTGAGAACTTATACCACTAATCACATTACCGTTAATTAAAGCTGAATCTGTGGCCCATCTTGGATCTGACATTGGCATATCATCGATGAGTCTTCTGCTCAATTCAACCACTGCAGAGTTGAGGCTCTTTCCTGAGGGCAGTCGCGATATTGAAAGTTTTGACTGTGCTGTTTTGCCAGTTGTGTGAGCTTTAAAAGCACTTTGAAGGACCTCCAGTGCCTCATTTGGATCTGTAATCAATGAGGCACCATCTTGAATATCAGGAGCTTCTTCCTTCAAAAGCGAAAAATATTTGAATAAATTAACTCCTGATTAAACTCATCCGATGATGAGCTCTGGGTTAGGTGCTTGGTTGGTGGGATATCTATTTACATGCTTCTATTTAGATATTTATATGCACAACTAATAAGCTTCAATAACATCTATATGCTTGATGTTCAATGCTTGCTCTCTGCGTTAATAACATCTCTCAGCTGGCTTTATGCTTTTAACTTCTACATGCTTGTTGTATGCTGCTCTTGCTATGGCGAATCGTGCTGGTTCCTGTGTTAATGCTAAATTTCATAGATTTTAAATCTCAATGATATATATAACGTAATGCTATACATAATGCAAGGGAAATTAAAATTGTTTTGATTCCAAAAAAGAACACATTACAAATAAAAACAACTTTAAAATTCTGAAAAGTCCCTGAAAATGGTTTTTAACGGCAGCTTCAACAATTTTCTCAGGCAAATCATAATACTAGGATTTTTTGAGTGCATAAAATTTCATCATAGCAATTAAACGATTCTACTATTCTAAATGCTGGACTATCTATCTCAATACAATTACACTAATAGTAATACATCAAACATGAACATGAAATTTGACAATGAAGGCATATTAAGGAAATTTTCAATAGTGTTCTCTTCTCCTTATTTTAACTTACAGGGATAACACTTTCCCTTGGAGCCTCTTGAGAAAGAACTCTGTAAGAAATAATAATATGATATATAATTGATGAGAGGTATTATATTTTAATAATAATAATACAGTAATACATAGGCTACAATTATAGAGCGCTAAAATTATAAATATTTTAAAGCGTTCATGCAAAGCATGATGTTCGCTTGATTGTTATTGAAGCTTGAATGCATAAATTGCGGATCGGATCAGGGAAAAGGACAATTTGTTTCTGAGTCAATTTTGACTACGCTGAGATTGTTATCTCGTTTCTCTGTTCTTTGCCTCTCTCTTAATGAGCTGTTCACAAACTGTTTATGGACTGTTTATAAGGTGTTCATGAACAGTTTATGAACAGTTCATGAACTCGACAATTTTTCTGCAGATGAATGTAGCTTATCTGTGACATTTTGATAGAAAAACAGGATCAGAACAGCTACTAAAATTATTAAATTCTTGGATGAAAATCTGCCTGATTACCGTAAACAGAGCTTATTCATCAAATTAGCTATATAATACCACTATCAGCATTTGCAAAAGCGATAGACTGGTCCACATGACGACATCAATTCATGAACGTTAAATGGACCAATTTCCATGAACAGTTCATGAACAATTCATGAAAAACTGGCCATTTAATGTTCATGAGCTGTTTATATCATATTGATTAACAGTTCATGAGTGCTCATGAAGTTCAGGATTAAAACTGATTAATCCTTCAGAGCGACAATATATGTATTGATTTTTAAGTGTAATAATTACCTTTCAATTGAATGTTGTTGATGAACTAATAACGTAACTAATCCATGACGTTTTGATAGAAAAACAGGATCAGATGCGTAATAGCCTATATTGTAATGATAGGAAGAAATAAGCACCATTTAATCAATTCATAACTATTATCAGTGTTAATGTCTGACAAAAGGTTTAGCCTTCCAGGATCTTGAACAATATTGTACATAGTTTTCTGAATCTTTTGGCTTATAATTCATAAAATTATCAATTTCTTCTGAATTTGCTCTAGCCTTCCGGGATCTAGGATCCCAGGATCCCCATTTTGTCAGACCCTGATCAATGTATTACGAGATAGTGAGTGCGTAAATTTTATTCAATCCTCGAAACACAGTTCCATCAATTATGATAAATGTTATTTCACATATACAATTATCCCCATATCCCCATAGACAATTCGTTAGGGGGACTTCATTTGCAATCAGCCCCATCAATGGTATTTTAGCAGCAAAAATTGATAATTATTGATTGTTATTGAAGCTTGCATGCATAAAATTGTGGAACCGACAAGGGCAAAGGACAAGTAATTACTTATATTATTTATTTGAAGACAGGATTTTCAGTTTGCAAATTAGATCATTTAAAATTGTTTTCACTTTAATTTGCATATTTTAATTGCGAAGGCCCCCAAGGAAGACATACAACAAGCCGATTGGATTACTCTCCTAACTTAGTTGAATGAACAAAAATTGATGAAATTAATAAATATACCTCCTCCAACTAATTCATTATTTTCTTTGGGAAAATCAATTTTAATAAGACTTTGAGCTTCTTCAGTAACTAAATAAAACAAACAGGAAAATATCAAAATCGAACTAGGTACAGGCTTGAGTTTCTTTGTAAATTATAAAACAGTAGCAACATAATAGTAGAAGAGTCTGCAAGCGGGCTAAGTGGGGTAAAGAATTAAGTTTGTATAGAAAATTAAGTTTGGATTTTACCTGGATTTGCAATAATAAATTCATCTGTGACTATGTATGCTTGGTAGCTCCCTGATGGAATAATAAGTTGGGGTTTTGATGGAATATCATCTTCGTCCTATGTAGGAAAATAAACAACATAACTATCCATTAACGTTCTGTATTTACTTTGTTTCATTTTTAATGTTATTAACATATATTTCATTCACAAAAAACAACGCACAATTAATGATTATCTTTCAATATGATAGCTGCTATGCAATTAACTTAAAACCTTGGCCAAATTTCACTTCTTTTTCATTAGATTTTGGAATAAAGTTTATCAATTTTTCAAATTTTATTCTATACACGAATAACAGAAATATAGGCTACCTTGTATAATTTTTTTACAATTCCATCCATGATCCCACATTTTTCATCATTTTTTCAGTTCATTTCATGGTCGGAAAATGATCTGGATAGTTGATTACATTACAGTATCAAATGAAATAACCTCACCTCGATTCTAACAGTATGCTTCAATAGTACAAGGCTGTCAAGAGAAGTTGGTCCATCATTTCTTGAACTATTAACAGTTGCTAAGCGATAAACAAAGATGAAAATCAATAAATATTGTTCAGATCCTTTCTTAAAACATATTATGATTTAGATCAAGATTTAAAATAGTATACAGTGAAACAATTATATATATATATATAATATTAACATACAGGGTTATTCAATAGAAAAACTATTGTAGACATTGTTAGAGTATTGTAGGCACAGACAGGTGACCGTTATAACAGGTTTGACTGTATTTGTAACCTAATTACGGCATACGTAGACCAAGCAATGTTGGCGATCACAAGTCTTGTATCAAATCAGGCTCTTAAACGTTATAAGTATGCTTACTTGAGATATACTTGATTTTAACAAAATCTGATTCGACACACACACTCGTATCGACAGATATTAAAATAACGTATTAAATTCTGGTTAAATTAAAATCTGCCTGACTAAATACAGCCTATTCTCCACATATGCAGCTATAATTGTAATGTTAATTGTAAAAAATAGTTATAACACAAATATAAGTCCCATTTATTTTGATGTGCTGAAATTTGATAGTTGGTAAGCGGGACATATGTCCTTTGCTAAGTGTTGGACAGGCTGCTGCTCAACGCCGCCTTTGAAAGAAGAAATAGTTTGGGGCTCGCATGTCGTGAAATTACCGATTGAGAACATCGATCTTTCAATATAATACACCATTACAAATTTCTTCTACTAATCAATTGATCTTTGATCAAATTGACCAAAGCCCTGGCAACAGTAATAACATTATGCCCTCATCACCATCTCAAATACCACTTGACACAGAGAAAGTTTGCATCATTTGGTAAATCAATGACTTGCAAGAACCAGCTGGTTGGAACAAAAAACAACAACATTTTTCCAGTTGAAACATTTTCGACAGCTTTAAAGCTTCAACTGATGATCATGAAGCAAAATTACAGGGTTTTTGGTGGCATTGTTTAACATGGAAGCCATATTTGCAAAAATGAATTTTGAAAGAAGACGGCCCCTTGGACAACTTCTAAATATTTTATGTAATCTTAACAGTTTATAAACTGTTTATAATGTGTTCATGAATAGCTCATGAGTGCTCATAAAATTCAAGCACATAGATAATTTAATTCTATAATTCCGATATTGTAATTGTGGAGCCCGATTCAAGTCGAAAGTAGTTAGAGATGATAACACATTTTTCAATCAAACTTCCTTATTTGAAACTGATGTGAGCATCATATATTGGTATATCCGAAAATAGCAAGAAAATAGTGACACCAGTCCCCTATATATTGGAATTTCAATACACTATTTCAATACATAATTTCAAGCACTAGGCCCTATTAACATCACAATTAGAAATCCCAAAGTAATACAGGTTAAGTAATTATTATTATTATATTTTGAATAAATATTTTGAATCGCTGTATGGGTGCCTTACCCAATGCAAAACATATATTGGTTGAATCACCATTCTGTATTGTTAATGCCGCAAGAATAGCTAGACAGTAGCTAAACAACATAAAAATACAAACAAAGTTAATTAAGAAAAAGTAATGTAGACAGTGTCGCCCTACCGAAGGCACCCGTACCACTCCTCTACTTCTAGAAGAGTGGCTTTTATCCCTGACAGAAAAAAATTTAAACCCTCTTTGTTGATCTCAGCTGCCATACTGCAGATCAATTTCAACAGATTTCATGGCAGATAGGTCTCGATTGTCAATGCGCAACGATGCGTCGCAGCTAATCACAATGCAATTCCCTCTGGACCATTTCACCCGCCATCCTCAGATGGTACTCATTTGATGTTTTAGATAAAGTCAAGGCTGAGTTGACCTTCAGGGGATTTGAACCACAGTCGATCAGATATGATCCGATCTGAAGTTCGGTTGCTCTGCCATCCTAGCTAATCCTCCTTTTAATAACTTAACAGGCTATGTCAAAATAAACCCCCATTGCATAGAATCACTAACCCTGTAGCTCACTGCATAGAATCACTAACCCTGTAGCTCTCACTGCATAGAATCACTAACCCTGTAGTTCACTACATAGAATCACTTACCCTGTAGCTCACTGCATAGAATCCCTAACTATGTAGCACACTGCATAGAATCATTAAAAATGTAGCTCACTGCATAGAATCACTAACCCTGTAGCTTTGACATCACAAAGTTGTACTTGCTTGATTTCATCAAGTTCAATCTGAAAATCAAAAAATTAACAAAAATAACTTTAATAGTTATAATTTCAATTCAGTCATTAAATCATATTTAAATCCATCCACTGCTGAGATCTGACCTGGGGCGTATTTCACGTCCGTGAACTTTTTTCACAGCGAACCTAGGTGTATTGTGATGGAAAACCAAATTGGCCAATGTGAGAAAGCTTTTATGCTCTATAAGATTTTATGCTTTTGTAATGATTTTATGCTGCTTTTTGCCTAACGAGACCATTTCCCCTTCAAAATTGCAGTCAAAGTGACAATTTTGTGTCTCTCATTTTAATATACTGTACTGGTAGCCCGTTTATTTCTATAAGAGCGTTTAAACGGACACTATAACATTTTTCGAATTTGTCTTCGAAAAAGAATCTGATGGACCAAATTCGAAATTATTATTTCAATGTTCAGCTCAAGATGTTGTTATCAAGATTTAAGATCAAGAAACAGAAATGTCTTTAACGTCAGAAAATGTAGCTTAGAGAACTTTTTCTACAGTGTTTATGCGGGTTGGTACTTCTTTCTGACTAAGCCTTGTGAGGATCTAACGATGTTTGTAACAAAATATAATGACTATTCTTTATTCTCACTATTCATATCCAGCTATGTTTTACAGGGGTGTCTGTCGCTTTAGTCAATGATTAATTGGTCAATTTTGGAGCAAATAGTCATAATATGAATTTCAATGTATTTAATGCATCAAAAATGCAAACATGCGTTGCATCTTTCCGCCATTAACATTTAAAAACATCAACGAATCGAATTGCTCAATTTCCATATTGACATATTAGTCGATGACCAAATAGGGTCAAATCATAAAAAATCAAGAATCAAAATTTCTACGTTAAGTTGTTGTATTAAGTGACTTGACTACTTTGCCAAGTTTTTTTTTCTCGATAAACAGATAAGTATTTTTTGAGAAATAAGTATTTGAAAATATGAGAATTTCAAATCTTGAAAAACAGAGAATGAAAGTTAAGTGACTTCATACCGTGAAGTCTATCACGACGAGTGAGCGCGATAAGATGACTGAAACTATAGAACATTCGTACGTAAGAACATACAGTCAAACCTTTTATAGCAGTCACCTCTATACAGCGGCCACCTGTCTATAGTGGTCACTCTTGCAATGTCTAAAATACTATTTCTATTGGATCAAACCTGTATATAAAGGCCACCTGTCTATAGTGGTCAATTTATCTACCTCTCGTAGCTGGCCGTTATATACAGGTTTCACTGTACTAGCAAACTAAAACAAAAGTTGTCAACAGTGTGTGAGGAGTTGTGCATGAGGCCTCAATTGGGTTGCATGTAAACTAATGATGAACTCATGAATAAAGATTTGGTCAGTAATTTAGCAATAACCATGACTTACATTTGAAATGTCACACAATTCATTTCTGATTAAATTGGAAAGAGAACAATGATACATCATCTGAAATAGAAATTAAAATAACGTTTACTTTATAGTTAAAAAGTAAGCCTGCGAAAAACAGCTTATGATTTCATGAAAGGATCATGAACGTTAAATGGTAAATCAATGGAAAAAACGTTGTTTGTCCCTGCCAAGGGATTCAGCAGAGACCGTGGTGTATAACGAAATATCGCATGCATGGTCCAGGTTGAATAACAACGGACCAGTAGGTACGACCTGCAACATAACATTTTCGACTCATAACACTTCATTTTCATAAACATGAGCACCCGTTCATGAGACTTGTGAGAGACCTTCTGATGCCATAGCTCATCAGGCATCGCACCTAAAGACCTGCTAACAAATAGTATAGATGGTGACAACTGACAACCCCGGTGCATATCGCATGCGCAGTCCCGTTTGAGCAAACAATGTGATTAACAACGTGATTGATTGTTCAATTGATGATTAATCAATTCAGTAATTATTTAAAAAAGTAACATACAAATAGAAGTAGATCATAATTAATAATAGAGCTGAGTAAATCAAAATTACCTTTTCAGAGCCATCTGATTGGAATTTCCATTTCAAAAGATTGCCACCAACCAACGCATAAAGGTATCTAATAACAAGCACCGACCCGATAATTAGCAAAAGAGAGTTAATTATAGGCTATGAATCTGATTTTGATTAGACCAAATCTCAAATATGCTGTTATGATTTAACAATCAACTTGACAACTTTCTTAATCTGCATTGAAATCCATGCAGAGGGTCATCCATAAAGTATGTACTTAGTAGTGGTGTGTGTCGGATCGGATTTTCCTAGCATTGACCACAGATACAAACTATCTGAAATACGAATCCCAAGATTAAACATTAATTTAATCCAATCTGAATTAATTCCAAAATTAAACATTAATTCAATCCAATCCGAATCCAAAGATTAAACATTAATTCAATCCAATCCAATCCGAATCCTAAGATTAAACATTAATTCAATCCAATCCGAATCCCAAGATTAAACATTAATTTAATCCAATCGGAATCCCAAGATTAAACATTAATTCAATCTCATCCGAATCCCAAGATTAAATATTAATTCAATCCAATCCGAATCTCAAGATTTAACATTAATTCAATCCAATCCGAATCCCAAGATTAAACATTAATTCAATCCAATGCGAAAATTTTCATTATAAATCCGAAAAAACTTAATATCTTATAGCCTTTTAAATATTTACAATGTTGCAATTTGACTGTTATCGAAGGTCATTATTAATAACATCACCACTACAGTTCTTTAATCATTAGAAATAGCCATGGTATTGTATGATGTAATCTAATGATAAATGTACTTAAAACAATGGAAATTGTAGTAACGTAGTAAAAAATTATCACATTCCGATTTCTTTTGAAAAAACTATGTCAGTCCGATTCAATTCGAAAGCTAAAAGTTAATCCAAATCAATCCAAATCCTTTTTGGATTTGGGTTAAAATTGCACACTTTTAGTATTCAGTAAATGTTTCAATCTTTACAGAGTCAGTTTGCACATTAAGTGTGGGGTGTAACTCTCTTATAGCAAGCATCTCATGTATTAAACAATCGAATTTTGAAGTCCAGGTTATTCTTATAAATGTATTTCCGTAATTATAGTTGTCATTGTTCGTCTTTATGTCTTTGTAAAGAATTTCATTGTTTTTGTAATACAATACATTATGAAAATTAGATTTATTTTAGACTATATAACTCATGTAAAAATTTACAATCTTTCTTTATAGCTTGAAAATGAATAACATTGATAACTCGAAACCTTGCAATAATCCTCCTAGTATTCTCTTGTCGTTATCATTTACTTTGAAATGTTTTACAAAGAAACTTCTTATAAATTCCATAAAAACAGGTCATTTAACGTTGACAATTGTTTATGAACGGTTCCTGAATTGTTAAAGTGTCCATGAATTCATGAGGCAAGAAGCTGACTTCTCAAACACTAAATTTCATAATAAAACAAAATATGTTAATGAATTGGCACATACTTCTCGGTAGTATTAGGAACAGGGCTGCTGACACTAAGACAAGGTTGATGCTATGGAAACAGAGAAAAAGACAATGATAAGTTAGAAACAAATATTGAAATTAAAATGCATAAAAAATACAAATGTTCATTGTCTACCTTTGAATCTAATATTGAACTGGTGCTAGACCAAAACGATGACATTCTTCGTCCAAAACCAGACAACATGCCACCTTCACTATGGAGGATCCTGCATGTTATTTTTGACTAAAAATCAGAAAAAGTATTATGAAGCTTATATTCAAATAATAAATAGAAGGCCATCAATTATCACCCAGTAATTTCAAAGAACAAACATGCAATTAGGACAATTGATTTTTCATTCTAAAATGTTCTCACTGACTTTTGTTGCTGTTGTTGTTGAATTGCTAATCAAAGCTTCGAGGAGGTGTTAATTCATAGCTATGTTTGATCAATCCGTCAACCTAGTCATGAAAGTATAATAACTAGCTAATGATGAGTAAGCTTGGATCACCGGTTGCAGACAAATTTTGGTAATAACAGAAATACTGTAGGCACAACTATCAAGATTGCACACATTTCTTGAGTGACTGTTGCAGATGTTTCAAATTTAGTAACTGTTATGAATTCTAAGCATGTTTCAATTTAGCATGCTATTCTCAATAAAATAATGTTCTTTTATAAGTCAGTAGCATAAATAACTTACTGGCACTGTGAAAGGGGAAAATTTGGTTGCAAGTACAAATATATTTTGTATAACTTTTGGTGCAGCAATACTATCTCAACATTTGTCATACAACATATATATATTTTAAATTTTTAAAGCAGAATTCATACCTTTGATGGTAAAATCAAAACCAACTCATTTGTTGTTGTTACAGCAACACATCCAAAAGGCTAACCAAAGAAAGAAAACATGTTCTCAAAATCAAACGCATGATATTTGATTTTTAAAAAAGAATTTTCTTTGAATATATTTTTCAACAGACTATCACTACCAACACCAAAGCCATGAAAATGTCATGAAAACACCATGAAAATGTAAAAAAGTGGAAACGATAAATTTTTCAAGCCATGAAAAGTTTGAAAATCATGAAAACATTCATATTCACAATATTAGAATTCCATGAAATTTCAACGCGGGTCAGTGGTGTATGCCTGGTGTAGGCGGACAAGCATAAATTGAGGAGTGTCCAGATTGTGCAAATTGCCTTCCAATCCAATATGGATAGAATATAAAGATGATGGCAAGGTCGTTACAGAAAATGGAGACAGAGATTGAAGATTTACACATTACTGTTCTCCTTGTGTAAGCTCTTTCTTAGATTGAAAAACATACAACCAATGGTTCAATATTGAAAACAGTAGAATACATTTTCTCCTTTAATATTAGACATTGAACCCTATTGAAATAAATCAAAAACACCTACCACAACAGCAACAATGCTTGAGAATTCTTTACCATTTAATCCAGCAGATGCTTCAACAAATATTCCCGGAGTTGATAGATTAGGCCAATATCTAGTGTTGCCTTCTGGTGACATAGATACTACAGAGACGGTTTGACTAGATGAAGTAGAAGATGTTGTGTCTGGCGCAATCAAGCAAGTTAATGAGGAGCTATGAATCAGTTCTGTTGGACATAGTGGAAGCTCCAAGCAGGATATGATCTAGAACGATAATATCAAAATAAATAATATCTTTGGTAATTTCCCTACTGTCACCAACAGTGTTTATCATTGTGTTCAGGGTCCGACAAAAAGTTCAGCATTCTGGAATCCTATAGAGGCACTTCAATTTTATTTCCGAATTTTCTGTTGAAGTTGACCAATAAATCTTCTGGAATCTAGGATTCCAGGATTCCTACTTTTGTTAGACCCAGATTAAGCCTGCTTGCAGACAGACTTTTCCTTCGTATAGTCCATCTGCGTATTGGCGTCGAGTATCGCATACTAAGTGTTTGCATTGAATTCATATTGAATCAAATGTTTACCTAATGTGATTTCCTGTTAATACTCAATTTTATTTATTTCTAAAATACTGGCCAATTGTTCATATATTTTATTAGCCAATAGCAATTTACTGCCAAAAAGTAGCAGTGGAAAGAACAATCAGTACGCTAAATTTGGCGCTAATGCGCAGACGGACTATACAAAGAAAAAGTCTGTCTGCACGTAGGCTCATGAAATAGCAGCTGCTTTGGACATAAATTAAATCGCCATTAAGTACAGAATGTTGGTCATTGTGACCGTGTGAGACCGCTTTCAGGTTAGAAAGTGCAATTATATAGCCTACTAATTAACAAATATTGATAGAAGAAGAAACGAATACTGGCAATCTTTAAGAAATGAATATCATTATCAGATTAGCACACCGTCCTGATTGTTAGGTCAATTTTGAAACACATTATTACAAGTATAACATGAATTTTAATGCATTTTAATGTATACAGATACAGGTTGATACAGATTTTTGACAAGAATTGACCGCTATTCAAAATTTAGCTTGAGAAGAGCTAAGAAGATTCCTAGCCTAAACTAAATATTTGTATATCTATCATAGGCCTATAGTACCAGTAGATTGACTTTAAAAACTGTACAATTTCAAAATAGTAAAATCATTTTCACAAATTAACAGAAATGACATGTAAATGCTTTAGTAAAAAGAGAGGATACACGAAAACAATATTCAATTACCTTGTTGTTTTGACTTGGAGCAAATCTCCATGCCAACAATTTCCTTCCATGAATACAACATGCCCATCCTGAATTGTCAAGGGAGCAACTGGCAAATCCTTTTTGATCAGATGTTAAGACTTCAGTGACTTTTACTGGCAGTGTTGTACCAAATGTAGCGACACGGTGATCTTGAGCCTCCTCTAGCACAAAGCTTTGATAAAGACTGAAAGAGTATGCGACAAGTATTTTTATCAATGTTGATTTCATCAATCAAAGTAAACGGATCAAGACAATTGTACACAAATTTATTCTGGACCGCTACACTACTTTATTGATGACAACTTTTATGTTTTTATACGAGTGTCAATGCAAAATATTAGGATGGAGGATCCTATCAGCATCTGATTTGTGCTTTCATAATCATAACATTAACCTATTACAATATTCAGCATAATATAACTCTGTTTTTCATTCAGCAAATTTGTTGAATTTGAGCTTCTTGATGCCCTTGACATAAATTAGCAATAGTTAGGCCTACGAATTGCGAAAAAAATACTGTTGAACAACATACCAATATTAACGGCAGGTCTTAAACGCGGAACACAGAAGACGCGGAGAGATTTACGGAAGAGTTGAAATAGAGGTTACTATTGTGTTTTTGAGTATCAGAATGAGACTACATGTTGGTGATCTGCAGCCTTTCCTGTTAATTATCTGCCGATAGCAGCAGAAAAACACAAGTGTAGTGAATAATGGAGTGTATAATTTACGATGTTATGTGAATGTATACTGTATAATCGTATATGATCACTATATCTGAAAAGCAATGCATCCACCTTACCAAGCATCTTGCTTTCTAACCAAGTTTTATATTTACTAAATAAAAAATCGAATCAAGAGAATCAAGAAAGAGACATACGAATTCTCGCTACTCCAGTTTCAAAAATCATGCCATTGGCGATCATCAGGCAATTAAGACCGACTCATTTCATTTAATGTTGAAGCTCTGAATGTGAACATTGAGCACTACCAGCGCAAATATTTATACAAATTAAAGTACCAATATTATACTGTAGAGCCCTGCAGTACGAAACATTTTAACACTAAATATCCGATTACTATCTAGCTACTTATTTTTATTCCCTTTGAATAGTAGCCTACCAATAATGGCTCGGGTGTCAACCATGTCCTTATTTGTTTGCTTTACATAATTGGCTTAAAAAATATTGAATTTTATGTTCTTTTCATTCACTGCATTTGTGTTTTTTCCGCTGTTAGCGGCAGATAATAACAAGAAAGGCGGCAGATCACCAACCTGTAGTCTCATCCTGATACTCGAAAACACAATAGAACCTCTATTTCAACTCTTCCATAAATCTCTCCCCGTCTTCCGTGTTCCGCATTTAAGACCTGCCGCAATATTAATCAGAAACACAAGTTTATCGTAATGGACATAAGTATTTAGAACCCTTTGATGTGTATCTCTTTTAAATTAAATCAAACATCCAAATCTAAAAACCAGTGTCGCAATATTCGTTATTACGAAGATGACGTAATTTTTTGTTTGCACATGTACAGTGCAATCAATAAGGTATAATGGCTGCCAGTCAAAGTCACTTCATATTTCACTTGGAAATACTATTTTAGACATTGCCACCAGAGTGACCATTATAGACAGGTGACCGCTGTATAGAGCTGAACATTATAACAGGTTTTACTGTCGTCAAAGAAGTAGTCCTGGCAGAATTTGCAGACACAGTTAATTCCAGGCTGCAATTACTATAAATAGCATACCTTTTAGGGGCAAACGTTGAGTCATTTAGGCTTGGACTACCTGCATAACTGGACTCAAAAGTAAATGGATTTCTGCGATTGATTCGCGCTGGGCTTGAGAAAGAGGCTGAATGCATTGTATCCACAGAATGTTAGTAAGTACCAAACATTTTATAAAACCGATTGAATAGCAAACAAATCTAAAAAATCAAACAACAACATCAACCGTTATTTTGTGATTTATATATGGGACCACTTTAATTTTTACACCACTGACAAGGACATTACTACATTAGGGGGCATTTATAGCGGAGAGTGGGGTGAATTTGAACAAATTTTCTTAAAAAATTATTGCACCAAAACGACTCACGCAAAACTCACAATTTTGGTATAGAATAGTAGGAAATGGTCTGAAGTATATACATGCAATACAAAATATCTGAATATTGTCAAATAAAAGCTGAAACAATGTTTAAAGGAAGAATAACATTTTCTCAAAATCAGGATTTTTGCGAAAATGTGGGGTGAAACAGAATGATCACAAATTTAGAAGTAGATTTCATTGAATTTCTTCATAAATTGAATATCATAACTATTGAACCTTCAAAAATTGATATCAACAATGATAAATTAGATAGACAAAGAAACATACTTTCAAATATGAATTTATTAGATTATGATTTTCCACACGAAAACATGTGTCTTTGCAGAACATGATAAAATGTTCATATACCAGTAGAATTTTTCAAATTTGAGTTATAGTTGAGAGAATATGAATAAAGTTAATCACTCAGTTGCATTTTAGTTTGATTTAACCAAATATAGCATGAATAAAACGACAATTAATCTCGAATGTGTCAAATTCAAAGAAACCGCTCATGCAAATGTTTTGTTTACATTATAATTCACACTGATTCACAAGGGAAATAATGAGTCAAAACAAGACAATATAAACTCATTAATTTTACGTTGAACATAAAATAACAAAAGCACGGAGCAACAACAAAGCATAGAGTGTGAAGCTAGACTGTAATTGAAATGTTTCCCGCTGTGTTCCATTTAACCCCATTGTGAACCTTGCAACATAAATACTTTGTACAGTACTGGAAAATTTGTTGGAAAAGACAAAAATAACATTTGCCTATGTCATAACACGGACATGGCTTGTATTCCGAGGCGTGCGATCGCACGCGCACATCTCCGCACACGCCTCCGCGTTCCAAGGCGTGCGATCTATCGCACGCCTACTTTCTTTTCCTTTTTTCGAATTTATCAATGTGAAGCTTTATTAAAGCAAAAAAAAATTTATTTTTATTAGGGATGCAATTCGATTATTTAAATTAATTTTAAATATGCTTGTTTCCAAATATAAAGCAACCTTTCTTGGATAAATTTTTCTTCAAAATCAAATGCTCTTTTCGCCGATATAAAATACGAAACAAACACGCAACAAATCATTCAAAGTGACGTCTTTTGCATGCTTGAATGGTCTACGGAACTCCCCCTAATTACTTGATCTATGAGAGATTCTCTACACAATCCAAAAAGCAATCAGTTCGCCTAAACACAATAAACCTGTATGTTTATGTTGTATTAAATTAGTGTTATATTTGATAGCTACTATTACACATATAAATATTACCTTGTATTACAGCCTCTATGGCATAGCATCGTTTTAACGTTGAGGCATGTATGTATTAATAAATGTTGTTTTGATGTTGTATAAGTGTTGATATTAGGGAGGTTTAGATTTTTTGACGAGACGAGATCTTTCACAAGTTTTATTTTGGGAAGCCTGGAGCTGAGTCGTATCCGTGATACATTTGATTTAGCCTCATTCCATCACAGCCCTCATTTCCGCGCGGCGCTCCAGTGAGGAAATAAGGGCCGTGATGGAGTGAGGCTACATTTGATTGAATGTTTAGAAAACTCGTCAAACAGAATAAACGAAATGTTTTATCTGACCTTCCTGAGCATCGACTTTGTAAAAAAAAGACACCGCAAAAACATGAAAATAAACGTTTAATTGTGGTACCGTACCTAAGTAAGATCAGAGCTTAGAAAAATGTTACAATAGTTGGTAATATTATGGGTGTGGATTTGGAGAAGAGAACAGGCTAGTTACTGTAAAATAAGTTACAAACAAACTTTTTGAATAAGATATACTTGAAATTAACGTTAATTAAATTAATTTAAATTCTCCCTCTCATTGCCTGAAGATGAATCTAGAATAAATGGAAATTGTAGCAAAATATGGTGTCTTTTTTCTTATTGCTGATCAACATAATAAAATTAAAAACAAATTTTTGTTTCATAAATGATTCAAGAAAATTATGAATAAATATTCAGGATATCAAAAAATTAATTAAAAACTTTTCTTAAGACATGCAAGTCATATAAAATAAACCTTTGAAGTGTAAGTGTTCTAATCTTTTAATAAACAACCAGGAAACAAAATTTATTTTAAAATCTTTCTAATTCCATAGTACTTTTGGTAGGCTTGGTAGTTTAAGATAGCTTGCGATAATTTTAAAGCATTTTAATTTTCCGTAATTTGGTAAGCTTTTTATCCATAAACATATTTTATCGATACTCATATTTCGAACCAATTCCAATGTGAATAGTATATTGAGTTGACAGACTCTCGTATTTGGAATTGTGTCTGACTATAAACTCATAAAAACTAAACAAAATTTATTCAGAATCTCGTAAATCACGAAACAACAAATCACGACTTTCGCGGCATCCCCCTTGTTTTGATCCTAATACGCATGCATGATGACATAACTCGTGAAAGATCTCGTCTCGTCAAAAAATCTAAATCTCCCTATTTGATGTTGTGTATGTTATGGCGTGACTGAACGAGTGTGGTTTCTGTAACATATTTTCATTGTTATTATTGTAAGTAGGCTAGCTGTTAATGTTAAGCCATAGTAAAAGAGATGTTGTAAATTAGAGTTTCGAGAGTCACACGAATACACTGATTGATGTAAGAACAAGTTATATTTGTAAAGAAGAAGCTTTTTCATTTCGTCTCTCTCTCACACCTACCCTACAGTCTTACATACAGTCTTACAAGGCAATCATGTAGGTGTGGTAATCTCGAATAAACGAGACTCCAGAGACAGCGTTGGCTTTGTGCAGATGACAGGATACTGTCATATTCATATTGCGTTGTCATATTTGTCTCAATTGCCATTAGCACATAACCAAAGAAAGCTAGGTATAACTTCCTAAGCTTAGCTTATTAAACTATAACAGGCCTACACTACATATTATGATATTACATGCAGACTGAGACAGTGAGACTGCAGTCATCATGTCATGGCAGTCTCATGGCAAAAGAAAGTGATGGCAATTAGGCTCCAAATAAAGTACTTACTATTCATATTAGATTATATTTGTAAGTTAAATACTTACACTTATCGATATTTTACAATATGCTTCATCAAATTCAATCCTTCTGAACCTTTTTATTGAGTGTATTATAATTTATGTAGAGGAAACAAGAAATTTGTTTGATTCACTGTCCAAATGCTTGATTCGAAAATTGCGCCATATTGGATTGATAGCCTCTCTCTTTACGGCGGGAAACCTCTTTTAATTTTCAAAACAAAACAAAATAATTTCAATGCAAGCCATTGAAATCAAAGAAAACTCAATCCATGGTAGATATTAATCTACTGTATATCTTCCGTACTTGCAATTTATGATATCTTACATAAATACATAGAAAACCATGGATGAATTAAGAGCAAGAAAAAGGCATGAACCAAATAATAAAGACTTGGATAATAAACCAAATCTAGCCATGAAGAAAACTCAAAATTCTAGGTAAGATAGGTTTTATTATATTGAAGCAATTTTGATAGGTAAATAATCCTTGATATTCTATAAGTCAATTTCAAGTTTAAAAGATTTTGATATAAATGATCATTTGAATAGTTAATTATCTTGAATTCAGCAATTACAGAGTTCCCAATCAGTTATTACAACAGTCATTGTCTTTTCAATCAACTGACCGGCGATGTTTGTATCCACTCTTGAATTCATTGAAACAAACTAGAACTATGTGCAGTTTGTAACGATATTCATTCACCGAGACTATATTCATTTTGTAATGAAGTGGATACCAATGAGACTCTATAAATGTCATGCTATGTTATTACTCTAGCCTTTCTAGGGATATTGGTGGCAATGATTGATCTGCTTAATAAAGCATAATTATTGAATGAAAAAGTAGGATTTTGTTTGAAATACATATACTTTTTTTCTAGTTCAATGAATATTAAAGTTCTGAAGGTATTTCTTGGCTTGTTGTTGCTTCTTATCCTTTATCTTGCTACTGTATCTTCACCAATTGACCCAAAGGTTATCGTGTAAGTATAGTTAACAATTTTAACGTATTGTGAAGCAGGTAATCAGTCACATTAGAGTCACGTGAGTTTTAGCTGATTAATGTAAATGAATATCAAATATACCCTAGTCTTGGTCTGAGCATTACCAACACCGGATCACTGAATCAATGGGACTTAACAAATTTATCCAGATTTTCATTTATCTAACATTTTTTCAATAAACATTTGACCAGAAAATGAATTTTTAGATTTTCAAAAAGCTGGTTGCAGATAAACAGGAATCGCAATTATCGCGGGTTGCATTGTAGTTGTAATTATTTGTCTCTGTTGTTTGCAGCTATCCAGATTCATTACCTCGTTTTAAGGGGGTCATGGAGCCAAATAAAAAACTTCAAGAAGCTGAACATCTTTTTGAAGGCCAGTTAGTTGGTCCCGAGTCAATGATTATGGATTTAAAAGGTAAATCATCTTTCATTAGGATTTTCAAGCGTATTTATTTATGTATTATTATAAGGAAAGATGAATTAAATATTGAAGGATCTACCAGCCCAAGAACAACCCTGGTTGACGCTATTAGAGGCAGCAATAATACAACCCCTGCTAAAAAAATGACTGAGTTTATAGCCTGTCTATCCCTGTGAAAACTGTTCATGAACCTATGGCTCGTTTTTCATGAACTGTTCGTGTTCATAAGCAGTTTATGAACATTGAACAACGTAATGAAGAACATGCCATTTAACATTATTGAACAAGTTCATGAACTGTTTATAAGGTGTTCATGAACAGTTCAAAAGGTTCATGAACAGTCCAAGAGGTTCATGAACAATTCAAGAGGTTCGTGAACAGGTTATAAGGTGTCCATGAACAGTCCAAGAGGTTCATGAACAGTCCAAGAGGTTTATGAACTGTTTATAAGGTGTTCATGAACAGCTAAAGAGGTTCATGAACAGTTTATGAAGTTCGTGAACTCAACAAATTTGTTGAGGGGTATGAACTTCACGAGTAGGTTATGCCACATTTGTTACTTGGGATCTCTGAAGCTCCTGATAACTTGAGAGTCAATTCTTAGCTTTGTTGAGAGTACAGTATATTGTTTGTTTATATTTTGTCCAAACTGTTTACATCAGTATTTATCATAATCTATGAAACTGACATTTTATTACTTATCGAATTGTACAATATTTAGGTAATATATATACTGGTCTTGCTGATGGTCGCATCGTTCGTATAACAAAAGATGGACAGCTTGAAAATGTAACAAGGACAGGAGAGAATCTAGCCGAATGTGGTAAATCAGTTAAAAGACAATATCCCTGTAAAATGCAATTCATGAATGTTAAATGGATTGGTCACATAACACCTCATTAACAGTTAATGTGAGGTCTATGAAAAACAGGCCCTCTAATGCTCATGAAGTGGTATTTTTGATTGCGGTGAAGGTTTGGCAACTGGGAAAACAAGTTAGTCATTCCTGATATAAATCAACAACAATTGATTATACCTAATTTGAAATTAATCTAATAAGGAACAGCAGAGATGAATGGTTCTTTCATGTCAATCTTGATTCCACCTTTATATAAAGGTCACCTGTCTATAGTGATCATTTTATCTAAATATTGCAGGTTGATATTAAATATACAAGTTTCACTGTATCACCTCTTTTCTCTCTGATTAAAATTATGTAGCTATAATAAGTAGGATACTGCAAGCAGTTATTTCAGGTCACAAATCTTGTTTCAAAACCCTCTTTATATTACTACTTCCAATTTATCTATTATCCCAAAAGTTGATATTAATTTCTGTCTATATGATAATTATGGCCATATTTTATTCATCAGTTTGAGATTAAGTTGAATTGGATAGTCTATGTTGCAATCAACTTTTTAAAAATCTTTGTTGTGTAAAAATCTTTGTTGTGTAAAAATCTACAAACTATTGAACAATCTTGTCGACATGCCATTTGAAACATTTTTTATTATTGATAACAACCCTTACAACACCCGCGGACACTCTAAAAAGCTTAAACATTTAACACCAAACCCATTGTACCAATTTAAACGTAATTTTTTTCATTTTGTGTTGTAAATATGTGGAATGTATTACCAGAAAATGTTGTAAATTCAATGTCTCTAAATCTATTTAAATGTCGTTTAAAAGAGGTAGATCTAAGCAAATTTTGTAAATGTTTAAAAAAGGTTTTATGTAGGTGCTTTTCGAAGCCATTATTAGCCTAATTTGATAACTACATATGAATTGAAATGAAGTAAAAAAAAAAAAAAAAAAAATTGCACTTTGCCATCTATCATATTTTTTGAAGATTTGATTACTTCTTTATTTCAATATATTGAGCAAACCAAAAATTCTAATACCATTTGTTTAATATTTTGTAGGAAGCTATGAAACAGAACCACGATGTGGACGACCACTGGGAATGCGTCTTAATTCAGAAGGCAATAGATTGATTGTCTGTGACGTATACAAAGGACTCTTGAGTGTAGAAATTAGCACTGGTGCTATAGAAACTATAATCCACGGAGAAGTGGGCATAGAAGGGCGTCCATTCAAATTCCTAAACGATCTTACAATTTCATCAGATGGAATTATATATTTTACTGATTCAAGTTGGAAATGGAGTCGTCGAGATGCTCGCTATCTTGTCATAGAGGGTGACGCCCATGGTAGACTTATGTATTATAACCAGAATACAAAAGAGCGAGGTGTTCTATTAAGTGGTCTATACTTTCCAAATGGTATTGAGTTATCACACGATGAAAGTCATTTGGTTCTATGCGAGTCCACCATAGCAAGAATAATCAGGTTTGTAGACTTCAAATTTAAAAACATTTGAACTGTAATTAATTATATGAAATTTAATTAATCTATAAATTAGTTACATTATTGGCTACATTACACTACATAGTTGTTGTAGGCATGCCGCTATTCAGAATTGTAGATCAATGCCAATTGTTTAATTCTAATAATAGCTATCATAGATATATTTATTATTACTGTTTAAATACTCCTTTTATTAACATGAATTGAAAAAGTTTTGAAAGCGTGTGAAAAAAACATAGTTCAGTATTTATTTCAATTCCAGAATTGTTGGGAAAAAGTTGTGAAACATCAAAAGGATATCCCAATTTAACAAAACTGTAAAATAAAACTCAAGACATTTTCGAATGCTCAAGTGTTGGTATCAAAGAATCAAACACGGCTTCCGTGCAGTGTCCCTTTAATGAAAACTAATGAAAAGGAAGAAGACCAACTGATTAAATGATTAAATCCATGAATTGAAATGTTCGAAAAGGACTACCAGTATCCACTATATCCACATGGATTGAGAAAATAATTGCAACAGTTGCAAAAATAATGAAAACGTAACTGTGGAATTTTATCAATTTTAGATTCCATCTTAAAGGAGAACATAAAGGTACCCATGACTTATTCAATGCAAATTTTCCTGGATTACCAGATAAAATCAGACGCCGTAGCGGAAGTGGTTACTGGGTTGGTTCAATTGCAATACGCAAATGGCCATTCTCACTTTTAGATTTCCTGGCACCATACCCAGCAATTAGATCAACGCTAACAAAGGTGAAAATCAATTTGAATGTTTTGGGAATTAAACATTGTCAATATTGTCAAGTGTGTAAGAATCAGATAGTGTAAAAAGACGAAAACTTAAACAATAATCTTATACTATCTGGCATGCTGACAGCCGTCTAGAGTTGTAGCTCCAACAGTCATTTAAATGGCATTATCAAATTGAATTTTCCAACCAGAGGACTGTGTACAATCCATAGTGGTGACCGAAAAGGGCAACTAATGTTCCTGAAGAGCGCATAAAAGTGTCCATGAAAATTTGAAAACAGGCCCCCTAACTTTCATTAAAAGTCCATGAAAGGTGAATGAACTGTTTATAAGCTGTTCATGAACAGTGTATGAAAATGTCCATGACAATTTGAAAACAGGCTACTTAACAATCATTAACAGTTCATGAACAGTGAATGAACTGTTTATAAGGTAATCATGATTAGTTTGTGAATGGTTCATGAAAATTTCATGAAAACAGGTAAGGCCTTTGAAAGGTACATAAATTGATCTTAAACAGCTTGTGGAAAACAGGTCATTCAACGTCTGAGAGCAGCTCATAAACAGTTCACCAAAAACAGGCCATGGGAACTGTCATAAAGTGTTCATGAACTATAAATGAAATCAGTGAATTTGATCGCAGGATAAGGTAGCAAACACAGATACGCTGTCAAAAGAAATATGACATTACTCTGAAAATAGCAACCAAACAAAATATTTTTGACATGATAGTAATTTGAATTTTTAACAATTAATATCATAATATATTATCACTAGCCTAATTTCAATTTTCAGCAGTTGATATCATATGATCGTTTTTTATTCTGGTCTTTCTATTGTAGATCTTGTCACAAGAGACATTAGCAAAGATTGTACCAAAATATGGATTAATGGTACACATGGACGATTATGGTGATATTATATCAAGTTATCATGATCCTAGTGGTAAAATTATTCCTAGCGTCAGTGAAATTCTTCAAGATCCAAAAAATAATATTTTGTATTTAGGTTCATATCATGCACCATTTTTCGCTAGATTAAAATTGTAATGCTTTGACGTAAATAATGTGGGTCTACGGTACGAGTAGCAAAAATATGAAAAGTATTTTAATGTGATTTATGGTAGTACTGTAAATATGGATAGATGTCAAATGTTACAATTTTTTACAAATATTCAAAAATATGCTACAAACATTTTTGATTCTTACGTGTTTGTGTATTTTTTCGATATTGCTTTTTGAAAGACAGTGGTTCTTTCACCAAATAGATACTATTAGAGTAAGGTCTTTCTATCAGTAAATACAAACAGTGAAGTGCTTCGCAGATTTTAACTTATTCAATAATTCACTACTCTGCACACATACATATTACATAGGCCTAAGTCGCCTAACATGCTTATTAAATTATTTACAGTAATTATTCTAAGGATAATGACAGAATATATGTTTTAATTTAATGAATTCCCAATGCCAGAATGATTTTGTTATTGTAAACATGAATATGTATGTGTTGAAGTGAGGATGTATTCATGTGTCATGTTCAAGTTCATTTTCAACTCAACTGCTGAACTGAATCACTCACTTTGTTTGTATTCACATCCAACAAATTAACAACAGATTCAAATATTTCCCTAACTTTACCTGATCTGAACCTCACTTGAACTAGTAATATCAATTATACTTAAACGTATGCTAAGCAGGCAGCAGCGAGCAGTCAAGACGAATTAACAAAATGATCAACACATCGCGCCATGTTAGATTAATAGCCTCTCTCTTTTAGGCGGGAAACTAGCAAACTAGCGGGAAACCTCCAAATTTCCCACAACAAAGTAAACATGAATTTCTCATTTCCTCTGCCAAATGAATTCAAATTCTATCTTCCTCCGAACATAAAATCAGCAACTACGCCTAAAACGACATGCTTTCATATCATCATTGACGATCTAGCTAAATTTATTTGATTCAATAGACAATTTATTATTATACAACTATATATTTTTAAGCCGCCACTGGTACTGAGAATTTCTTATCACACAACGGAAACACGTGTCATTTTCAACCGGAAATAATGTTCCCTTCGGCATAAATATATTTTTTTGTAAAATTTACCGTTTTCGCGACTGTCTTGGATTTCGTTGTGTCCAAAGGTGAGGGTTTGTGAAGATAGTTTGGTGTTAGAGATGGATGAACTTCGAGCTAGAAAGAGGCGTCAAGCGAACGAAGAGGATTTAGAAAATCAACCTGATTCGGAAGTCAAGAAACCTCCACCACATTCTAGGTATGTCTATGTTGAATATTTATATAATCACATATTTTAACTGGACTCTCTTCTGGCAGCCCTGGAACGTGTTGCTAGCCTTTACATGCTAGTTCAACTACGTTTACAGTGCAGTTACAGACATTTAACTCCAATAATACTGTTTTGTTTGCTGCTATGACATAGTAATAATGTCTGTATCACTTTCATAACAGTCAACTTACATAATATACCCTGATGTGATATTAATATGATCATTAAGTTACTTGATGTAAATAGCTGACCCCTCCATGATTTCATCATCATTTGTTTTTATATATGGACCATATTCTTTATTGAACCATGAGCCCTCTGACTATATGGTCATTGGCCGCCATCCACTATAATATTCGCAAAATTGAGACAGTATTAAGCCTACTTAAATAACGAGGACAGGAGTAAATCTTTCAGTGTTGAGATGTACAATGATAGTGTAACTTAGATGTGAGCATAAATTGATAGTGAGTCGGGATGTCTGTATCAACTTCATAACAACCAATTTATTAGCCTGCGTGCAGACCCAAGTTTTTTTACGATTAGTAGGTTTCTGTCAATATTACGCAGACCTAGCCTGCTTCCAGACCCTACTAATCATAAAAAAGATTTGGGTCTGCGTGCAGGCTATCAATTTATATACCCTGGTGTGGTATTAATATGATCACTACGTTACTTGATTTAAATGGCTGACCGCTCCATGATTTTATTCTCCATTCGACTGGTTGATGCAGGCTAAAGTTGATGCCATCATAGCCATCTACATACATCTGAATTTTTTTATCTTTTCACAAATATGAATAATTTTCCGGGGGATCCTACCGTTTAAGTTGACTGATCTATAAGTCCCGCTTTGATATACCACTCTTCGACGAGCGGTAAGCGGTCACTTACCAACTTATCAAAATCGTCAAAGTAAAAATGAGACTTGGAGTCAACCATATAAGAGACAATAAGATATATCCACACAACTGCTTCTTGCTGTTGAATCACATGTACCAGTAACAGGAATTTTCAAATTTCACGCTTAACTGATAATCAACGCTTGAAATAGATTTTGTTATACCACTATAGAGATTAAAAGGGCAAGTTACCAGCATGCATAGTTGGCACCGTTGGAAATCATTAAAAGAACCAGACTCATTCTATTCATTCAGAATGTATTTTATTCAAAAAGAGAAAGTCATGTAAACCAGTTTGATTTATGCTATGTAGAATTCAAAGCAAAATAAACCAAATATGGTGGTGCTGTTTGCTTCTATAAAAACTTCTCCCGATTATGGGGGTGTCTAGAGGTTGACCTCCATAGCGATGGTAATATCTTGAAATATGGATTCATTTAGATTTGTTGAAGTGGCTATAATTTCCATTGAAACCTTACTAATAGAGGCTTCTCACCAAAACAATATTTAGTATTTTGTCTATTTTCAGTATACAGTATAACGCATATTGTTTTCTTCACGCAACAATAAAACAGAAATTCCCTTCCACAATTTCATTCTCTATAAAGGACAATAATGACGCGTTACATATTAATTTGATGGTTCCTCTGATGTTGTAATTCTCTTTTTTTGCAGGTCAATAAAGATTAAATTTCTTCAAGCAATTATTGGCTTTCTATTGATTTTTATTCTGTATATTTGTATAGCCCGTTCTCCAATTGATCCAAAGATTGTCCAGTGAGTACATTGTGTATTTATTGAGCTTTGTCTGTGTGTGGGGTGGGGAGAATCAAAACATAAATTACTGCACCCTTCAGATGTTCTATTATTTTGCTCTGTCTATTTGCCACTCACTCATTGAAGGCTACAGACTAGGGTCCATTTGTGAGGCTTTGACAAGAAAAATCTTTTTCATCATTTCAGGCTCTCGTTAAACTATGTTTGGGAACCATATGTAATTTTTTAATTTCATCCAAACAATATTCAATTAAATGGGCGTCCTGAAAAGGTATGAAGAAATATTCCTTTTGAGCTTGGAAAATGGAAACACATATACAATTGATTGTGGGAAGAGGAAATAGTCGTCCTGGGGCATCCCCCCTAATCAAGGCATTTGCCAAATTAGTTTTTTTATTTGATCTGTCATGCTGCAAAATTTGGGATCAAAAATGTTATGCTACTGTTTTGTCAACTTTTAGCTACTCAGATACGCTACCACACTTCGATGGAGTCCTGAAACCAAACACACAACTTCAAAATGCTGAACATCTTCTCAAGGGAAAGGTAAACGGGCCAGAGTCTATGGCTATGGATTCCGTAGGTAAGTCAATACCAAAGATTATACTGTGTCTGTACATATATCTGATTCAATATCTAATCCGAACCTAATTTTTACTTGGATTCACGTATTTATTATGAGATGAATTAGTGGTAGGCTTGTCCTGACCCTGAATGACAAAAGTGGGTATCCTGCAACTCAGAACTCAGAAGAAAGTTGAGGTATCTAATTCCACGCCTTCAAGCAATGCAACAGCAAACTAGAAATGTGAGTGGGCAGAACTGCGGACCCCAAACAGGCCTGGTGTTTAAGTTCTACTAAATGATATGTAGTAACATTAAAATTCCAGAAAGCTAAAACTTTGGCCAGGCCCTGACGATAAGATTGTAAAATCAAATAGATACATGGTATACACAATGTGTACTTCTGGGAAATGGACTCGAATCTTTGCGAGGGCTCTTTCATACAGTTTAATGTAATGCTTTCTAATTTTAGGTAACATATACACTGGTCTTGCAGATGGACGTATTGTTCGCATAACAAATGGCGGTGAAATTGAAACAGTGACTAGAACAGGAGAAAATCTTCCAGAGTGTGGTGAGTATTGAACGCACAATTCATATACAGTGTTACTCGCTTAAGTGCAATTCAAAATTGTCAATGACTTTCATTGTGGTTATCTGAAATTGTTTAACAAAGACATTGTTTAAAGCCAGGTTTATGAGGGGATTTTTCACTTATTCAAATTGCACTTAAGAGGAATCCACTGTAATAACAAACAAGATATTCTATTCTGAAATGCAGTAGATAGCAGAGTAATAGTGCTGTTGAAATTAATTTACAATTTATGAACCGATTAAAGTTTGAAACTTTTAATTATTAAACTGTTGTATGTTGCTTATTAAACCATTTCGTTCCCAGACACTTACGTTTGTGAGTTAGTTTACAAATATCCATAGTACATAGTTGATATAACAACCTGCTTAGTATCACCATTTTTTGCTGTACCAGGACACTGAAATTAAGAAGCTTACATTTTATTGTGCTGTAGTTAATAACTTTTAACACCTTCTCTTGTTATGAAATGAAAAAGATCAACACATTAGCGTTGATGAATAAAACATGTGAGCATGGTTGAATGAATAATTTTATTGAGAAAGAAAAAGCGGCCGTCGGGTTATATTTTGTAAGAAACAGTTTTGAAAATAGTTAAAGTAGTTTGATGTTTAAAAAATGCTTGTACAGATATTTTATTTTTATTATTTTGGATGAAGTACTCTTAAAGCTGGAAAGATGAATGAATTATTTACGGGAAAAAGTTGCTTCGTTCATCGTTGCCCGCTTCGTTTCAGCTAATTGCAGACTTGCATATATAATGTAATTTCGTATTATAAACTCATGATCTATGTCTACGGCTGTGTGTTTTCTCTTGCTCTTTTGTTTTGAAATTTCATTTGTTGTATTGGAAACAATCGGCTAAAAGTGATTAATCGACCGATTGTTATGACTAATCGGCGGCTAACTAATCGGCATCGGTAAATTCCATTATCGTCTCATCCCTACTAGTTATTATAAACTGTTTAATAATATAAGGATTCGGTCCAGATTATCCATTTAAGCTGAATTGCACATTTTTATTTGTATGATTCATTTGCACTATTGAAATAGGGGGTACGTACAATGAAATATGTATATAAAAACCATCTATGATACATATGCAAATTGACCACTATATGCAGGTGGTGATATATACAGGGCTAATTCAACAGAATATACTTTTTTAAACATTGAGAGAGTGACCACTGTAGACAGGTGGCTACTAAATAGAGGCGACCATTATAACAGGTTTCACTATAAATTAGTAGTAGTTTAAAACTACAGTCAAACCTGTTATAACGGCCATCTGTTTATAGCGGTCACCTGTCTATACTGGTCACTTTTGCAATATCTAAAATACTTGTTTCTATTGAAATAGCCCTGTATATAAAGGCCACCTGCATACAATGGTCAATTTATCTACCTCTCATAGCTGGCTGTTATATACAGGTTTCACTGTACTGTAACTGTAACCAGGGTCCGACAAAATGTTTTACCTTCTGCAAACCTTATATTGTTAGATAAAAGTTAGAAAAATGTTTAAGTAATTTTACTGACATAAAAAGCGTAAAATCGAAACTATATTTTAGCTTTATATCTAACATTTTGGCTAACCTTCTGAATTTTGCTAACCTTCCGCAAACTAGGTTTCCAAGTTTCCAGACTTTGTCGGACCCTGACTGTACACATGTTTTGTTGTTTTGCAGGCACGTATAAAGCAGAGCCACAATGCGGAAGACCATTAGGCATGCGTTTTAATCATCAAGGTGACAAATTGATTGTCTGTGATGCGTATAAAGGACTTCTAAGTGTTGATGTTGTAACTGGTGAGATAGAAATATTAATCAGCGGAGAAATTGGTATGGAAGGTCATCCTTTCAAATTCCTTAACGATCTTACTATTTCATCAGATGAAACAATATATTTTACTGATTCAAGTTGGAAATGGAATCGTCGAGATGTCCGTTACCTTGTCATCGAGGGCGGTGGCCATGGTAGGATTATGTATTATAATCCAATTAGTAAGAAACAAGGTTTATTATTGAGTGGACTATACTTTCCAAATGGTATTGAATTATCGCATGATGAAAGTCATTTGGTTATATGCGAGACAACCATAGCAAGAATTATAAGGTAAGGAGAGTCATACCTGTTACATTATCCATCTGTCTATAGTGGTCACTCTATCAATGTTTAAAGCAGTATTTCTCAATTGAATCAACCCTGTATATAAAGGCCACCTGTGTATAGCAGTCAATTCATCTACATAACATATCATAGGTATAGGCCGTGGGCCAAAAAGCAATAAACGCCAGAAAGCGTGAAAAGGCTAGACACTTGTCGAGGACAAGGTTTTAGATCAAGATATTCAATTATATACAATTAGCAATGTCTTGTCAATTTTTCGCAAGTTTTCACTCACCAGTTCAGTATTTAATTTTGTTGTTAAAATCGCCAACTTTATGCCAATTTTTGTAGCCATTATGTCAAGTTCAACTGAATGTTTTCGAAGGCGCAATTTATTTTGCTTCGCTTTCATGAGCACAATGCACCTGATTGGCTGTTGTCCGTTGACAACAGAATGCGTTGGTAGCAACATAATGGGGCCAACATGAACAACAACGAAACATTTTTAAATTAACGTGTTAATGTGTTAACATATATTAATTCGATTAAAGTTAATATGATTATAATTGAATTGTTGAAAACTGAGTAAATATACTAAACTATGAATATTTATCAAATCAAATGGTTACAAAAATGGAATAAATAATAATTCATAATTTATAACGTGATTTATATAACATAACGGTGTTAAAAATTATCAACTTCGTAATCGTCGTCACTAGAATCCAAATCATCGGGGCAGTAGGTATTTTGATTATCGTTTTCTTTTTCTATGGGTTCGTCTGGATAAAAAAGAGAATTCATTTCAGAATTATTGCAACCTTTACATTTACAGAATTCATTACATTTTTGGCCTGATTTTTGGCAAGAACATCTGTTTGTTGTACAGCCAGTTTTGCATCCGCAGTTCACTGTTTCTAGAAGCTCATCAGGTATAGATTTTTTGTCCATCCAATCTATTTTTAAGGTATTGTTTTTATCTAGCCAACCATTTCCGATTGGATTGGGAGCGTTAATTTTCTGTTTCAAACAATTTTTCCAAATATAGGCTTGGTAATTGGCGCGTAGCAAATGTTTACGGAGGCAATCTTCATTCGGGGGAAGGGACTCACTGGAAAATGTTCCACTTTTGAATGCATTAAAGCGTGCACAATTTACACTGATGGTTCCATGTTGGCCATAAAGGGAACAAATAAATATCTCGAAATCTTTCAAAAGCTGTTCTGTTAGCTTGTTAGCACGTCCAAGTGTTTGAAATATTCCTGTTCGTTTTGAGGTGTTAAGCAATTTCCAGCAAGTTTCTTTACCTTTGCCAAAAAATGAACTAACAGAATCGCAACCTGGAGTGACATTGAAACAGGCATTTCAGGACGTACACAGCTGAATATGACATCTCAATTTGAACATTAATGCGTGCTTCACTCTATTGCTGTTTCTTCCTTGTGGAATTATTCGATATCTATTAATTATGGCAGCCTGCTAATGTTCACGAAGTATATAATCAACTATGGACGCTTAGAAGAGTGAGCCTTTTGAAAACGCCCTTTCAAAAAATGTTCGCCTATTTGAGCATCTTTCTTGGTAGCCCTGCAGTCGTTTTTTCATTAGAAGTAATATATATGTATTAGAATACATACCTGTGAATGAATGAAAACCAATCAAACTCGTACGGATATGATTGTTCAAAAAGTCTGAGATGTGTTTAACATTCAATATTCCAGCCTGGTCTCGAGATCCAGTAGAAAAATACAGGTTGGTCTTCATTTCTGATTGCTTCTCAGTCATTAGTACGAGAACATCTGTATCAGGACTGGCAATGATAACGTTCTCGTACCCCGCTTCAGATGCATGGTTTGCATGTAGTAAGAGTCTGGTATCGGCTTCTTCATGATCGGAAAATAGTTCCGGGACTGTTGTTACAACAGTTTCAGAGTGTTGAGGGTTAATTTTCATGCATTCAGTACCAACTGTACAGTATAAATGGAATGGTAAATCTTTGGGGTCTATTTTACTCCAAGTATTAAAAATGAAGTCTATTAAAGCTTCCTTATTATATCTATGGCGTAAATACTTTGCCCACTGAACAGGACTTTTTTGTTCACAAGAGTATATTTTTATAATGGTTGCGCCTTTGGCAGCTCGACGGTCCCTTTCAGTTGCTTTTATGCTCATCAATGGATAAGTATCGGCAACAAAATCGACTCTTTTGGCACCATACAAATATGCTTGGGATTTTAGTTTTGACATAACAGTGGCTGCAATACCACCAAATGTACTGGGAATGTTACTCAATTTCTGTAATATAGCCATTGCGTCAACCATTAATGCACAATTTTCTGGTACAGTAGTGACACGACAATTAGATGATAGACCTAAATATGTAAATTGAAAATAATGGTTAAGATGTATAATAAGAATTTGAATTTTGTTTCAATTGTGAAAGGTTAAATATACCTTCTAAGATATGTAGAAGCTTTGACTTGTTCGTTTTCGTCATACAACCTTCGATAGTGGATAAACTGAGTGGGAACATATCAAGGGAATACGATAGAACGATTTTTAGATCAATTTCTTGCGAGCGGGCAAGCAGAAGCAGTCGAGTGCAGAGATTCCTAGAAGATTTCAAGGATATCACCTGTCCTTTCGAAGTTGTCAATTTGAAAGTCTTCGCGCATGTGGTAAAGGTATGAAGCTGCACTTTCTTTAATGCCGCAAACAAATCTGGGGAATCACCGAGTAAGTTTTCTTTAGCAAATTTCACAAATAGATTTTCTCCGGTTTCTTCTGCTTTTAATAGACCGTTCTTCACATCTTCTGGGCCAACAATACCACTAGAAAGCTGAATAACAGATTTTACAGAAATATCAAATGGGTTGACCATTGAATTTAGGGTGGAAAGAACACTTTGTACATCCTTTTCATGCCTCTGGCGTTGCGGTTTATCAAGGATCTTCCGTTTCCTTATTAAATCCAAAACAAAAATATTAGTTCAGCTCAATAATATACTTTATACTATTATACAAAATGAACGCGACTGGTACCTTGTCTCTAAATTGATACCAGCCATCAATTGACATTGATTCATAATAGAGGATCTTTCAGGTTGTGTGAGAAGCCAACGATGAACAGCTCCTTTATTGAGAGTAAAACCAATTACACCACCTTTAGTTTTTGAATCTCTATTCGCTGTTTGTTCAATTGTTTGGTCACAGGCAACGGAAGAAAAGCCATATTTATCCTGTCGCTGGACAGTCCATTGTTTTTTGAGTGCTGAATATGTCTCTATCAAAAAATTGATAACGATTTATTCAGTATATATATTCACACTTATATAAATATTTGCGAACATTATTTTATTTAATACTTTTTGAAATGTTGGATAATGTATATACCTGGATGAGAGCTTTCCAACGAAATCATTTCGAGATAATACGCAGAGCAATAACGAGAGTAATGAACTCTATCTGCCACAAAGAGCCACGGAAGCATAGATCGTAAAGACGATACGTGTAAATCCCAGTTATTTTGACGAGTTGCTCTGATAAATGTCATCAGCAGACCTGATTTCAACGAAGAATGCGATAGTTATTACAACAGTGAAATTACAGACAATTGATAATTGCTCCGAAAATCAATTCTTACCAGTAACTTTAATATAAGAGGACCATAGCGCAAACGTCGGACATTCATCGTTGCTTTTTTCTACGAATTTCATGTAATGATCCCAAATAAAATTAAAATCCTCGCTCTCTAAACATTTGGAAAATTGATCACTTGGAAATGCATATGATAGCTGACTAATTTGTTCGCTGAATTTTGAAACAACAGACTCTTCACAGTGGTCTAAGAATGTTTCAAATCGTAATCTTTCAAGTGCTTCGTGCATCACTTTATGGCAACGGACACTTCCATTATAAAATTTTCCACTTAAAACACCGTTGACTGACTCCTGCCCCGCAATGCCTGCTTCAACTAGAATATCCTGAAAATCACAATTTGAAAGAACTTTAGAATGTTATTATATTTACTATTAATCTAGGTACGAGCATTGAGCTAGACTATACTAAAACAATTACCTGCAATCCTGCATCTCGGAATAGCTTTCCTATAGCACCACAAAACGGCATTGCGGTATGGAATTCACCAAGACGAAGTACTAAATTTTCTTGAAATTCCTTGTTTTCTGTTTTCCCAACGAAATTGCTGTGCCTTGGCATAGATGGCCTCATCAAATACAACAGGAATAGAAGGTAGTCCTAGATACTTCTGAATTTCTAGGCATTTTATTAGTATGGTATAAACTGTTGAATATTCTGTAGGAGAGGCAGGAATAACGGGAAGGTAAGTAATTTTCGAAAGTACAGCGATGTCTGAAGTATCTAATAGAGTATTAAAGCCCGTCCAATCTGGTAATTCATTGCCTTTGATCTTTTTCATAACGGAATATGCAAAATCCAATTTTTGTTTTGGCAGCTGTAAATCAATACGTTACATCTACTAATTTATTACCGGAAAAATCTGGTGAAGCTTTTTTGGTAATGCAATACGGCAATATCTGGGGTTCTTGGTATTGCAGAGTTTTACGTCTAGACTTTTTTATGGACACTCTACTAACAGAATCAGCAGCAATTGAAATTGAAGTTACAGGTTGAATGGCAATTCCATTAGTAATATGAGTTGCCTGCTTGACTTCTTCGCCAAAATCATCGTTATCAAAAACGAGCATAGTATGACAACCAGGATGTAATTGCTTCGGGACACCATTGCACATACTTATCTTGGCCAGGTCAGTTTCATACCTATCGGATAAACCACAGGAGTGAATATTTAACATAAACTTGTCTCAAAAACATTTCTATACAGCAGTAAAAAGGATCATGATGTTACCTTAAAGTGGATGAATGGGAAATACAGTGACCGAAGCCGTTCAGAATATCAATTATACTTGAGCAACCAGCTATCTGCCTTACAGCCATGCTCAAAGCAACAGATTTGGGGGTGATTTTTCTTCCACGATGATAGATAAATATTATATCTTGGGCGACTGCCATTATTTTTCTCTCAAGACTTAACGTCATTTTCTTTTAATTCATCGTTCATTGACTTATTCAGGAGCATATATAGGAAGTTATATAGCTTTGGTGGAATAAAGGTTTTGGCGACATCATTATTTATATCAACGGAGGTTGGTGGCCATACATTAGCAAAGTTCTCTACTGACTCTAAACTGCCGCGTATGATTAATGCTGCTTTGTAAAGTATTGACACCTCTTCGTTTTGCATTTGTTGTAGCGTATTATCGTCCATCACCTGATCCTCATCCTCTAGAGAGATGTCGATGTCTTCTTCCAACAGTCTTTCAGTTTCCATTTTTTATTCTAAAATTGGTCCTGGATCAATATCTTCATAGTAAACAATTTCACTTTTACTTTTATTGTTCGGCGTGAAGAATTTCAACTCTGGAAAATCTACAACTAACTTGTGTTTGAACCGAGACCTATTGTAATTTTTCGCATCAAGGTTCTCGACTTGATCAACGGTTTCGACGAAGATTGAGAATAACGTTTTCATTGTATAGGTTTCATGCAAATTCAAAATTTTAACTTTAATCACAAAAATTTTATATGAAGCTTCGTACAGTCTTGTGTTCTTGGGCGTGTCCGCTTTGGATTGCTCATTTTTGGCAGACTTTACTGGGTACGAGAAACGGACGTAGTTGTTGTAACATCGTTGATGGTAATGCACTTCGTTGGAAACAAAATCTCCAACCATAACGTAATGCAGAATACTTTCATCTTTCTTAATGTCAGCTGCTTCCCTTAGTGTACCCCCTTCTTTGGAAGTTGCCTGATGAAGAGGATCCATTGTTGTCTTAAAATTGACCTATATACGATCCAGGAGAAATAATTTAGTATAGGTGTATCCACAAGACGTTATACAAAGTGATGTTTTTCATAACGATTTGTTGATAAATCTTACCTTACAATTATAATAAGAATACTAATTTTGACGTTTATTTGCTTGGATTAATTCTGCTTTATCAGTAAACCGCTGGTAGCATCTTTCATGATAAAAATATTTTTCACAACTTAATAAATCCTCTGGTGTCCCTTTGCAAAAATCTAATGAATTTTTGGCAATGGAGCTTTGGATGTTAGCAAAATTTAGCCACTCGTCCCGACGTGATAAAAAAGTAGAAAATCTTTTGGCTGTGAAAGAGCATAATTTTCCAGTAAAACTCTCAAAATGAACCAAACTTACACAATTTAAAGGCTCTTTACTACTATTATCAGTTTCCATGATCAGTAACTATCATTTTAACTCGAAAAATTAATTTAAACGCTTGCCATTCTAAAATGAAAACGTTCTTTATTGCGAAATCTAGGATATTAACGATCGCTGCCCCATTATGTTGCTACCAACGCATTCTGTTGTCAACGGACAACAGCCAATCAGGTGCATTGTGCTCATGAAAGCGAGGCAAAATAAATTGCGCCTTCGAAAACATTCAGTTGAACTTGACATAATGGCTACAAAAATTGGCATAAAATTGGCGATATTAACAACAAAATTAAATACTGAACTGGTGAGTGCTAACTGTATATAATTGAATATCTTGACCTCAAACCTTGTCCTCGACAAGTGTCTAGCCTTTTCGAACGATTCTTAGTTCGGCCCACGGCCTAGTAGCTGTTATACTGTTTACAAATTCACTGTGTATATTGATATTGAGTGGTGTTGCTGATGGAAGTTATGGTATGAAGAAATCTGATTGATGTTAGCTTGGTGGATTTTGAGGATACATATATTCAATCTTCAAGAGACATCTTCATAATTTTCAACACCGAAACAAAATATATTACAGTCAAACCTGTTATAACGGTCACCTCTATAAAGCGGCCACCTGTCTATAGTGGCCACTCTTGCAATGTCTAAAATAATATTTTCTATTGATCAAACCTGTATATAAAGGCCCTCTGTTTATAGTGGTCAATTTATCTACCTCTTTTAGCTGGCTGTTATATACAGGTTTCATTGTAATATATCAACTGTTATTTACCCTTTTATCTACGTAGATTTTTCTTTTAAAGCAGAAATGCCAATTTTCAAAGTTTTAGCAGATTTCAAACTATTTTGCCCTTGCGGAACTCTATCTCTTTTTATTATCTTTTACCATTCAAATTTACACAGATATCCTAGATGTTTGAAATTTTCTGAAATTCATTCTTGTAGTCAGTAATTTAATTTATCTGTTACAGGTACCATCTTAAAGGGGAACGTGAAGGAGTTTATGATCTTTTCAATGATAATATTCCTGGATTACCAGATAATATTAGACGTCACAGTGTCAGTGGTTACTGGGTTGGTATAGCTTCACCGCGCAAGTGGCCATTTTCATTTTTAGATTTCCTTGCACCATATCCAACATTGAGATCAGTTTTAACAAAGGTGAGGATTCTTAGGAATTTCTTATTTTTGTGTTTTTAGGAATTAACAAACTAATTGTATGATACAGTGGTTGTTTATAGCAGATTTGACTGAATAGTAAAAAGTCTACATGGATGAATACAAGCATACAAGTGTGTATTAACCCTTTAATGTTTATGAATGTCCATGAAATGCGAATGAAATGTCTGTGAGTTTATGAACTGAAAAGAATACAAAGTAGTATGCACATGGTCGACTGATAAATGCTTATTTCTGTTGCTCTGAGTTGTGCAGATTTTTGATCACCATAATATTTTATGTGCACAGTACAAAGTAAACAATGAAACTTTAGTAAAAAGTTTCTAGCTGCTATCTGATTTAGTGCCTGGACCTACAAGATTTGTTTAAATCTTGAGAAGGAGCACGGATAAGTTGAAGTGACAAAGGTAGAGATCCAAATTTAATGAAAAGTAATGCATTTGGATAGAAATTTATTTTCTATTTCTTCGTGAATAATCTTTGAGTATTTGCATAGGGCTAATCTTTTCTCTTCATTATCAAGCTTAAATATCGATAGATTAGCTGGAAAGACATTACCTCAGAGATAAAATTTGCAAATTTCTGCTGGTAAATCTTCAATGTTAAATGATATACATACGTGGGCAACTTTGGTATGTAACCAGCCCCTGCGAAAAATAGTTCAGGAGTTCATGAACGATAAATGGTCCCAAATTTCTTGAACAGTTCATAAACGTTAAATGGCCACAGTTTTATGAACTGCTCTAGAAAATTTGAGGCCATTTTACGTTCATAAATGTTCAAGAAATTTGGGGCCATTTAACGTCCATGAACTGTTCAAAAAAATGTGGGGCCATTTAACGTTCATGAACTGTTCAAGAACATTTGGGGCCATTTAACGTTCATTAACTGTTCAAGAAAATTTGGGGCCACTTTACGTTCATAAACTGTTTAAGAAAATTTGGGGCCATTTAACGTTCATAAGCTGTTCAAGAAAATTTGGGACCATTTTACGTTCATTAACTGTTCAAGAAAATTTGGGGCCATTTTACATTCATTAACTCCTGAACTGCTTTTCGCAGGGAGGATCTGACAAAATTTGAAACATCCATTCCTGAAACATTTCAACATTTCTGTCTGAATTATTTTGTAGAAATTTAGCCTATAAATCAGAAAATATCAGTTTTCTTCTAATTTACTCTACCCTTCTGGGATCTACCAGGACCCCTACTTTTGTTGGACCTTTTATGTAACCCCATGTTTGCATGTTTCATATATTATTCTGACCCAAAATAATTTCTTTTTTCAGATCTTATCACAAGAGTCATTGGCAAATATAATACCAAAATATGGATTAATGTTGCATGTTGATGATTTCGGTGACATTTTATCTAGTTATCATGATCCTAGTGGAGAGGTTATCTCAAGTGTTAGTGAAATTCTTGAAGATACAAATAACAAGGTGTTATATTTAGGTTCATATCAATCTCCATATTTAGCAAAATTAAAATTATAATCATAGTTTTCTATATAATTTTTATAAACTATTACAAATTTTAACCATCAATCTAACCTACTACCTTGTGAGTTAACAAATATTCAATATACAGAGATAGAACTTTATACTTGATCAATCAATAGAAGTAAGAGATATTTTGTATAGGTGAAGTAAATATATTTTTTTATTGGAAAAATAACTTGTTTGCACGTCTTTTCTATTGCCATTGTGCTTCTATTTACTTTAAAGTTTGCTATTTACTATTTACTTTACTAAATAGTTTGACATCATTACGGAATGATTTTATTGTTTCTTTGTTGTGGGAGAAAAATTAACCATCAAAAACTTTTTTCTGTTGTATGTGATCTTTTTCGATTGATTTCTGATTGTTCTTAATCTTGTCCAGTAAATTTTTAACAGTTTTAATTATTATTTGCTAACATTTTTGAATAGAGGGTTACCACACGCTTGCCGTGTTTGTATTCATATTTACTACACAAGGAATGCTGGAAGACACGCGTGAAGTATTGAAAGTGTCTTCCAACTTTTCCGAGTGCAGTAAATATGAATACAAACATTTGCAACCCTTTTCTAAAATAAAACAGATTTCAGAATGAAGTTTGTTTGTATTGCGAAGGCTGTTAATGGGAAGTGTTCGATTTGCCTAGCCATTTAATTAGCATGTCAAGCTAGTCATTTTCTTTACAGATTTTTTTCGGTCTGTTTGCACATTCTACCAAATAACTTGACTTCAGTCGGTCTTGCTGTCCTTTAATACAGTGTAATCAAACTGAAATCATGTAATCGATTCAAGCTCTGACCATAAACATGTCGAAGTAGGTTAGTTGCTTGTGAGCTCCCCTCACAGAAATTTAATTGAAATAAAAACGAAATAATAGGGAATTATTATGAATACTTCTCTGCCAACTTTATGTTTCCCAAAGAAAACTGCCGTTGCATTCGGTCTGAAATTATTCCGGCACTTATTAATTATTTTGAATGAAAAAAACTCATTTTTGTGTCACAGGATGAATTGAAATCTAATTCTCAAAAAATTACATTTTTTCGCTTATTCAATTTGTAACCAATACTATTTGTACAAAGAATGGTAGCCATAGGTTCAATTGTCAGCGTTATAATAAACTACTATTCGATATTTACAAAATATTTAATTATGTATGGCTGTTGTTGTATACCAAAGTAATACAATTTGACATTTTCGTTTGAAATAACTTACTATTATAGTTAGGTTGTTGTTGTACCGTGTTGGCATCAAAGTCGTTTTCCTTCCAAGTAACTGAGTACAATGGTTTCAAGATAGCAGTACTTTAACTGGCATTCAGAATCTTCGCCAACTTGTCAAAATTCAATTTGTTTGTCTTTTTGAAGAAGAACTAGTGAAAAACTACATGATGAAAGAAAAAAAATAGTAAACCGTGATAAGTTGAAAGTAAACATTTTGAAAGTTGATTGATAGTTATGAAATTGAATTGAAAAAGCACAGATTTGTCATCCCTGCGAAATAAGGTGCGTGAGATGGCATTCCATATTCATAAATTTGCAAGCAATTGTTTATTAACTCTTTGATAGACATTCGTGAGGATGTATGGGATTTCACATTCATGGATTTTCAATTAATTGTTCATGTTTATGAATGTTCATGAACTACAAATGAAATGTCTGTGAGCTCATGAGCTGAAAAAAAATACAAGAGGGAAAATGTTCAAATTGCTTTTCAATTTTCAGTCGTTTGGTTGATTTGATTCACAAAAGAATGGTGAAGGTAATTAACATCCAAAACACCCTGTTAATAATAAAGAGATCTGAAGTAAACTAAAATCTGAAAAATGGGAAAGTTTATATCATACTGACTTCAGCCAGGGAAAGTTATCACACCCAGCTAGTCAGCACTGTTGAAAATAAGTATGCATACAGTGTCTAACAAATCCCATGTGAATAACAGTTCAGGAGTTCATGAACGTTAAATGGCTCCAATTTTCTTGAACTGTTCATGAACCTTCACAGACTGTTCATGAACCTTCACAGACACTTCATGAACAGTTCATGAAAATTTGAGGCCATTTAACGTTCATGAACTGTTCATGAACTGTTCATGAACTCCTGAACTGTTTTCGCAGGGAATATATTACCCTTTGAAATTCTAATAACTTTAAATTTTAAACTATTTTCTTTTAATTTTTTGTTGAAGTTGTCAGAAAAATGAACTCTGCACACCATTATCCATAACTCAAATATATGATAGTATGTAAATATGGTCCCCTTGTTTTACATGCAAAACGTGTACAGCAACTATAACTTAGTAATAACAGATTCCATGAACTGTAAAATTTATTGAAATCAAATTTTGGTATGATTTCATGATGAAATTGATTGACAAACCTTTATTTGAATAATTCTAATCAGCTTTCATTTTCTTCTGCATCTACAAAGCTCCCAAAATCATCATCATCCTCATCATCATCACCATCAACATCATTCTTTTCAGATAGAGGTGATGGAAAATCACTTATTACAGATTTATGTCTCCCATAGCGACAATCCTAGATACAACAAAAATACAATGGAAAATGAAATTAAACTGTAGCTGGAAAAACATGCACTTTACAAAATAATATTTCAATTCCTAATAATTTTTTTGCTCTAGTCAAGGAAAATTTGCTGAATTATCAGTTATGACTCCAGCAAACAAGGGACATGGTTATTCAACATACAATAAGTTACAATAATTGATTCAATGTCCTTCGAACAATAGTGCCAATACTATCACATTGAAATATTGGCACAAACTATTGAAACGAGTTGAAAATAAATGGACTTCCAAAAAATGTTCACAGAAAACGGTTGCAAGGGGACAGCTGCTTCTGTGGCCTGCATCACTGGTTATGAACATTGAATAGCTAATTGAAGAAAGATGGGCAATTTAAGAATGAAGGGTGATATTCTGTGAAACTTTGAATAATCTGTAATTGAACACATTATTAACTGGTGGTGTGCATCGGACTGGATTTACTGAAAATTGACCGCAAGTACAAACTTTCTGAAATCCGATCCGACCCAAAAATTTTTAGCCGGAATCCGAAAAAAAATCCAACATGGCCAACTTACCACTCTTTCCTGTTATTTATACCTTTTTTTACTTAATGTCTGTTTTCCAGTTAACTTAGCTATGTATCAGTCCTTTGAAAAAACGTTATGTATAACTTAGAGGTTCTGAATAAGTGATGATGATGATGATGATGATGATGATGATGATGTTATTCGATTACATCTAATGATAAATATTGAACAAGGAAAGCTGCAAAATCAAATGTAAAACTATTTTCAAAATCCAATTTAATCCAACAAAGCAATGTCAATCAAATCCACTCCTAAAGTTGAAACTCAATCCTATCCCAAATCTGTTCAAATCAGGTTGCATATGCACACCTTTATAATAAAAGTTAATGAAACAATAATGAATGTTAAATGGTCTGTCTATTTATGAAATGATTAACACAGGGTCTGATAAAAATATTTTTCCTTACAGGATTCTAATTTTTGGTGTAAAAGATTTTTTGGGTTGATTTCATCATACAAACGGTTTACAGTTTTATTTTGAGGTTACTCCTGCGAAAAACAGTTCAGGAGTTCATGAACAGTTCATGAACGTAAAATGCTCCAATTTTCCTGAACTGAACCCTCACAGACAGTTCATGAAAATTTGGGGTCATTTAATGTTTATGAACTATTCAGGAACTGTTCATGAACTCCTGAATTGTTTTTTTCAGGGGTATTGCCCACTTATTTCCATTAAAATTTGATAAAAACTAAACTTTTTCATTCATCTCCCAAAGAAAATAACCCCCAATTATATCGAACCCTGATGAGCAACTAACAATCTAACATCCATGAACTCTTTTCATAAAGGGAACATAGCTTCTGCAAAAGCAGTTCATGAAGTCTCAAATTTTAAATCTTAACAGTATAAGCAACTTCCAATAGTCTCATTTGCATGTGAACTCACCTGACATCCTTCTACCAAACAAACAACAGACGATTGCATTGATGTTCTTTCAGGTGACAAGTCCTACAAAACAGACAAACACAATTACAATGCAATTGTGCATGTCACAATAAACACTGGCAGAAAATTGCTTCTAATGATTGTGTTTTCAAGCTCGATTATTGTGATTTATACCGTCAGCCTAAGCCAGGTACAATCTCAAGCCTGCTATAACGACCAGTTCTATACAGTGGCTACCTGTCTATAGTGGTCAATTTATCTACCTCTCATAGCTAGCTGTTATATAAAGGTTTCACTGTAGACTGGTCCAAAAAACATGAAAGTTTGAAATGTTATCGGGCCCATCGATTTTCTTGTTGAGAATGCTTTGAAAATAAGTTGTGCACAAATTTGATTGTAATTTGACATTGGGAAATGGGGTCACAAGGCCCCTCTAAATTAATACGTAAAGTTAATGGGGGAAAACGCTGATATTTTTCAAACGCAAATATGTCACCTTTGTGAAAATATATTCTAAATTTTGCTTAGGCCTACATGGCTGTGGAGGTAATGATCTGAATAATCTGAATTTAAAAATTTAAATGTTTGCATCTTTATCATTGCCTTAAAACTATGGGGTTGAATATGATGCATAAAAAACGTGGGAAAAAGGATTAATCTACAAGTATCTGCTGTCAATCTGTCAATCTAAAAATATTTCTGTGAAAGGTGTCGCCGCCGTTGATATCATAGTTTGAAGAAAGTTTGTAACTCGAGAAGGTCATTCTGTTGAACGGTGACTGTTTTATAGATTCAGATCATATTGATGTTGTTATTAAAATATTCATTATTGTTACGGTTGCTATTATTTAGATAAAAAAACATTGGATAAAGTTTAAATAAAGTTTCGAATAAAACGTTGGAAATCAAACAAAGATATCGCATATATTCGAATGTCGATTCCTATATATATTCATATTCATATTCATCGATTTATATTCAAATTTATAAAACATAATCAATTTTAGGCCACGGAGAACGGTGAAGCACGAGCGATCAACTTCAAAATCACGTTCAGTAATCCACAAAGAATTTTACGAATACATTTTCAGAAGTCACATGTAAGCGGTTAAATGTTCAAGCTTGAATTTATGAAGACATCGAGTTAATCTTTGGCACGTAGCAAGGGATATAGCTCTTTAAAAGTTTTTAAACATTTTGAGATTCAAGTAATAATACCTTCGTAAATCAAGTTAAAAGTAAAGTAAAGTAAAGTTATTTCCCAAATGACAGCTAGTCTTGTTAGAAATTTTAACTGAGGTGAACAAAATGAACAGTTTTCTGTGTAATATTTCTCCTATCTGAGTACAGCGGCCGTAGCAAGAATGAATATTTTGATAACAAGTTAACAACATATTGTGTCTATAAAACAGTCACTGTTCAACAGAATAACCTTCTCGAGTTACAACTTCCTTCTAACTACGATATCAACGGCAGCGACACGTTTCACAGAAATATTTTTAGATTGATAGATTGACACCAGACACTTATAGATTAATCCTTTTTCACAGCGGAAGCCACGTTTTTTATGCATCGTATTGAACCCCATAGTTTTGAGGCAATGATAAAGATTTAAACATTTAAATTAATAAATTCAGATTATTCAGATCATTACCTCCACAGCCATGTAAGCAAAATGTAGAATATGTTTTCACAAAGATGATGTATTTGTGTTTGAAAAATATTAGCGTTTTCCCCATTAACTTTACGTATTAATTTAGAGGGGCCCTGGGACCCCATTTCCCAATGTCAAATTACAATAAAATTTGTGCACAACTTATTTTCAAAGCATTCTGAACAAGAAAATCGATGGGCCCGATAACATTTCAAACCTTCATGTTTTTTGGACCAGTCTAATATACAGTCTGCATTTCTACTTTAACTAACTCATGATAAATGTTCAAAAATATCTTCTTTAAATTTAAATTGTGATTTATTGAATGGTTTTTCTTACATACATCAAATATGTATGTAAGAAAATTTTCCCAATTTTCCCATTTCCCAATGTCAAATTACAATAAAATTTGTGCACAACTTATTTTCAAAGCATTCTGAACAAGAAAATCGATGGGCCCGATAACATTTCAAACCTTCATGTTTTTTGGACCAGTCTAATATACAGTCTGCATTTCTACTTTAACTAACTCATGATAAATGTTCAAAAATATCTTCTTTAAATTTAAATTGTGATTTATTGAATGGTTTTTCTTACATACATCAAATATAGCCATCTTTATAACACTGCTACATTATAATTACCTCTCCTGTATTAGAAAATGCTGAGTCATCATCAATATCGCTTTCACTAGCAGATGACACTACTTCTGGTGGTTTTTCGTCGGCATACAAAGGCACAGCAAATTTCTTATCAACGTATTTATGAGTTATATATTCTTTCCTGTCTTCCCTGAAAGATAATTGATTGAACAAAATATAAAATGATATTGAATAAGAATGGAAGATGAGATCTACTAGATAATGTGCAGTCTATGATATCAAGACCACATTTGATAGGCTATAATAGTACAAGGAAGCATGTATATAAAAGCCAGTTATTAATGGTAGGTAATTTGACCACTGTATGTAGGTGGCCTTTATATAGAGGGATGATTCAATAGAAAATACTAATCAAGACATTGCAAGAGTGGCAACTATATGCAGGTGACCATTATATACAGGGCTGATGCAATAGATAATACTATTTTAGACATTGCAAGAGTGGCAACTATATGCAGGTGACCATTATATATAAGGTTGATTCAATAGAAAATACTAATTAAGACATTGCAAGAGTGACAACTATATGCAGGTGACCATTATATACAGGGCTGATGCAATAGATAATACTAATTAAGACATTGCAAGAGTGGCAACTATATGCAGGTGACCATTATATACAGGGCTGATGCAATAGATAATACTATTTGAGACATTGCAAGAGTGGCAACTATATGCAGGTGACCATTATATATAAGGTTGATTCAATAGAAAATACTAATTAAGACATTGCAAGAGTGGCAACTATATGCAGGTGACCATTATATACAGGGCTGATGCAATAGATAATACTAATTAAGACATTGCAAGAGTGACCACGATAAACAGGTGACCATTATATATAAGGTTGATTCAATAGAAAATACTAATTAAGACATTGCAAGAGTGGCAACTATATGCAGGTGACCATTATATACAGGGCTGATGCAATAGATAATACTAATTAAGACATTGCAAGAGTGACCACGATAAACAGGTGACCATTATATATAAGGTTGATTCAATAGAAAATACTAATTAAGACATTGCAAGAGTGGCAACTATATGCAGGTGACCATTATATACAGGGCTGATGCAATAGATAATACTAATTAAGACATTGCAAGAGTGGCAACTATATGCAGGTGACCATTATATACAGGGCTGATGCAATAGATAATACTATTTTAGACATTGCAAGAGTGGCAACTATATGCAGGTGACCATTATATACAGGGCTGATGCAATAGATAATACTATTTTAGACATTGCAAGAGTGACCACTATAAACAGGTGACCATTATATATAAGGTTGATTTAACAGAGAATACTAATCAAGATATTGACCACTATGGACAGGTGGTTATTGTATAAAGGTTGCCATTATCCAGGTGTCACTATACCAGAATCACAGTCACATGTCAGAAATAGTTACCGTAACAACAATGGATAAATTATAGAATTTAAAACATGCATGCTATATTTACCTAGGAGAATTTCGGTTAATTTTCTTGAATCCATCAAGATTTCCTTCTAAGAAATTGTTGACTTTTTCGTTACCTTTACTCTCCATAAACTGTTGAATAAAATATTTAATTTGCTAAAGAGATGCATTAGTGATGCCAATTAAACATTTCTACTAACTGGTTCACAGATTCTCCACGGACTGTTTGTGGACTATGACCGGCTTAATAGGCGTATTTTGTTTGTTTGTTTGTCATGTTTATTCAGAAGCCCATCGCTTCACTGTAAGGTAGTAAGCATGGATTCAAATTGAACATCCTCTGCATTAAAGGTACTCATTTGATAATTGATTACATTTTCCAAAGATAGAGTACAGGTCAGAACAATCTACTTTATAATCTGAATTCAACCCAATCTAAACTTAGAAATTGGGAGTTGATCCTATTTATTCCGAACATTATTATTCAAAGTATTATTTTTCTAAACATCCATAATAGTAATAACAATTATATTTATGTACTGTACTTTGATTTGGAGGTCTATCCAAATTATTTAAGCATTGACAATTAAGTCGGTTTCAAATTTCTCAGATTTTCACATCTTTCGAGCTGCATTATCTAGCAAGGGAATACTTGACATGTCTTATCTAGCTATATATGTACTTACCACAACATGCTCTTCCTCCCATTTGTCTAAAGTTAACGATCTTACTTTTGACACATGAACACCAAGACTACGATGTATTCCAGAACATTCTATACATATAACTATACCAAATGAGATACTAGCCCAACCAGGACCTATAAATAAAAACAAATTTATTTTACAAATTTTATATTTTCATTAACATTGATCAGGGTTCGAGAGAAAGTTTTACATTCCAGAATCCTATGTTTTTCCTAAAATTTTCTTCTCAATTTTGCCACGCAACGTAACAAAAGAAGCAATAAAGTTTTGAATTAAAATAATATCCAATTTCAAAGTAATTCATGTGACCTCAACTGGGACAGAAACTTGGAGAGAACGCTAAATCCTACTTAATCTGTTTTACAAAATTGCAAACTTCTGATTTTAATCAATTTAACTCAGACTTTCGGGATCGTATATCCCGGGATCCTGACTTTCTTACACTGACATTTATTTAATTTTATAAGAAAGGATAGTAAGAAAAATCGGTCCATGAGTAGATAAATACTCAAAATTTTGGACATTGTATTTATAACACCATTATCAAAAAAAAAAGAGGAATAGAAGAAGTTTGCATTGTTTTTTCATGGGTAAGGTTACATTTTCATACATTGTTATTTAAATTATGATTCCGATTTTTACTAATTATTCTTTTTCATGGAACGTTTTCCAAATACAAGACCATATTGTAATATTACAATATTATAGATGAAAATGACAATACTGACTTACGTGGAGCCGAACAATCAGCGCAATATTTATTTCCTTCAACTTTTAGAACTCTTTCAGAAGTATCTTTTGCATAAATTTTCTTTTTCTTTTCATCATGGTATGATCCAGATTTTCTAAATGACTAAAATAATAACAAAAACGTAAATAAAGATACTGTACTTATGATCCATAGGGCTATGTTGACGTCATAATTTTCTATTTAAAGTTTACCGTACTTACAACACCCTGAAACAAGACCAGATTCAGGTGTAAGCATAAACTACTTATAGCTGTTTTTTAATTTCCTAATTCAATGATTTTTATTATACAATGTGCAGTAAAAAGTAAGATAAATCCATTTTAAATAAAAATAAATAAAGGCTATATTTACAATAATAACGCTTTAGTTATGTTCAGCTTTAGCTTAATAAACTTTATGTTAATGCTCTTGGGATCTCTAGCAAACATATTAATGTTTTCTAATGTGTGTGACTATGGCAACACATTCAAAATTATGGCTGAAGCTAACATTTTTGGCCTTTACGATTCTAAGTATCTTATTATTTTTCTTCAGCAATCTTTGTTTTTAAGAGGAGATTGACCCTCCACAGCCATGATTTTGAATGAACTGCTCAACAGTAATGGTATGACGTAAACTGAAAATCCTCACAGAAAAAATGCAATCTATCTATCGATTCAACTCACTTTATTTTTAGAGCTATTTAGAGCAGACCCAATGGCATCCTATGGGAATAAATAAAATAGAAATTACCCACAGTCAAACATGTTACAACAGCCACCTCTATCACTTGCTGCAACAGCTCGTGATTTTCTGGCGCCTTCCCTTGTTCGTCTTTTGTGCAAATAAAGTTACAGTCAAACTTGCTTAATATCCCCCCTCTGGTACAGATGAAAAGCGGGACATTAAGTGAGGTGGGATATTAAGCGAGGTATGATTATGAGAGTTTGTATGGAGAATGGGAAATAGAAATCAGTTTATGTGGGATATTAAGCGAGTTCGACTGTATATAAAGCAGTTTGTCAATTGCTCAATAGTCGTTATTTGAAATTGATATGGAGTGCTTATTTGCGCATGATTAGTACTGTGACTTGGATGCTTAGCTTATTACTTAGTAGATTGAGCCTCTAGTATCAGGTGAATGCTTTGTACAATGCTACAAGAGGTGAATTCACCAGTTCATTCTGTGAATATAACTGATAATACCTATGACCAGAAACAGATAATGGCTTGTCTACGAGTCTCCGAGAAGACGATCTAAATTGGTTAGACTATCTGTAACGAATCGTGATAAACAATTAACTAACAATGTTGCATTGAACTGGATTCCAAGTTTATTTAATTCACTAAATTAAACAACAATAAAATTTGTTGTGAACTCATGAGTTTAAGAACGTGAAATTGCCTAAACTTTTATGAACTGTTCTAGGCTGTTCATAAACCAATACAAAATGTTCATGGACTGTCCATGAATTCATGGATCTTTTTCACAGCTACAGTATGTGCAATTGATACATGTTGATTACTTATCAACTAACCTGAATTGCTGTCATCCATTCCCTCATTTCCAAAGTTGAGATTGCTTGAAATGTAAATTCACTCTGCGGTGCAATTATCTGAACAAATACAAAAGAAATATAGTGAGTGTTGTTGAATAAGGTAGGCTATGCGAGCCTTGTGTATGTCAACACACAGCAGCCCTTGTATTTCTTATCTCACTACGAATTCTAAAAACTTGTTGAAAATATTACTGAAAATCTACTGAATAGGGTATGGAATTGTGCTTGCATTGCGCACAATCCATTTTTATTTTTATTTTTTTTATTTTTTTTTATTTTTTTTTTTGTTGTATTTATCATTTTTCCACGAACCGGGTAAGCTTACAGCTTTTTTTCACCGGGGTGGTTGGTTAATTTGTTAGTATTTTGAAGCTTGTGTGCGTTTAATAGCCGGATGCCCTTCCTGACGCCAACCTATAGTGCTTCGGACAGGGATTGAACCCGAGACCCTGCGGGCCGTGGTCCAACATCCTAGCCACTACACCAAGGCCGCATCCAGTGTTTTCAAATGTTAATGGTTCATTTAGTAGTATTTTAGTGGAATCAGGAGGATCCAGATTAAGTTTTCCTGGGGATTTCTGGTACCATTTCAGTACCCAATACCATTCCAGTAGATTTTCAGTAGATTTTCAATAGATTTTCAGTAGTGATTCAGCACTTTCATTTCAAGATTCATAGCGTCTCTGGTAGTATATTTGCAACTTTATGAATTTTTTATCAAACAAATAAATGTAGGAACAATGGGATAGATGTTTGTATGATGTAAACATGCTAGTTATTTGTAAACAGGAAAATAATTACTTTAAAATCAACTTGGGAGCGAGGTCAAGTTCAGATTAGACACATACATACATCCGCTGAAAGCTTGAAGGATATTGTGCCATTGTTGACTTGATTTGATGACCGTTTCTAGTCTAGTTTTATATTTTCACTACAGTGCCTGCTAGGGTGAATCCTTTCCAGTATAACTTTTTGCTAGATTAACATAATTTTTACATATAATATTTTTGATTTATCATTCTTCTACAAATCGGAGTTGGAAGCTATTTTTTCAACAGGGTGATTAGTTAGTGGTGTGCGTCGTGTGTGAGCTTGTTCTTATTCAGATGCCAAACCAGTAGAATTTCTGCCAGGGATTAAACCAAGGACCAATCGGGAAGAGGTCAAATGCCTTAACCACTACACCAAGACCCCACTAAATCTATAACCTGGCATACTCATATGATAAATGATAGTCATTTTTACCTGAAAGCAGAAATTCCTTTCACTTTCAACACCATGAACTTTTCTCACAGAGCAGAGCATTAAATTTAGAAACACAGAAGGCGTGAATTGATCCTGTCCCTGTGCAAGTAGTTCACCATTTATCTTATCAACAACGAAATACTATGGCAAAAAAATAAACAAATCATTAAATAAAAATTATAAAATCTATAATGAATTGAGTTAATTTTAATGTCTTTTTCACAGCTTTGGAAGAAACCGATTACAGTGAAACCTGTATACAACCGCCAGCTACGAGAGGTAGATAAACTGACCCCCTATAGACAGGTGGCCGCTGTATAGAGGTGACTGTTATAAAAGGTTTGATTGTATATGATTATTAATATGTGATGATCATATCAACATAATTAAATCATCAACATGTCAGACATGAGAATTCAAACTTCAAAAAATAGTTTAAAATTAAGGACAGCCAGATTACTTGTAATGGATTTGAATGGCCCCTGCCAAAAACAATTCAAGAGCTTATGAACAGTTCATGAACAGTTCATGAAAATTGGGGTCATTTGACGTTCATGAACTGTTCATAAACCAATACAAAATGTTCATGGACTGTTCCTGAAGTTCATGAACAGTTTGTGACCGTTCATGGCTGTTCATGAACCTACAAAAAGATTTTCATGGACTGTTTATGAATTGTTCATGAACTCCTCAATTGTTTTTCACAGGGGGAAATAGTCCATTAAAATTCTAAATATGTGTCACTGAAATTATTTGAGAATAAATCCACATAACTTATATTGTTTACTCTGCTATAATATGCTTATTTTTACTGTACAGTACATCCTAAACTTTTAGCGTTATCCCTCAAAGAACTAGTTTGAAAGGGTCGCATTATGAATTATCGAATTAATATATAATAATATGTACAGAATTAGAATGTCAGAGCTGAGCTACAGGGTTTATCAAGTCACTCAAATGTGAGAACAGTTTATGAATGTTCATTTTTCTTTATATGTTCATGAAAAACAGAACATTTAACATTCAACAACTTTTGAGCCTGGTTAATCATTCATGCACTGTTTATGAACTGATCAATATTTTTCAAATGGGTTGTAACAACCTGTAAGATTTATATGACAACCGACTGGATAAATACATGACTGTAGCATCCTGTAAAAATAATTTCATCATCGAAATGAAATTAAACTATGCCTTCTACAGTGAGGAATGAGGATATTGAAAACAATGTGAATATCAATGAATAGCTCATATATTCAACAAGGCTACTTACGAGCAAAGGAAAACGATTCTTTGGGAAACCTCTCTGCTTCAATCTCAAGTATCCTCTTTTTGATCCGATTGGAGATATTGGCCCTGGTGTGAGAGGCTGTCTGTGATACAAAGAAACAAAATATTACAAAAGTTATAAAAAAAAATGATGCTGGATAATATATATCAAAAATCACATTATTTCTAGAGACAGAGTTCATAACATTTATTTCGAATACCGGTAGGCTTCCGTCAATTTATCCTCTTCCTTTTTAATTCAGAAAATTGTACACTTGGTGTTTAAGGTGAGTACATCAGATTTATTTTCTGATTTGCTTCTATTAGTTTCGCGCTCTAAATAATCTTGGTTTGGAATTTTGTTTTGAATATCTAAAAAATACACTTTTTCAACAATTTAGTTACTGTAAAATTAAACCAGCCCAAATTCAGGTAATCTATAGCAACAAGAGGCTATATCATGTAGATGTATCTTATCTTGATTGGCTACCGACTGGTACCTACATCGAAAGTATCTTATATTGGGTTCTTACTCGATTTCAACTGGTACTGGGGGAGATGAGGGGGTGTCTGCTGTTGAGATGAGTGCAGTAGTTGAAGCATCAGTAGGGCCTTCTTCATTCTTGGCTGGCTCTCCATCAACACCATCAATAGCTGATGAACTAGATGACCTTTGTTTCTTCAGACCTAATTAAACAAATACAAAATATTTAATTTGTTTAATAAACAGTGGAGTAACATTGTTTCGAACGTTTCCGTTGTAGTCATCTTTGGTCTCTAATCTTTTAGTTTCAGTGGGTATGCTTAGCTCAGCTTTAAATTATTCAACTCGGGTAGGCGGGTTACTCGGGTTGCTCTTGTAATCACACAACACATTTTAACTTGGTAAGGCGAGTAGCTCATCCATCCGGGTAACTCGCCCTCCTTGTAAACAGGGCCTTAGACCAGAAAAACACTCAAAATTTCATGTACAGCTGAATCAAATGACAATCTGCTTTCAGGATGATAATTTCAAAGTTTAGTTCAATATGTAGATATATTTTTGTAAAGATTTGAAGTCCAACAAAAGAAGAAAAGCATCTGAAGTAAAATAAATCTCTGCACACTTTCTCTGTATAGTTGTTGGGAATTAAAAATACCTTTTTCTAGGAAAAGTCGTAAAGAGGTGTCAACCGCAAAAACACAAAAAAATAGATTGAAAACAAAAATCCGTTCCTGGTGGCGGAAAAAGAGGGAGACACAAAAATAGCCCCAAAACGTCACTGTGATTGCCATTTTGGAGGAGAAATGATTGGACAAAGTAGTAATACAAAAGAAACATTTTTCTCTATCTCAAGAAATGATCTCCCAATATCAGCGATATACTCTTTAAAACCACCCATGTGAAATATTTATAAAATGATCATGAATAAGTGTGTCATATCAAACCAATGTGATACAAATCAGCTAATTACGACCCGTGGAAATTTTGAGTGATTATTAATTGAGTATAATGTATTTGGCATTATTAGTTCGTAGTCTTGTATGCTATAGACTATATATAGCAACGAAAAACTATATAATTCTAGTAGTTTCCATGAATTGTCGTGGGTTATCATTACATCACTGGAAACCATATGGTACAAAACTGCCAATCATGATCTGTGACTATTTTGAGTGATTATGAATTTAGTATAATGTATTTTATAATGTATTTGGCATTATTAGCTGAAAGTCTATTATGATATAGTTTAGTATAGTTCTATATTTCACGTATTTCCCATCTATTTAATTAAAATCTCAGTTTTTTACCTTCAGATAATGGCATGTAAAACAAAGAACTTGGTCTATTTCTTGCAGGTGATTCTGCACCAACTACATCCTCAACATGTTTAAGATATGATCCACCCCCAAGACTATCAATGCTATCACTATGTGGTTTAATTGCAGCTGGTTGTTTGTCAATGACACTTTGAGTAATTTCCTGTTCGATTACTTCCCATTCCTGATCACTCTGTAAAAAAAGTTGGAAATTAGAGAAAAAGTTTTTGAAAATTGGAATCTTTGCATTAATTGGTTTTATTCGTAAAGGTTTGCCTGAGAGATTATAGGCCTATCAATGGCTAGAAAAGAACTGAAACATTTGAGAAATAATAACTATATGTAATCATAGATTTCCTAAATAGTTTCTTGAATTTTGATTCACCACATAAGCTTAAGTCTGATTGGGCATTTTAAAAGTATTGTAAGACATTGAATCGTAATTTTACAAATTTCGTTGTTTATTTTACAGTACAAATTTAGATTTCCAATATGGAATGTGCTTTGAAATTAATACATTAATCTTTTGCAAATTCAGCGAAATGATCAGCTGTAGAAACAAGCAAGCACATCTAGAAGTAGCTACAACATTCCTCCGATTTTCAGCCTTGAATTATAGCATACGATTGGTTGATAATTGCAATGCAATGTATGAAATAAACACCCAAATGTGTGCAACCATAAACAAGGAAAGATTTAAGATTATTAAATTGATAACAAAGTCGACAAGAGGTTTTACCTTCCACAAACCTCCATTCTTTTTTAGCAATTTTCATCACTGTTACATAAAAACCGTGAATCTGAGATTTAATTTTCTATTTTACTAACAGTAACTTTGCATACAGAATTTTGTTCCAAGTTTCCAGACTGACTGAGACTAAACAACAGACATTAGAATTGAACACTGAAATATCAAGACTGCAGTTGATTACTTACAGCTTTTGTGGGTCCATCCTTGACTGATTTTCCTTTCATGTCCCTAACTCCTGAAGGATAAGAGTTTATTAACTATTATAATCGACTGAGTTATATAATATGATGAACCCTCAAGGAATAATCATGAACTGTGTAACTATTATAGTAATAACTATAAGTAATGTAGCAGAGAAACATTGTTAATTAGATATATAATGCTATATGTCTAAATGATTTAATATATCACCTTGAACACCAGAAGATAGTAGACCACCCATTTTAGACAAAAACTTGCCAGTATTTGATAACCTAAAGAAAGGAAAATACAAAGCAATCTATGTGCCTTAGCTAGTAAATTACAAGGCAGAGTTAAACGAAAGTAGCAAATATTGCAAAAATCAGTTGGAAACCTCAACAACATTTTAGACAAATTGATTATGAGAATGAAAGAAATACAAAGCATAATCTGGGGAGCATCTTTGGTGCAATTTGATAAACACCTAAACTTATGACAAAAATGAAGGGAATACAAAAAACAATCTTAAAAATATTCTAGGGGAGAATGCGCCGGCATACCGTTATATAGTCAAGGTTCAATAAAATGGGGGATTCTGGAACTGAGAGTCTCGGAAGGCTAACACAAATTCAGAAGAAAGAGGAGGAAATAACTATATTCGAGCTTTTACAATCAGAAGAAAAGAAATGTGCTTTCTTTTCTGTAGGAGATCAATGAAAAGGTATAGTTTTTATCAAATTTTTATGGCAATAAGTGAACAATAACCTCCAAATAAAAACTGAACCATTTGCATGATGAAATCCACCTTAAAAATTTTGGAACCAAGAACCCTGGAAGCAAACACTTTTTTCCACGGCTTAGCGAATATACAGTAAACATCAAGTGATTATAAGTAATCAAAAGTAGTATTGTTCTAATAACTGACCCTACAATATCACCATTTGGATAATGCTTCTTTTCTTCACTTATTCTATTTGTAACATCCTTTTGTAAACCAGTCAGGATACCTTCATCTATTTTGCACATATGCTACACATTAAAACAAAAGGTTGGATATTTATTTAGTCATTGTCCTGTTATTTAATTGATCCGTTACATTGTTGTAAGATACTTAATAAACATTGGATTTATCAAAAAAAAGTTTGAAAATTGAGACTTAACTGGAACACCTGAATGCGTAGAATGACAGTACCTTTAAAAGCACACAGAATATCAAGTCACAGAAACCTTAAAAACAATAACTTGATGATACTGATCATTGAAGGTAATAAATCATGGCATGGAACCATTTTCAGATAGAAATTACCCTGAATACATCCCCTGCGAAAAACAGTTCAGGAGTTCATGAACAGTTCATGAACATTAAATGGCTCCAATTTTCCTCACAGACAGTTCATGAACTGTTCATGAACTCCTAAATTGTTTTCTCAGGGGATATTCCCTATGAATTTTGAAAATATGAAAACCTATTAAAATTTTTTAAGGTGCATTTCAGTAGTTTTTCAGTAGAATAAGAAGATTCTAGATTTGGGTGCCTGGTCAGTTTCGGTATGGTTTCAGAACTCGATCGCATTCCAGTATGTTTTCAGTAGCGATTAAGTATATCCAAGATCCATTGCGTTTCATGTAACCTTAGAAACCTCAAAGTAGCCTAGAACAGAGCAATCTATAATTGTAGCGTGATGGCTCTGGCCTAGCCTACAACGCAGACATAAGAAGAAAAATTATGTCTGAACACAGGTTACGAAATAGTGGTTGGGATTTTAGACCTTTGTGAAAACAAAAACACAAATTATTAACTATGAAAGTACATTTGAAAAATCGTTAACTGTAATTACCCAACTTACCTCACATGATTCTGTTTCTTTTTGGATCTTATTAAAAACATCACTCATGTAAGGTTCAATTTCTTTCATTGTCTGAAAGAATATTAATGGTAGCCTATTCACAAACCTACAAGTCACGTCCTATCTGCCAATAGACTGGTAGACATGTATTATAATATTATGTAGATCTGCATGAATATTCAGCAGGATCTTAAAGAGGATCCAAAAGTAACTCTTCAAGCCATACAAAACAGCATTGAAGAAATAGAATGGTGACGTTTGTGGAAAACCTTATTTAAAAAACAGCATGACGTATTTGGGATGGGATGGTATGATTTAATTTATTTCGGATAGTATTCTCAACAAATTTTTGGACATGGACCTCGATTAGGAAACCTCGATTAGGAACCAGGTTGGATGCGGATTGTCAAAATAATCGATCCAATCACCTCTGATCAGAGCCATCTATTAGAAAGAGGTGGAACACACAACTTTTGAGGCTCGAAAATCGACATTTTCGTTCCACTGAAAACGAGGGTTTGCTTTTGAACAAAAATTTTTGAATTCATGATATTACTTTTGGGGATTTTGCTCAAATTTTGCGAGCCTGGGTTTCACGGTACAAAAATGGCACCCATAAAATTATGTGACTAGCATCTGTCTAACGGGAGCTGAGAGCAGACGAAACAGTGTCCCAACTGTTGTATTCTATATTCTACAATTTAGATGGCTCTGCCTCTGATTCGTTGATTGAAAATATTTATTACCAGCAACAACAATCTTGGAAATCTGATGAGAAGATGGATTAAGCTTTAACGTTCAACAGCTCAAAAAATAATTATTAAATTCAACTGTTGAATATAAATAGTTTGTAATATGGATAATTGAGATAAATACCTGATAACTGAAATTGAAAAAGGAGAATTGAGCTAACATATGCTCAAGGATACGTTGTAAGAACATACCCTAGAATAAATCAGAAATGATAATAGATTATGCTGCATAATGTGCATATGACATGTAAGATAAGTTCATTTAAATTAACAGGACCAGTTTTGGGCATAAGTGCAGCAAGTAAAAAACTCTAAACTAAAATAGCTGTGTTTGCAAATTGAAGATAACAAATTATAACACCTTTTTGTCTTGCTAGTTTGTTGAATTAGAACAGACATTATATTGCCATGGCAACAAAAGGAGTCTCAGAAATTGAATGTATTATTATAATATTATTACTGTACTGACAATCTCACAGCTATTACACATACCTTATCTAAAGTATGCAGGCTCTTGACAGCATAAATATATTTCCCAAGAAGTATTTGGTAATTTTCTTTAGCTGACAACATTAAATGAGCAGCTTTGTCCATTTGAGTTGCCTGTTATTTGAACAGAAAAATACAACTATTATACATAAATGGTTCACAAAATTTTTATGATATTAAATGTTCAAGAAAAGTCTGGCAATTTCAAGATGAGAACTGTAAGGCTATAGCTATAATAGCTATATCCAATTGCTTGTATGAGCTTGAAACAAACTTTCAACTTTTGATGAATCGCATGGAAGATGAATTTAGAAGATAAAGCAGTCCCTTTCAATGTCAATATCGTAAATTTTCATGTGAGCAAAAATCTTATGAGTTCATGAATGTGAAATTGCTCAATCTGTCATGAACTCTTCATAACAAGTAGAGTACATGATTGCTTCACAAAATATTTATGATTTACTATATAGTGTCCAAGAAATGTTTAGCAATTTCAAGATGGGAACTGGTTCATGAACTGTTCATGAACTTCCAAAGAAATTTTGATGAACCTTGCAAAAGCTGCTCAATATACCTACAAATGATTTACAATGTATTATGTTTGATCATGATTAATTGCAAGAGCAAAATCGATGAATACTTACATCTTGTAACATACTAATGTGAGCAAAAGATGAATATTTATCCCATGCCAGATGCAACAATTCGCTTGCTTTGGTTAGTTGAATTTTTAATAGCTATAATATTAGATAACAACAAAAAATATTTAACACCTTATTCTATTAATTGCTAACAAACGATGCTGTAAAACTCTTATTGCTTTAAAAAGGTTTTAAACTTCAAAAGAAACATTTTATAAAAGGGGAAATGTTGACAAGGATGCACATCGCAATCCTGTACTTGTTCAAGAATAATTTGAACTAGAGTTTAGAAATTTAGTCCAGTAACGCTATCGCATTCAGATCAAAGGTGTGCAAACCAGAATACGTACCCGAATCCGACTCGATTTGATCGGATTCAGATTGACTTCCAGCTTTCAGATCGGACCAGCTTGACAATTTTCTGTCAGAATAATTCGTATTTTAAAAATATTTTCACAATGCTTTTGCAGTTTTCATTGTTTTCAACGACATTTGTCACTAGTTTTATTCAAACAATGTCAGCATGGCCATTCTGATGATTAAGAAACTGTAATGTCAATATTAGTAATAATCATTGACAAAACTGCAACATCAAAATTTTTTTTTGAAAATGTTATTTTTTAATCTCGAAATTCGGATCCGACGCAGTAACCTCCAGTTTAGATGTATACAGGTTTTTGAAACCAGAATTTTCCAAAACCAGGGTCTTCTTGTCGTCTGAACAGAGATTTTTTGGGTCCAAAACCTGGGTCTTCAATTCAAGTCCACTTTTGTTTTGCAGCGATATGACCTATATAGATAGGCAAACACTCATCCCTGTTTTAGGATAAAATCCTACATATCAGAAAAAATATTTAAAAGGTGCCTTTCACATAAACAACTAATACATGTTTAATTACCTTTACTTCTTCGAATTTCTTCATAATATCCTTCAATGGTTCAACTCCAAGCATATCAGTTTGATTTATGAGCATTTCACGATAACATTCAATTTTGCATATAACATCAGAAAACTTGAAAAAAAAGAAACAAAATATCAGGCCTACGATGGGGGATTATAATGGAAGAAATAGTTTAGTTTTAATCCATGGCATAGTTTAAAAAATATATATTTTCTTCTTCATCTCTTGAATAAAGGCAAATCGTTGACTTTCTTTTGCAGCTCCCAAACGCAAACTAGCAAAAACAAGGGTTTCCTCCAATTCGATTTCCAAAGCAACGGATATGCATCATTGATCATGCACATGACTGAAAATATATCCAAGGTAATTTTTACGGTGTCTGTAACTTGCGTGCATGCGTTTACAGGAACTACGCCATAATCTATCACCTTTTTGACTACGATTTAGAATTCTACGATGTTATGAAAAAAGTTCTGCCTTGGCTAAATTTGGCAGTTGCTGTTATGTCGTAATCGATGTCGTTTATTCCAGACCAAGTTCCAGATTTAATTAATTTATTAAGAGATTAAAAAGTAAAGCCGTATAGCAAAGAATTTTCCATGAATTGTTGAAGCTAATTTGGCAAAAATCCATCACACAAAAACGTAATTACTTGTAGGGGTTAGAAAGTCTTGAAATGTTTATCAAAGTATGTATCAATATCATCAATGTGATACATACATTGCCTTGAAATTACTACAAATAAGTTTTCAATTTTTAATTTGAAATTGGTATATATGTTTAAAATACTTTATATAAAACGGTAATATCATAAAACATTATAGCTGTCATTAATATCATTATTTAGCGGTCGGATAATGAGTGTTTAATAAATCACAATATTAATATATTAATCAAGTCTGTAAGCCCATTAATTCCCCGATAATCTGCAAAATTTATCCAAGCCAGAACTTTTTTCATAACATCGAGGCGCTAAAATTCGTAAGCGAAGGTCGTAGTCAAAAAGGTGATAGATTATGGTGCACTTCCTGTAAACGCATGCAGCATGCACACATGCAAATTACAGACACCGTAAATTTTACTCTGCTCAAAGTAACCCAGCAACGCGGGAACCTTATATTGCTAGTGATCTATAATTATATAATTGTTATTATTACATTTTTATGTCTTGTTTTGATTGGAGATTATTCCGATACCATTGCCTTAATAATTTATATATACTTCACAAGTTGGATAGTATCAATCATAATTAATTATCGATCCTTTCATTTAATTATATATTAATGACACAATATCAACGACAAACAATAAATCACAATGAACAAGATGAATACAAAACATATCAAAATCAAAACAAACTGCATATAATTTGAAAATCACAATACATCTACAGTATGTATCTGATTAAATTAATGTATGCGACTAAATTATAATAATAATAATATAATAATATTAATAGGTGGATTGTTCCACACCAGTTGTTGGCATAGTGCTCAATGAAATTAATCAGAGCATTTATATAAAATGAGAATCAAAACTGAAACATTCTAGATTTCCGCAACTTCAAGTTTCACACCAGAAGGTGATCATCAGGCGATTTATTTCAACTATCCTATAAAAATTCATCCCTATCCTATATGAGCTACTCATTTTTACAGTTGATTGGTTATTGACTATGCTATTGTTTATTTGATTATGTCTATTGTATAAAATTCCGGTTTTAGTTGTTACGATGTCTTTAGATTAGTGAGATAAAATTTGTTCTCGTGGCGACATTTGGAAATCAATTCCGATCTTTTGTAAAGTAGGTTGTCTTTCTTGTAGGTTATAATGTGATATTTTTCGGTTAGGCATAGGCCACACCGATGTAGGTGTGGCCAACGGTGTGGCCTTCTAGGTTATTCGGTGTTGTTATTTTTGCTTTGTAGACGAGGTTTGTGGTGAGACACTTTTGTTCGTTTCGTTCTTTTCGCTGAGTATTTTTCTGTTCGCAAACTGTCAAAACCTGTAGCTGAACGAATGCCCCCTCGACCAAAAGTGTCTCACCACAAACCTTGTCTACAAAGCAAAAATAACAACACCGAATAACCTAGAAGGCCACACCTACATCGGCCTCACGGAACGAACATTCAAGGAAAGATACACAGAACACAAAGTCACTTTAAAGCACAAGAAACATAAACATAGCAGCGAACTTTCAAAACATATATGGAGTCTTAAAGAAACGGTAAACCATACATTTACAACATCAACTGGTCAATATTAGCAATCAGTGCAGCCTACAACACCACCTCAAAAAAATATAATCTATGCCTAACCGAAAAATATCACACTATAGAAAGACAACCTACTTAACAAAAGATCGGAATTGATTTCCAAATGTCGCCACAAGAACAAGTTTTATCTCACTAATCTAAAGACATAGTAACAACTAAAACCGGAATTTTCTACAATAGACATAATCAAATAAACAATAGCATAGTCAATAACCAATCAACTGTAAAACTGAGTAGCTCATATAGGATAGGTATGAATTTTTATAGGATAGTTGAAATAAATCGCCTGATGATCACCTTCTGGTGTCGTGAAACTTGAAGTTGCGGAAATCTAGAATGTTTCAGTTTTGACTCTCATGTTATATAAATACGACTAAATTAAACATGTTTCGTATAAACAGTATTTTGAATAACGAATAATAAGATAAATAAAATGCAATCTGGCACTGATGGGCTAGTTAATAGCTACCTAATTTAGTTTGGACAGATAAAAATAAAACGATTATGTTTTCATAATTGAAACAATTGAAATATCGTATCTGAAACTTTGGAAAACGTAAGTTTACTGTTAATCGAACCCTGGCCTCCCACAAAGACCCACATACTCTGTCACTGAGCTACGAGTGCTACCAGTGATGAATGCAGTGTTTAAGGCTATCATTTGGCTATCATTCAAAATTTACCTTTGCTAATGGTTCAAACATGAATGGATCATCAACAAATGTCTTGGCAACATTTGCAAGTGATAAACCAAGCGCTTCACCAGATTCTTTATGGATTGAACCAGTCTGACTATAGTTATCAAGAGAATCTGCCAAATTGGATATACCTTTATTGATCTACAAAAGAACAGTTTAAAATGCAACAAACTGGCAAACTTAATTCGCAAGGCGCAGTCACGCGACCAATATCAACACACAGTTTGAAGTCTTGGTGAAGCACCAAACACTTCTAGTACAAACCTTTGCTAAATATAGCATATTCAAATCTCAATTGAGACTTCGCTGAAAGTCCGATTCGTATTTTGAGAAAAGAATCGTGATAGGCCTACATAAAATTTCTGACATCATATAGCAATTTTGTAATCTTTCCCCGTTTCTATGACCATTTTATATGCATTTGAGCTAAGAAGGGTTTGACCGTAAATTACTGCCCTTATAAAAGTTGGCTTGCTGTGATTCTATACAAGTTTGATCGGTTCAACACCTCCAGTGCGACTTACAAATTGATGTTTCTTTCAACAACAATTGATAACATTGGTCAAGAACATAAAACCTAAGAGGGTAGGCCTACGCTGAAAATTATCTAATTGACCTAGGAGTCAAATTAGCTGCTAGTATAGCATGTTCAAATCCACAAAAGGATCAATGAATCGTTATGTTGGCAATCGTTGTTTCAGTTGTTGAAGTAGCTGCGTGAAGAGTAACGACGCAATATAAAGATTAGATTGACTCTTTATTATAATAATGATGAGCCATGCCTGCTGACGTCACAGGGAGAGATGCTAAGGGCTACTATGGCCAATATCCAGAGAGCTCTTTGATACAGCAGACACGGTCATACAAGATGACAATAAGGGATGAAAGTCGAAAGAGGATGGACATTTCACAACGTGATAATTTACAAGACTATGATTTCACACTGATATAGCACCTCTTGTGCAATCCACTACATAATGTAATGTAGCGGTTGGAATATATATGTTATTTAGCCTCTTTAAGGGGGAGGGGATACCTATAAAATGTGAACTAAGAATCATCATTTTTTGATAGCATGAAACGGGAATTGCTCAAAATTAGTCCAGAGAAACAAGAATTCAACATCATCAAAATGGGAATCTTTGTATCATTTTTCACCTATATTTTGTTCATAAACATATATAAAATCAACTTCTTCTCTGTGAAATTGGTAAAAATACCAAAGAAATAATGGGAATTAAATTTATCGTAAAACAATAGAACAAATTATTTGTCATATTAGCTGCAGAAGCACAGTCTCGCGAAAATTAAACCAGTGATTTCTACGAATGGGAATTGGACAATTTTGACATTCATGAAAGGTGAATTTTGAAGAATTTCCCTAGTGATCCAAGAATTGCACCCCTTACGAGCTCCCCCAAATTTATAGATATAACCACCACATATACATAGAATGTTTGATGTTTTGTAATTGACAATAATAATAACTGATGGTCATGGATAATTCAGAAGTTTTATTACATGTAGGGATGAGACAATAGTGAAATTTACTGACGCTCGATGCCGATTAGTCATAACAATCTGTCGATTAATCGGTTTTTGCCGATTGTTTCCAATAAAACAAATCAAATTTCTAAACAAAAGAGCAGGAGAACACACACGGCCGTAGACATAGATCATGAGTTTTATATTACGAAACTACATTACATATGCAAGTCTGCAAGTAGCTGAATTAAACAAAATGAAATATGGTTATGTTTTTAAATTTGATGATAGCAAAAGTTTGCCTGTCCACACTTAGAGTCACTGAGCGATATAAACTTTTAATTAAAACGATATCAAAACATTAAATTAATAAATTTTTGAATCAAAAAATTTTCTATTGAATTTCATTGTCTGAAAACAATCAGTTTAACGATTGACAAAGTGGTTGATTTGCCGATGCCGATTATTTTCCGATTAGTAAAAATTGGTGCCGATGATCGGCAAATCCGATTGTTTTCAGAACAAGAGTCTCATCCCTAATTACATGTGTTTCTAAAATCGTAAAGTGAAGCTGCTGGGCCTGTTAGTCTACCTCCAAGTAATATGCAATCCCTTCTGCGTTCTTTGTTGTGAGCGGGGGCGCACAACAAAGTAAGTACAAAACCTTCTTAAAAACTCAAAATATCATCTGCGCCGCATTACAATGTAGTCAGGTCTGTAATTGGTAATCATACTTTTGGACTAAAGCAACTCATTACATTTGGGAAGAATATTGATAATTGTAATTGATTACTGTCTTCGCAGCAAGTCATTACAGTTTAGGCTATAGGCCTATAAAACTCAACGAGGAAACCACCAAATGATTGTGTGACTTGCCGTGTTGAAGTTTAGTGTGATATAAATTCTGGCACGAAGCAAAGCACACGCATGCGCAAATTGAGTGCCGGACGGCTATCATTTTGAAAATGGCGTCCGGCAACCGGACGGCTATACACTTCGATAAAACTATGAGAGTGAACCATATATGTCCCATTCATTTATGGGGTCAGGTTATAGTCAGGGTAGCCTATAGTCTATTATTCAGCTAGGAGCCCCAAAATATTTAGATGTGTGTGTGTCTTAATAACCATATATTTTTTGACAAACTGTACATTTGTACTTTATATAGTCTGAATTACACAGCCTACAAATTGTGTCTCGAGTAGTCTTTGAAAGAAAACTTCAATCAGCCCCAGGAATCAATCAGCGAGTAAAAAAAATGTATTGAATGAATAATAAAGATCGATATATGAATATAATTGAAATAACATATCGACAGACAAAAATAATAAATAATAAATAGACATATTAAAATGAAAAAAATTTTAGGTTTAATTATTATCTCATTCTTATCTAAGTGGACCTCTAACGGCTGTTACTGTCTGATTCACACGATATACTGACGAATTATCTTGATAACAACAGTCTGCATTGCTGTGTATATAAACCTAGCAAATATATATCTCGCTTGTAATTCTATTATTATATAGTCTAAACAAACAGAATGAAGTGTAGCTAAAATCAAATAGTAATTGTCACCTTATGAGATCGTTGACTCCAAAATTTTAAAGATTGATGGCATAAGGGGCTATCATCTATAACGAAATCCAACGTAGGTAGATCAGGAAGTGAAGGGGAAACCTCCATCGTAATGACTTCTTTATGTATTACGGAATTCATGACAAAAATATTATTTGAAAAACGAATCTTCACATAAATTTATCATCTACAAATCAAAAGTTTATGACGAGAAATTTTATGTTCACGCTTATTGAATTCTCGTCTGCATGTGATCTTTGACAACATTTAGTTTATAAACGAGACTACATCCGATTAAATCACTTGAATCTCAAAGCGATAATCCTGATTTCAAATCACAAGCAGGACCGACACTGCTCTTTGAAAAAGCACCTGTCGTCTTGTCAACATGTATCCAAACATATTACATACTTATTTATGTACATTATTCTGGTGTATGTTGGCCGCATCATTGTATTTACACGCAGAGGTTCTGAAATCCCTCGCACAGTAATTTTTGCAATTGCACAGTCATATCAAAATATAATTGAATTTGAAGCTTAAAATTCGAATGCTTCCATATTCTTCCTTTTTCAATTTACTCATCCAGCATAAAACCATTTTTATTTGCAAAATTTAGTGTCAATATTATTTTTGTACAGTGTCAACTTTGTATGAAATGCCTTCAGTGAGTGACGTCATGTGGGCAGGGCGACGAGCTGGGTTCCAGGGAGGCGGAAACACTGTTTTGTTGTTGTTAAAACGACGCCATCTTGTCCCGTCCAAATAAAAGTTCATAGGCTACGAAGGCGGTTAGATAAATCCGCTCCATCAGCCATGGATAGCAAAGGGAATAAAGTAATTGTATGTGATAATGGTACTGGGGTAAGTGTTCATGTCTTTCTGATTCATATTTTGTCAAAATGTTTAGTTTTCTTGTCAAAATTTCACTTTCAAATATCCAAGATGGCTGATGTTGAGATTTCACTTTTGTTGTAGTTTGTCAAGTGCGGATATGCGGGAGGTAATTTCCCAGCACACATATTTCCTTCAATGGTTGGTCGTCCAATGCTACGATCTACCAGCAAGATTGGAGACATCGAAGTCAAGGTACATGTGGAACAACTCTTTTGTTTTTCGTTTATGGTTCTGTTTTTACATTTCCTTGTTTGTTTTTGTAGGCGTTACTGAGGCGAATCAAAACTTATAAACTTTTTTCTGTTGAATGCAGCACATAATTAACACTTCAAGTCATATCAAATAGCCTAGCATGGTTGTTAATGGAGATTATATAGTTATTTATGACTTTATAGGATCTAATGGTTGGTGACGAAGCAAGTCAGCTACGACATATGCTTGAAGTCAACTACCCTATGGATAATGGTATTGTTAGAAATTGGGATGATATGAAACATGTTTGGGATTATACTTTTGGAGAAACGAAGCTTAACGTCGATCCTAAAAATTGCAAGGTTTGTAAATAGCTTTAAAAACATGCTGATTAAAATCTTTTAATATGTCAACAATGTGAACAAATCTCATTCTGTATGATTTTTGTTTTTAGATTTTATTAACTGAACCACCAATGAATCCAATGAAAAATAGACAAAAAATGATTGAGGTTGGTAGTATTTCATAATCCACCTACTTCTTGATTTCAAGTTCAGTTTTACAAACGTTTACATACTGCTGAATACCTGACTGAAAAGTCTGTTGCGCAATTTAACTAAATTTAATTAAATTTCAAGTGCGCAAATTGCAATAGTTTCAATCTAGGTGGAATATTATACCCTGAGAAGAGAAATACGGAATCCTTAATGGAGGTCTGCATCAGATCAAATCAGTCACTAGCAATTCAAACTATGGATGATTTTGATTACATTTTCAAGCCGAATCTGATCCAATCAAAAAATGTATATGTTCAATACTATAAAATCAAAAACACAGGAATCTGATTTTGGGTTATTAATCTTATCCGATCTGACAAAACTGGAATCTAGACACATCTGTGAAAGTTCCGATCCGATTGAGCAATAAAAAACAAATAAGAATCAAAGAAAAATTGAATCGATTCATAGACCCATCTAGATATTTCTCTATGTAATCACATAGCTTTGCTTGTGCTAGTCTCATTCTTGCATCAGCAAATTATAATGACTTATGCTAACATCTGTTCCTACCCTCTTTTGTAATCTTAAAATCATTTTCAAGCTGTTCTTTGAATGTATCCTCCTCTTTGTGTTTTTGCATTGAAAAGATGCGTTTAAAACAATAATAATACTATGTTTTCAAAATGATAAAATATGTAATAACATTTCAAAGTTGTAAATTCAATATGGAATTTGGTAATGGCGGCTGCATACTTCAAGCTAAGATTACACTATACCGGTTAGCTATCCGAGCAGAGTCATTATCATACCAGTTTGGCCTCTCAACTACGCTAATTACAGTTGACGCTTCACTCGATTTTGCTGAGTCAAAATGACCCCTCATTGAAAGTGGGATGAAAAATGGGCAGATGTGAATCCAGAGCAAAGCGGCATAGTGTAAGTCAATAGACTCAAATAGTTTTGCCTCCACTGCCTCAGTTTAATAAATGTATCCCTGCAAATAAGCCGAACTGGCACCATGGCAGACTTTAGTTGCCATGGTTACTCAGACATGAGAATTTTCAGACTCTTGGCGGATTTCAAACTATTTTGGGCCTTGTGAAACTCTTGTTATTGCTTTTTGCCATTGAAGTTGATTAAAACTTATCAAAATATCCTAGATTTCAGACTATTTTTGGAATTTGAATCCTCATGTCTGATTACTCTTTCATATTGACAACTGCTGTTTGACAGAGCAGTGCTTTTGATCTATGTCCTGCTCAAATCAAGGAAGATCACATACCGGTATGCTGCTTATTTGTGATTTGCATCAACTTTAATCACTTTAATTTATTAGGTAATGTTTGAGCAATATCAATTTGAAGGAGTATACATTGCTATTCAAGCTGTTTTGACGCTATATGCCCAAGGTATGACACATAGACTTTTCAAATTACGTTAAACTTTATGTGTTCTAGCACTGCTAGGTATTTACTATTTATAGAAAATTAAGTAAACCTATCTAGGACTGAAATAGTGTAGCCTGCCTTCCTTTAACTTGCTTGCCATGCAAATATTCAACAGCATTTCAGCAAAATTAACTTTTTAAATTTTGGCCTTTCAGTCACTGACTTAGACAGTTACTGATCTCAGGTTAGGTGAATATCGACATAATGACTTTGATCTATAGTAATCCGTTGTAAAACTCAATCTTAAAAATAGCGCTATGGCTATGCAGTAAGCAAAATGATCATCATTTGTATATATTTTTCAATTTAGGTTTATTAACCGGTGTTGTTGTTGATTCTGGTGATGGTGTGACTCACATCTGTCCTGTTTACGAAGGGTTTGCTCTTCCTCATCTTACAAGGCGACTTGACATTGCCGGAAGGGATATAACAAAATACTTGATCAAGGTAGACCTATTTTACATACTTTTATATACTACTAGTAATTTTATTATTTTCTCTGAAGTCAATAATTACGGTTTACGTCACTCTGAGATGCTGAACATTATTATTTTCCGTTTAGTTGTTGTTATTACGTGGCTATGCTTTCAATCACTCCGCTGATTTTGAAACTGTGAGAATGATGAAAGAAAAATTATGCTATGTCGGGTGAGTGTATGATTTTTATAAGGGTTGCTGTACTGTAAATACACAATCATAACATAAAATCAGTATTTTACAGCCTATAATTCACTCATAATTGTAATTACATGACTAATCCTTTCATATTTTATTCTTTCAAATCTGATGTTAAAGTTGGTATTTGTAACATTAGAATGAGAGTCAAAAATAAAACATGCTAGATTTCCGCTACTTCAAGTTTTACACCAGAAGGTGATTTATTTCAACTCCAACTGAACTGTGGAACAATCCCACTATTAATATAATACTATTATATTATTATTATTATTATTATTATTATTATTATTATTATTATTATTATTATTATTATCCTAAAGAGCCATAACAATAAAATAATCAATTCGACAACAAACACCACAACTAACACCAACCAATGCAACTGTAGATACAAAAACTTATGCCCTTTCAACAACAAATGCCAAATGAAAAGTATTATCTATAAAGCAAACGTCACTACTCCATTTGACCAAGAAGGACAGAGCTACATTGGGTTGACGGAAGGCACGTTCAAACAACGCTACACGCAACACAAGGCAACACTCAAACACAGAAAATACAACACTAGCACACAGCTATCCAAACACGTTTGGGATTTAAAAGACAAAAACATCACATACAAAATCGAATGGTCAGCCATCGCTAATGCAAAAGCATACAACAACATCTCAAAAAAATGCCATTTATGCCTCTTGGAAAAATATCATATTATATGCGCAAAAGAACCAATAATAAACAAAAAAACTGAATTAATATCTAAATGTCGTCACGAAAATAAATATTACCTGTCCAATTTTAATAAATCAAAAACATAACTAAATAATCATTTACTGAGAATAAAGGAAACCATCACATTTTTCTACCACTTGTATTAACAATAGCAATAACAATAGCATTGTATTAATTAAACAATAGAAAGCAGCATTACGGAGAGTTTATCATAGAACGTAGATATCATGTATATTTTTCATTGAGTAAAAAATCTGTCTGAAGATCGCTGTGAAAAGCGTGAAACTTGAGTAACAGTAAAGAATGTGTATTCTTTGACTCTTTCGCCATATATTATTATTATTTACCGCTCTGTCAAATGAAGACATAGAGCCCTATATTATCTGCTATTAGATAAACATAAATTTTATTATTATTATTATTATTATTATTATTATTATTATTATTATTATTATTATTATTATTATTATTATTATTATTATTATTATTATTATTATTATTATTATTATTATTATTATTATTATTATTATTATTATTACATAAGGATGGTGACTGAGTAAAAAAAAAACACATTCTTAATTTCTGTTACTATAGTTTCACGCAGTGTGCGATATCACCTGTCTGATGATCGCACACTGCGTGAAACTATAGTAACAGAAATTAAGAATGTGTTTTCTTTGACTCATTCACCATCCTTATGTATTACAGCTCTGCCAATGTTTAATCGGTATTGAGCACTATCACATCTGACGATAGATAAATCTATCTTTATTATTATATTATAATTATTATTATTATTATTATTATTATTATTATTATTATTATTATTATTATTATTATTATTATTATTATTATTATTATTATTATTATTATTATTATTATTATTATTATTATTATTATTATTATTATTACATAAGGATGGTGACTGAGTCAAAGAAAACACATTCTTAATTTCTGTTACTATAGTTTCACGCAGTGTGCGATATCACCTGTCTGATGATCGCACACTGCGTGAAACTATAGTAACAGAAATTAAGAATGTGTTTTCTTTGACTCAGTCACCATCCTTATGTATTACAGCTCTGCCAATGTTTAATCGGTACTGAGCACTATCACATCTGACGATAGATAAATCTATCTTTATTATTATATTATTATTATTATTATTATTATTAATTGTAACAATAACCATATGAAAAATAAACATTTTGTGATGTTGTCCAGCTATATTAAGTAATATTTATATTATTATGATTATTATTAGCAGCATACAAGCACTTGTTTCTGCCCATTAGCCGTCATCCGTACTGCTCAGTGAACGAGGGACTGACTTTGCTATATAGCTAGGTCAAGATGAGGTAGACAATAAATTAAGTGAAAAAATTCATCACATTAAAAAAACATCTGTGTCATACCAGAGTGCTCAAACTGCAGAAGTAGCAGATATTTATCATTACCAGGGTCCGACAAAAGTGGGGATCCTGGGATCCTAGATCCAATTCAGAAGAAAATTGATGTTTTTAATGATTTATTGGTCAAACATCAACAAAAAATTCAGAAGAAAATGTTGAAATGCCTCTAGGATTCCAGAAGGCTGAACCTTTTGTCGGACCCTGATCATTACTTTTTAATGTTACAGGTATGATATCAAAAGGGAACAACAGCTAGCTCTGGAGACAACAGTTCTTGTTGAACAATACACAGTAAGTTGAAGTGCACATCAAAATGCGATTTAATTGTAGGGTGTTGAATAAACTGTAAAGCTAGGGTCAAACGGAAGAACATTTTCCAAAGAACATTTCCACAAATGTTCTGTGTTCTGTCGCCAAACATCCACAGGATGCCAAACGATGGAACATTTGAAATTAATTCAACAAACATTGCTTTATTGAGATTGTTCCTATATTTGAGAACTTAATCCATGATTGTAATATAAAAAGCGATTTTTTAATTGAAATGTTGACCTCTGCAATGGATCTAAGTACTGTTTTAGTATTTCATTTGAGAAAGCTGCAAGCTGAAAAATGCTAAGATTGCCATCATTGTGGACGAAAAGCTGTAAATAATATTTGTGTCAGAATTAGCTCAAAAAGCCTTCAGTGTATGCATTGACATTATTACTTCCTTATTAAAATTTACTAAAATTTAAATACTATATAGAGATAAACAGAAAAAATGACTATAACTTGCAATAATTTTATGTGAGATTAATCTATGTGGTTGACATAGATGTCTGCCGTCACCAGCTTTAATCGGCTACTTGGCAACAACCAATCACAGAGCAGAGACGATAATAGCATCAGAGGTTCTGTTTGGTAAATCTGCCAAATGAACGAACATGACAACGAACTTTCATGTCATGACAATGAACATTCATGTTCGCTGGATGTTCTATGAAAATGTTTGTCCGTTTGGCGCTAGCTTAACCCTGTGTTCAGTTTGGCTACAATTTCCTTGTGAATGTGAATTGTGAGTTGTAGCGTTTTCTTCATTTCATAGCTACCAGATGGTCGTGTTGTGAAGTTAAGTGGTGAACGATTTGAAGCACCAGAAGCCTTATTTCAACCCCATTTGATCAACATTGAAAGTGTTGGAGTGGCAGAATTACTTTTTAATACTATTCAAGCTGCAGATATGGATACTAGACCTGAATTTTATAAACATATTGTATTATCTGGTGGAACAACTATGTACCCAGGGTTACCAAGTCGGTTAGAAAGAGAAATTAAACAGTTATATTTGGAGAGAGTTTTGAAACAAGACACATCACGATTATCGGTAAGATTAATTCATAATCAATAGCTGTTATATCTGTTGGATCACTGTTTTCAAACTTTGATGCCTAGATTACAGTATACCGGATAAGTTAGATTACACTGAAGGCGTCCTGAAGAGTAACTATCTCTAACGTTCAGACACAAGGATTCAAATTTCAAAAATAGTCTGAAATTCAGGATATCTAGATTATTTGTAACAAATTTCAGTGGAAGAAGGCAATAATTAGAGTTCAAAAGAGTGGAACTAGTCTGAAATCCGCTTGAAAGTCTGATCATTTGAGCCATTGCACCTGTTTGGCTTGTTTTCGAGGCAAAATTTATTAAAGTAAGGCAATGGAGGTCAAAGCCATCATAATTTACTGATTACACTACGCCACTCTACTCTGCTTTTCATCCGCCTTACAATGGTCATTTTGACTCAGCAAAAGCAGGTGTAGCTGAATTTTTTGTTGATGTTTGCTCTAACCTTCCAGAATCTAGAGTAGTATACTTTTGTCGAACCCTGGCTCAGTGAGATTTTCTGTTAATTAACCAAATATTTTTTTTTTTGATTTTTAGAAATTTAAAATCAGAATTGAAGATCCACCACGTCGTAAGCACATGGTATTTCTTGGTGGTGCTGTTCTTGCTGACATTATGAAGGATAAGGATACGTTTTGGATGTCAAGAAAAGAATATGAAGAAAAGGGATTAAAAGTATTGGAGAAGCTTGGTGTTGCGCCCAATTAAAATCCAGCTTATTTGAATTTGAATGCCAAAAATAATACACAAACTTTCAGCAGGGATGTTGCAGTATTTTCAACAATGCAAATTCAGGGTTTAAGTCATCAATAATGTAGAGAAAAGACTAATTTCTGATATCAATTCATGCTCAATGATATTTGAATGCATGTCAAATTTTGTAAATTCAATTTATATTTGTATTGTCTATGTTGTAAAATTGTTTTGTTGTATTTTTCGATCTTGTAGTTCTTTTTCCATAATGTTCTGATTCAATGTTAATATACCTAAATATTCATTTTTTTTTAGGAATGACGAATTTATAATAATACAATGATTATCTTTTGAAACCAAACAACACACATTTGTTTCGTATTTGTATTGATATAGTCTATGAGGTATAATCCTTATTTCTATTCCACATTGCTAAGATTCTAATTCTTAATTGGACCAACGATCAGCTAATGACAAAATAACACGAGACAATAGTGAAAAAACATTGATTTTATTCGAATTCCTTTTGGATAATGTTGAGATAAATTTGAAAATTCATTTGAATGAGATTTGTTTGACAAAAGTAAAGTTTAACTAAACCGAAGTTCCCTCTTTTTCTGTCCCCTGTTGAAGAGCCGCCTGAAACAAGAAGAAAAAATTATATAATAACCTATCTGGGAAAACTAATTTAGACTTTCCTTTTCAAACTATTTTTGACTTTTGAGATCCTAACGTAATTTAAAGGCATGAAATCGACAATTTAGTGGGGCAGCTAACGGAAATCTTACCGCAAATTGTGATACGAGTATAAATTTAGTATCAAACGAAAGATAATCGTTTATACTTCAAATAGAGCCCGTGACCCCACCCAGATTCAGCCTGAGTGCCGAGAAAATGGCATCCAAAGTTTGGTTCCACCTACGTCCGTCTTGCTAAAAATTGCGAATGTGGTGAAATATTTTTGAGTAGAATATACATAATTGTTTTTTTTTATTATTGTAATACTATTATTAAGACTCCCAAATTCGTTCTACAACAAAATGTTGTTTTTATCTATGGTATTGCGCAATTCTACAATTTGCGCATGCGCAGAGTCAATTTCTGAATTACAGAAATTTAGCCTTAATAAGGCCTATTAAATGAATTAATGATGCTAAATTAGCTGAGAAGGCTATAAAAATAGTTTCATATATACATAAGCAAGGCACTTTTACTATGCATTTTTATGAAGATGACTATAAAACATTATGAGAATCATAATTATATTGTGCTATATACTTGGTTTAATTACGCTATGTAAACTATATCAGATAAGAAAAAACATTTTATAATGATGTCCTTACTCTTACTATATATAATACTTATCAATTAGAACATTTTTTTCAAATGGCTGCTAATGTAAGATTGGTTTGAATACGACTTTCCGATCACGTACTATGTCAGTGACGGCTCGTATAAGCCAGCCTTGGGCTTGCTGCCTGCACCCGGGACAACTCAGCCTTCGGCTTCCTAAACTTTGCGTATTTTAATCGCAATTGATGAGCAGTTCATCTCATTTTAAGCTGCAAAATTACTAAACCTTGATTAGCTGAAGGTCTATAGATACACAAGAAGTGAATTAGAAGTTCGGAAAAGTGCGCCACATACAAGGAGTTTAACTAAAAATTGTAGTATATTTCCACCTTGTTATTATCCAAAGACAATTGTTTTCATCCATGGCTTTTATCGGATTGCCTAGAACACGGTATACTATATTAAATAGCGTTTTATAATTTATTTGATTCTTTTAGCCATATTTAGTATCACTATTATTATCATTGTCATTGTTGACTATTCTTATTCAAATGTTGTTTTAAATTTTACAAATTATTTCGTTAATCATTTTATAAATTTACAGGTATCCCAAATAAACAAGCATTGATTGCTTCAGGGATTAGAATTATTATGTATCACTAATTAACTTTCAACTACGTCGATTGTATATTATTATTTTTAAGTGTTTTACATGATTAATTAAACATCTATCTATCTCTGTATATCTGCAAATACTTCTAACCCATACCCATGCTTAAAGAAATTATTAATATCGAGTGTCAGCTAAAATTGATGCTCAAGAATTGTTTACATTTTTCGCCAAACCAAGCTGATATGAACCTAGTGCTGAAGAGATATTTTATAATGTCCTGTTTAAAGTCGATAACATTTATTTCTTGTATAAATGCTTCGGTTGCCTCTGGACTTGAACGCCTGCCAAGCGTCCTGTTTGTATGGAAGTCTTCTCCTTCGTCCAGTCCGGTTACAGGCTTACAGCCTGATGAACGTTTGCCTGATGAATCTTTTCCAACCTCTGACCACTGCTTTCATTTTCAAATCTCAAACTTTGGAAGCGAAGATATAGCATGGGAATAGAATATGAAATGAATAGCAATGCAATTACCTGGAATGTTATATATAAATTTACTGTCAATGGTGATTGAACTCCTGATATCTCTATTTAGTGAGCTAGCCCAGAAGAAAGGACGTGTGGAACAACCAAGTCTATATTCATATGAAGAACTTCTATATCATCGTAATGGACTTTCAATCGGGATTTTACTTCATGAGCGGGATATCCCACCTTGGCGAGACAATATATTCATATAAACAGACTTTGGTGGACCAGCCACGTCATTTCATCTACGCAAGCGCACTAACAGATAGCTTTGGACACCAGTCACCATTTGCAGTACACATGATATTCCAGTAGTAATACTATATCGAGATTAAATTCAGCTGCAGTTCCTTATCTGTTATTTAATTTTCGAAAAGCTGAAGATACGAAAACGAAACTGGTAAAAAGATGAGGGCCAAATCGTCTCCCTATATGTCATGCTGTGCCGTTGTAGTTAGTTGAACGTGGTAAAAAATTCCCATCTAAAATCTAAACAGACGGTCAAAACAGGCGGTAAAATAGCCCTTCTGGACAGGGTCGCCGAGAGGAGGTTAAGCAATAGCCTGGGGCTATGCAAATTATATTGCTCATGAGATTTTGTTGTTAAATTGTGATTGCAGCTATGAGATTATATTTGTAAAAACAGTTTTTTATTGGGAAGGGCACGGTTTCTCGTCGGTCCTTCTTCTCGGTGCCATACCCGACTTAATGTCGCGTACCTCCACAGATGTAAAGTCATGGAGTCATTACTTACCCAACAATTACGAGATTATCTGCTTTCAAATCATTTGATAAGTAACGCACAGAATGGTTTTTATGTTGTCGCTAAACTTGTACACAATTGTTGCATTCATTAGATAGACTTCACACTCCCATACTAAGTTTTGAATCAAATTTTGGGCAATTTTGAGACGAAAAATTGCAAAATGTACACAAAAATTACAATACCGAAGCTCCCAAATATGCAAATGCCACACCTTTGTTTCGGGCAAAATTGACTAAACACCCCAGTCAAAGTCCTGTAGTTACGGCTGTGGTCAGAGCACATAAACTTTATAAAGGCGTCCGCTACTAATTTAAAGGATCCTCGTCACTGGCATGGAACTCCTGCCTAGTGAAAGAGATGAAGAAAGGAAAATCAGACCAAAGATTCTTCATTATAAAATTATTAAAAATAACAATAATCGCCAAGAAGCAGAGTATGAACAAGATAAAAAGAATTGCCAGAAAAACGAATTATTCAATAACTGTTTCTGCTTCCAAGTATTCTTTACATGTTGTAAATCTAAATTAGTATTTGCTGGACTTTCAATACTTAACTTTAACATCATTCTAATTGTATTAGCATATTTCTATTCTTATACTTGTTTAATTTGATATGGTATACTGAGAGTAAACGTGGGAGGCAAAAGCCCTATATTTTCACCTTTAATATAATTTGTTTACACATATCGGGATAGACATACATAACAAGTGCTAATTGAATAGAAAATGTCTTGATTGTGTGGAAAAACATCAATTTTTCAGTCCCTAAGCCAATTCAATATCAATACTACATATATAATCATTAATAACGCAAAAATTCCGAAATTCTGAAATTTGTATTGCGCATACGCATATTTATCATATTGCGCAATGATATAGTTTTACACAAAATATTACTGTAGAACGAAAGTGGAAGTTTTAATAATATCATTATAATAATAAAATTAGTAATTATGTGTATTCTATTCAAAAATATTTCACCACATTCGCAATTTTTCAGTGAAACGGACGTAGGTGGAACCAAACCTTGGATGCCATTTTCTAGGCACTCAGGCTGAATCTGGATGGGGTCACGGGCTCTATTTGAAGTATAAACAATTATCTTTCGTTTGATACTAAAATTATACTCGTATCACAATTTGCGGTATATTGCTGATTTTGAACCTTTATCTGCCCCACTAATTGTGACATGCTAAAAGTTGAAAAGTGAATGCCACCTTTTGCAAAAATGGTGTAGTGAATTAGTGCATCACGCAAGACGCAACATACTCAAAGGTTGTCGGTCAATTTATGCCTTTAACACAACCATCATCTCTTCAATTGTTATGTTGCTGAGTGGAAAAGATGAGGCTTGGAAAATACAAAGGGCTACTGTCGGTACTTGTTGTATGAAATCTGACCCCAGATTCTCAACTTTTCTTCACAATCAATGCTGTTATCTATTTTAGACTCTAATCGAAGGTTACCATAATTAATTATGACTGTTAAACTATATGACTATGGCTTGCTCAAAAAAAGCCACAGTTATCATCAAAAATATACACAAATAATAGATGACCAAACTGAATAGATCTTATATAATTTTCCATATTGGATGTGAATTTTCAGACTTTTGTAAGATGTTTAAAGGGCAAAATTTGCTTACAGATACACAGAATAGCGCTACTATTATATTAGATATTGCCGACAACAAAGACATGATCATCCCAGTGACCAGGATTATAATTTGTTAAATCTACTGATAAATGTTGTTAAAAACAATGAAAACTGCGATTTTTAATCATATAGAAAAGCTGGAACTCAATGCGAATCCAGCCTCCTGCATGTGCCTTTTATAAAATTAAGGTACCTGTTACTGAACCTAGGTGACACATATTCCCAGTTCACCAATTAACTCATTGATGGAAATGTACACAGTACGCAGTAGGTAGTTAACAACTAGTTAGAAAAAGATTTGAATATTCTAGGGCTTACCACTTGGAGTCTTAATTGTGTTGTTGTTTGTTTTTCATCATCTAGCTGCTTTTCTCTGTCATTTAATTTCGCAGTTAACTACAAACAAAAATCAATACATTGGTCAAATAATAGATACACTATTAAATATTATTTGCTGTTAGCCTCATTCCATACAGCATGCGTGCAGACTGAAAGTTTCTTAAGAAAAGTGTAAGATGTGTAAACGTTTACATTTTCTTTGGAAATCGTTTATAGTCTGCATGCAGGTTACATTCCATAATGGTCATGTGCCATCCATTAAAAACGATTTTCGTGTAAGAGAAGCGGATTGTTATGGGTATATGGTGAAGGGTATAAATGTACAGTCAAACTCAAGCAAGGCAAAGTGGTCTATGTTCAAACATAACAATACATTGATTTACTGTGGTTTACTGTGATGAAGCTTACGCAAGTGTTTTGTAACATACAGTATATGCTGTCCTCATGCATTGAAAGGAAATATGTTTCATCAGGGTCTGACAAAAGTGGGGATCCTACATCCAGAAAGGCAGAGCAAATTCAGAAGAAAATTGATCAATTTCTGAATTATAGGTCAAACCTCAACAAAAACTTCAGAAGAAAAAATGTTGAAAATATTTCAAGATTCTGGAAGGCTAAATCTTTTGCTGGGCACTGAATACCATACACAATTCATTGTCTCTGTGATGAACCTCTTTCAATCCCAGGAAATAAACCTCAAATAATACAGTTACATTTGACGTCCCATATACATATAACTTTGATATATAGTTTGATACGCAATAATTACGCATGTCAAGTTGGTCAATATGGAATGATATGATAACAGTTGCAAACAATACACATGACATAACATACACATAGTATTACATAACATGGGTGCTTAATGAATATATTTTTTGCGATTTGATGTAATCAATGTGTGGTCATGTCAGACAGTGATATGTCATCAAAGAACGGGTGGTACTACAGGGGAATTGTATGGTATTGAGTGATTGGCATGGGAAAGAACCCTGACCTCATCGATAGTTTGTTGAGCCATATTCTCTTTACTTGATCCAAGGGAACTATCATCACACTGAAATGGAAACGAACGCTTTAAAAGATTTTTAATTTTTAAAGTTAAAACTTAATTTTTAGATGTTGTAATATTTATATAAAGTTTATTTTTAAAGGGTGTATCTGTGTAGCAATTTTTCAACACTTTTTAAAATTAAGTTTAGGTTTATATTATACAAATATTAAACACTTTGCGTGTAATATAGTTTATATAAAAACGAGTGTTGCGTCATGAGGCATTTGAAAAGGGAGTGATTTTCTGAAGCCTTTTGATTGCCTCGTAGCAACACAAGTTTTATATTTTATGTTTTAGGTTATATTCAGTGTTTTATTGACAGCATTTCGATATTAGGGTGGATTTAATGAGTGTTTCACTCCTTCTATTTTATGAACACTTTATTATGTTTGTTTTATATTTTAATTGATCTATTGATTGGCTACCATTTAGACAGTACAGCAAAATGCTCTGTTACACAACAGTTAAATCTTCTTGTACATTTCAGTAGATTCTAGAAACATGGTAGAATGTCCTCATAAGGCCTCACAGGGACAACCATGCGACAAACATTAGATTTAGTTATTAATAATTAGATTTCATGTAATGCTTTCAAGGATTAGTGCAATAATTTAGTTGTTATAATGGTTAACAGTAGGTTATTATTCAATTTATTTTACTTTATTATAATTAAATGTTTCATGCCTTGCATCAAAAGATGTCCCTTGTCCATTGAACATAATTGCATTCCAGAGAAACTTGCAGCTCAAGATCTCTCTTTGATCGTGTTTATTTCTCGTATCAAGGTGACTATCTGAGTTCCCAATTATATGTATGGTGATGAGCATGCTGGCTACCAAAATAATTTTTCATATCACTACAGTATGATGATAATATGAGACTGCAAATTGAGCTTCCCACTTATCGGCAACTTGGTGGTTAAGTGCTTTTTAAACAATTTTGCATAAATGCAATGAAATTGATCAATTAAAATTGCGTTGGAAATTTGATTTGCACTTTTTAAGAGACTTACACTGTACTCAGGTTTTAAGGAACTTGATTTTTTTTCACAACATATTTCAACGATGTAACAATTACAATGTTCATTATTCTCATTTTTTGTTTGAAAACTATTTTCATATTTATTATTTTTCTTATTCTTTGAACATCGAAATGCTTCGGAATTTGCTCCAATATGTGGTTCCTGGTTTTCTGAAGAAGGTTGCCCTATGGAAGCATTTATTCTGCACTTGCTTAGCTTGCAATTGACATTCAGACATGAGAATTGAAATTTCAAAAATAGTCTGAAATCTACAATATTTTGGTATATTTCAATAGAATTGAATGCAAAAAGCAATAACTAGAGTTTCACAAGGCCCAAAATAGTCTGAAATCCGCTGAAAGTCTGAAAATTCTCATGTCTGAACATTAATAATTACTGTAAGATATATTATGGATATAATGTGAATGATATGTGATGGTTGAATGTTAGTTTGTTAATTGATCACGTAGACTGGTACACCATTTTCACAGTTTAAATGTCAGTATCACGTCATCAGATCTGATTGTCAAGTAATTACAGGTATATACTATATAGATAGTTCTGTACATCAAATATCAAACATTCGATTATTAGATACTAGGTTTACAGGGTTTGAAATAAATTGACTAGGGCTTACAAATTTACAATCATTTTGTATTTTGGAGAACCAAAGATCTTATAAGATCTAGCTTTGAAGGAGCAAAATTGGCCATTGGCCGCTACGAGCTAGTGTTGAAACAGTCTTAGCAGTTTTCAAAATTCTGGCTTCGAGCTTTAGACACAGAAATAACACAAACAAAAACAACAACTTGAACAAACACAATATTTTGAATGTGTAGTGCCTGTCTGTCTATTTTGCCCCTAGCATCCTCATTGAGGTTAGACTTGTAGTAATGCAGGGTATTAAAATGTTGAGCCAACAACATTGCCAAACAATATGGTTTGTAGTTGAATATGAACAGGCTGTAATTCAAGAGTATGACTTTTCAGATATCTAGTAATGTATATCACATTCAAAATGTTATACCACTATTGTAAATTTATACATTAAAAAGATATTATATTAAAAATTGATAATGGATAACGTTATTGGAATACTTGCCACCTTCACTTTGGCAGTCACAGCACAACAGAGTATTTATGGTAATAACTTTAAAATGTTTGCAGTCACATACCTGAGTAATTGCATCATCAATTGCCTTTTCAATTTCTTTGCTTCGTGCAGATTCATGATCTTGCACCGTCTACAAAAAATAAAATGAATTATATAAAAAATGTTGCTAAAGTATTTTAATCAAATAAATGATGTTACCAGTACATGCATGCATTCCTTTAATTTATTCGATAAAAAGGTTACTCTTGTAAACTTTCTAATGAATTATTTCTAATAAAATTTCTAAATGAATGAAATTAAACACTAGAGCTGTAAAACTTACTGTTTTTGCAACATTTACCACTTAAAACTTTTGAGAACTGAGATATTTGACTTTTGGTTATTGTTGAGTAATTATTCTGTGGAAATCTTTGACATTGTGGGAAATAATTTTCAAAGAAATTTCCTCAAAAATCAGTGATTCCGGAAGGAAAAATCATGTTTGGACCTTGAGGGGCAAACACTACAAAGACACATAGATAGTGAATAGCTCTATTCTACCATGTCAATTGAATAAAAGTACCTGGTTTAATTTTGCATTTTGCTTTGCTAAATCTTCCAATCGCGATGTCATCTAAAATTTGAAGCAATACTTGGTCAAGACTAATAATTAATGACTTTTATGTTAACAATATTATTAAAATACAGATATTTATCCAATGAAGGTAAATAATGTTCTCAAATCTCAAGATACGCTGTTGACCATAGAAGCACATACGCGGCTAACATACTACCAATTGATATACCTCTGCAGATGATTTTTCTAGGTTGGTTTTGCTATCTTTAGCTTCATTGAGTTGTTTTGTAACAACCTCTAGCTGATCTTTTATTTCTTGAACAGCCTACAAAGAAATCAAAAATTGATATCATTTGATTGCTCAAAGAATAATGATATTTATCCAAATGCAGTTGACATAACATGTGTAAAGTGGAAACACTCAGTTGAAATCGTTTAACAAGGATTTGACCACAAGGTAGGCCTAGTCAATTGAATTTTCAAAACTAGGTTGTAGATAATTGTGGATTTCACCTATCCGAATTGCACTTAAACGAATTATACTGTACATCTACTTTTAGAATTCAAAGCATCATCATCATCATTATCATCATTTATTCATAACCTGGTTACAAGCTTGGAGCTATTAACCGAGACAAGGGACTGTACATAATAAGAAAAATATGAAACAAGTTATAATAGGAATCATTTACACAGAGAAAAATACAGCACAGACTGTATGAATGAAAGTAATAACTTAGTTAAATATGTTATTGATATGCATTCAATTCTTAGAGGGACTCTTAGACCAGTTTTTGGAATCATGTACATTAATTTTTCTATCATAATACTTTAGTAATAATAGTTGAATACTATAATAACACTTACCCCTTCTCCAACCGCAGGGGCAACATCGACAACAATTTGATCACGTTCGTCTCTTAGTTGTTCTAACAGATCGGCATTATCCATTTTTAATTTCTATAGAGTAAAAAATATATAGAATTAGTTACAATTAAACCTGTATACAGCAGCCAGCTATGAGAGGTAGATCAATTGACCACTATACACAGGTGGCCTTTACATACAGGTTGATTCAATAGAAATACTGTTCTAGACATTGATAGAGTGACCACTATATACAGGTGGGTGTTGTATAGAGGTGACTCTTATTACCGGTTTGACTGGAAAATGTTTGACGAATCGAATATATAGGATAATAAGTTATTTATTACAGACATGAGAATTCAAAATTTGAAAATAGTCTGAAATCTAGGATATCTTGATAAATTTCAATGGGAAAGAATGATAAATCGAGTTTCACAAAGGTAAAAAATAGTCTGAAATCCGCTAAAAGTCTGAAAATTCTCATGTCTGTTATTAGTATTATGTATATAAAATATGGCTTACCGCAATCATCTTGTCTTTGTCATTATCCCCCTTGACAGGTGAAGTAGAAATGCCCTTTTCATTGGCCTTCTTTTTCAGGTCATCGATTTTCTTTTCCATATCAGAATTAGCCTGAAGAGCCTTGGACAGTTCTTTTGATTTTGTAATTGATTCTTTCTCAGCAGTCGAAAGTTTGCTTTCCAATTGTGCCTTTTCAGTTGTTAATTGCTTATTGCAGCCATTTACTTCTTCTAATTTTGTACTGAGGTCCCTGCTCGCTGATACTTCCTTGTCTAATTCTTTTTTTACTGATGTTATTTCTGGAGATGAAGATTGACCCTTTGCCTGTTATAAAATAAAAACGAAATACTAGGTTAAAGCAACAACATAATTTGAGCGATGTGTGTTTTCTAGGAGCTTGATATCCCCTTTTTATGCCCCATTTAGCTTACAACAAGCTTGTCTAAATATGTGCTCAAGTTCATATTAATGTTTACCATGCTTGTATATGTACTGTATATAGCTCAAATGATGTGAGAGAAATTTCCGTTGCCCTCTTTGAAAATTTGGAATAACATACATTGCGCATGTTGGAATTTCAAATCTTACCTGTTCAAGTTCGCTTTCCAATCTAGAAACGTTCGCTTGCCATTTAGAAATTTCAACTTCTACGCTACTTTGCAGTTCTTGCAACATGGTTTCCTAGTAGATGAAACAAAAATAGTAATATGAATATTAAACCAATTCCTTCAATTTGGAGAATGTTTTGCAGCGAACAGTTTATCTGAAAAATCGAAACAGTTCTTAGTACAGATAAACTAACTAATATTATCAATGCAAAACAGCCTTCCTTCAAAGGGCCCTTATTGACCGACAGATAATTTTGAAAAAAACGTAGTTTTAGTTGGTCTTGAGTTTTCACAGCACTGAAATCTGTAATAATCGCGAGGAGTGTTTCAATGGCAACAAACTACAAAAAAGAGTTTCGTGATTCGCGAAGACTGTTCTCTAATGTAATATGGAATAAAGAAATTTGTTGAAAGAGGAAAGGATAATTGTATTTCAATTAAGCCTAGATATTTAATCATGATAATAAGCGGGTCATGATATTAAGCGGAGTGAAATAGTTGAGGTTGTTAGAAACTAGTTTTCAAAAATTAGTGACAGCAGACCGTGATATTAACAGTGATGATATTAGCAGGGTTACATTGTAAATCAATTTGAGAAGGGGGTATTAACTGGGTGAATTCTATAAATATTTCTGCCATCCATATAGGACAATACATCAGCACAGCTCTTTCCAACACTTGGATAATTGCATTTATGGATATTGTAACAAATGTGGGAAGAATCAGTGGCAGGGTCTGATTAAAGGTTTAGCCTTCCGGAATCCTAGAACATTTCAACATGGTGTTGTTGAAGTTACTCAATTAATTATGAAAATACATTGAAAACCTGTATATAACATCCAGCTATGAGAGGTAGATAAATTGACCACTACCGGCAGGTGGCCTTTACATACAGGGTTAATTTAAACATTCAAAGAATGACCACTATATACAGGTGATTGATGTATAGAGGTGACCGTTATAATATGTTTGACTGTGTAAATTCCTTCTGAATTTGTTCTAGCCTTTTATAATCTAGGATTGCAGGATTCCCGCTTTAGTCTGACCCTGAACTGTGATCAAGTTCTAAAGAGTATTTATTTGAAATATTATATAAAGTAGCGATATTGATCATGTTTTCTTTGATCATTTTAATGTTAAATGGTATAATTACATACCGTTGAATGAAGAATCGATTGACAATGATCCTTTTCATTGGTAGAACAAGTTAATTCGTTTTGTACATGGGCAAGAGAAATATCACTTTCTTTTACCTTTAAAACCCAACAAAACAAACATGTTACCTCTAATTGATTTTATTATGATTAACTATTATTAAAATGTATACCCCGAATATTGGGAGATTGCTCTTTTAGAATTAGATAGAGAAATATTTTCTATTTGTACATGTTGTTCTTGTGTTTTTTCTTTGCGCAATCTTTTTTCCATCAAAAATGCAGTTAAAGTTACGATTTTGTGTCTTACTTTTTACTATACCAGGAACCTGTTTAAACACTTCAAATCTCATGTTTTAGTCTCGAATGAAATAACAGTCAATAGAAATTAAAAATACTTTTATCTAGGCAAAGTCGTAAAGAGGTGCCAACCGCATAAACATTTTTTTTAGAGACAAATAAGTATAATGCTTTGAGTTTTCCGGTGTAAACCTTTTTATGAAAAATGAACGGGTTCCTGGTATCTTTAAAAAAGGGAGACAGACCAAAAAACAGAATTACCAAAAACGTTACTTTGGCTGCACTTCTTAAGGGGTAGCGATCGCACAAAGCAAAAACTCAAAGAACATGTACGAATAGAACATTTTCTCAATCTAAAGAAGCAATCTCCCAATATTCAGTATAAACACTTTGATAATTAAATGTAACTGAATTTATTTTATTAGTTAAAGTTAAATATTAATGGACAAAAAAGTATTAATATTATTCTCAGTAGTGTTTTAGTTTGCTCATTTTTCCATTCCATTCATGTACCTCTTGAAATGTTCAATTAACCACATTTTTGATTAGCATTCATACATTTACCTTTATCTGAAGTTCATCAATGGTAGATTTTAATGTTGCGTTTTCAGATTCTAGTCCTTGAGCTTTCTATAGATAAACAAAGACATCATTAAAACATTCAATTTTTAACATCACTAACAGCAATCTAATTATCGTATCGCATACTTGATTAATCTTTAAAATTTAAATAACGCAAATATTCAAGAATAGACTAGAATAGTTTATTTCAATGCCATTTAATACATATAGATATCAATCTTCATTTGTATGTTAACTAACAGATACTTCATTATTTTGCTGTTGTTCCCAGAAAGCATGGTGTTTATCTGGATAATAACTTTGATTTGTTTCTTGATTTAGACAAAGATTTAATTATTTGTTCATCAGTTTCCCACAACGAAAAAAAATATTTTCCTTGGCCTTTATATCAACATGTGGAATAACATGTAACTACTTATGTGGGTTAAATGGTGACAGGGATTGATGTAAGCGTATAATTAATGGTGGCTATGACACAAAGATAACACCAGAATAATGTATACGGTACTTCATGAAATGTAAGGAGGAATGATAACGATAACTACTGTAATTTGTAGAAGGAATAAACAACAAGAACTGAGAATAATAGTGAACGCATAATTATAACTAGCCTGCGTACCAGCCCCGAGGTTTATTTCTAAAACCATAGGGTCTGTGAACTAATGTGTGATTCTCAGACCATTGAAAATAGCACCTATATAAATTTAGTAAATTATTCACACTCCAATTCACACACTGTCACAAAACATCAATTGTCATAAAATCACAACTCTCTGTCAAACACGTCATAATTATCAGCCGCGACAATGATCTCAACGTAATGCATAAATTATATTTCAAATTCATGAGAACTTGTTGGGCTGAAAATCACACATTAATTCACAGACCCTATGGTTTCAAAAACAACCTAGGGGCTGGTACGCAGGCTAAATTATAACAGGCTGTGAGATATTGGTTGATTAATTATAAGTACATTGTACATCCAATTTTATATAATAGGAATACAACAGGGATTATGACAGGGGACATTGACAAACCTGAGTATCTTTTTCTGTAACAGATGCACAATTGTTTTGGAATTGATCAAGTAACATTTCAAGATCCTGAAAATGTACAAAAAAATACTGATTAAATGAAAAAGGCAATTTGAAACTTAACTAAATCTGTCTACCACGATTGTGCCTGTATGAACGACTTTGTTCAATCTTTGCTTTTGTTACCAGATTAAAGGCTTTTATTAAAAGGTATAATACTAAGCAACATAACAATACCACTTTATTGATGTATTTTCAATTTTCATAGCCTGATGTTCTTGCATTCATTTGGAATTACATTTATTTATCTAAATCCCTCACATTACGTTATGTACTTACAGCTTGCCCATCAACTTTGTAATCTGGTTGGACAACTTTCATGCATTTCTAACGTAAGCAAGAACAATAAAAATCAGATAAGAAATCAAATTGAATAAATATCAAATATACCACATGCTTGAGATCTAGACCAGTAGTAGGCTTTGTCATACAGCACACTGATCTAACAGTTTTGTGTAATTAACTTGATCAGCGCCTTTAGTACATGGATTGTATTATTGCTTCCATTTTTTTTTTGGTATATTACATCATGCAACAAGTTTCACAGTTTATATTTTGAGGTTATTGTCCATTTATTTCAACTAAAATATGATATAAACTGCACCTTGCAAAATATCTTCAACCAGAAAAGAAAGAAGTTTTATATCTGATTGTAAAAACTTAAATACAGCTATTTCCTCCTATTCCTTCTGAATTTGTGCCAGCCTTCTGGAAATCTTAGTCCCGGAATCCCACATTTTATCAAACACTGCATAGCGTGCTTTTGATTGCAAGCAAATTAAAAACAAACGAAAATAAATATATTTTAATATAAATTGTCAACATAAATCATAATTCCAATAAATTGAAATTGATTGAAATTGATTAAGTCTGCCATTCAAAGCAAATTAATGAAATCAGTAAGTCATTATATTTTATTCATGAATTTTAATAACAGTGTTAGAAAAAGTTATCACCTTCTCAACTTCCTGTTTTGTATTGTTACTATATGTAGGTACTTGAATACCCCTTGGGTTATTCCAGCAGAAAAAGATGATTACAAAAATCAGGACAGTATTGTAAAATATCAAAAGATTCTTAAATGTATTAGTTTATATCACTTACGATTAGTTTCCTTTTGCAATTCTTCGAATGTTCTTGTGAAGCCTTCTCTGTTTTGTCAACAGCGTCCATTGCCTTCCAATTCTTCTCTCTTAACACCTGAATATAAGAATAACATCTACTAAAATACAATGTAAACTAAACATCCACGAGAGTAGAGTCCAGTCAAAGGGAGGAAAATCCTTAAAAAACCTCCTGAAAACAACAGCTAGATTAATGTTTTCTTTGTTTTGGAGCTAACATAAAATGATGAAATCTGCTGATTGGAGGAACTCTCTCATGCCTGCTACACCTTCACAACAGTGATAATGAGAGATTTGACCGTGAATTATAGAACGTAAATCAGATTTTTGAAAAAGTTTACAAGAAAATCCGAAACAAGAGAAAGTTAGTTAGTTAGAACAAAAACATATTTGGAAAAATCTGCTATTTAAACTATGTGGCACTTGGCCTAATGATACACTGTGACTTACATTATTCTTTTCTTTGAGATTATCAACAACTTCTTTATAATGCTTCAATTCTTGTTTTATTTCTTCGTCTTTCTCTTTAACTTTTTCTAATTCTACTTTCATTTGAACAACTACCTCTCCATTAACCCTGAACACAGAAATTAAATTACAATACAAAATCATAACAAATGATAACAAACAAAGCAGTCTTAGACTGAGGAGGATATTTTCTCGACTTGATGCTGTTTCGAACAATCGTTGGTAACAATGATAATGCTAATCACAATCAGTTTATTTTCAAATCGTATCATTCGAGTCATTTGTAATAATCCTCTACGCAGATACAGGTCTACTGGGCTGGTTTATAGAGCGCATTACTAATCTTGCATGCCAAGTTAATTAAAGACAATAGACTATTTTTTAAAAATTAATTTCACAACATGGAAATCATGATTTTTGAGAATCATAATTTTGAATTCTGAAATAATTTAAAGAAAATAATGTTGATTTGAAGAACTTCTGAAATGTGAATTTGTGTTGGCATTCTCATGATCCATCATTTTGTGACAGCCTGGTCAAGACCGTAGATGTCACAAATACAATGTTTATTGACTGGGTGATAAAAACACACGTACAGAAATTGAGTAATTCTGCGTACTTCACAGCTGTAACTTACTCCGCTTCACTAGTGTCACCGTTGTTGGTGCTTGACTTTAATCTTTCAATTTCTGACATCAAATCCTGCAAGTAGAATTAAACAATTATTACACTTTAACTTGCCTATGAAGAATAATGTATTTCTGCATAGAAGCTGTAACTTAATAGTACTGTAAATCTATTTATTTTGCAGTCTCTAGAATATGTTTCTATTAAACGCTAAGGATAATCAGCTTATATATTGAGACTTGGATGTAATTAATAAACTATATTCAAAACTCAAAATGTGAGCAAAAAAACACAAGATTTTAGCAATCTTAATTCATTATAGATAGCATTGTCACTATTCTTGTACATAGTTGCTATAAGCCAGAAGCTAGTATCCAAAGACTGTACACATCTGGAGATATAAACATCTAAACTTGAGAAAACGTGAAATATCAGCATTTTTCTCAGTGTTATTCATTTTAAAATTCAAATAGCTTTGGATTAACGGCATTGAACACTATTGAAGCAGAAGTACTGCATTAAGCATAGCAATCATTCATTATCCTTATCAATTGGCTGTTATGCGTTTTGATCAAATCAAAAGTAAAATTTTTAAATTATATGTCAGTGGAACTATGTATATCTCCCTGTAGACTGAGCGCCACCGAACTAAAACGGCAGGTTTCTCTGGGCAACTTGAAAATAACATAAAACTGTTCAAAATAGATATGCTGAACAATTACCTATTCCTTGAATTTTGACCTGAACTTGAGCGGGTTACACTGTATATTTTTGAAAGATTTCAGGAAAGTATATAACCTTGTTCTCTTGAAAGGATGATGGCATTGGCAAATATTGAACAGGGGAAAACTCGTATCCAACACGCTACGGTTGAAGTTTTAGGAATTTCATATAACAATGCTTGTCATATATTACCTTGATTTCATTTTGTCGTTTTAATTCTACTGCATCAAATTGTCCTAGTTTAGATGATAACGATGACTTTTCTTGATGTAACGCTTCTAATTGCCTTTGAGTATCCTCTCTGCATAAATGTTCTTTCTCAATATCACTCTTTAACTTATGATTCTCTCGTTTGTGATTCTCCAATTCTAATGATAATAATCTCATATTCTCTCCTAATTGAGCCATACCCTCGTCTGTCTTTTGTTTGTTAGATTCACCAGACTTCTGAGAGACAAGTACTTCATATTCAGTCTATTCAAACAGAATGATTGAAAATATTATATAGATCATACAGATTTACTATATTTAGGCCAGCGTATTGTCAACTTTCTAAATGTCACTTTAAAGCATAGACATTGACAATGTAGGTCTAAACCAATAATTGCCTGGTCTTCTGTTCCAGTTTTCCCAGCTGTTGTTAACCATCAGTGTTGGTGCATAGAAATTGTTTTGGCAATTAAATAGCATTATTTTTACAACACCGGCTATCTAGGTGATTTCCCAACAGTATTTTGACACTGGTTTGGGTACATGCATTGAAATCACGTCATTGGCATGGTATACGGTAGGTGTTTATATCAACATATTTTTGCATAGCTTTTTTCCCTTATATATTTGTTATTTTACAAACTTGAGATCAACTGGGATCTATTTCATTTCACCTTTCACAGTCTGTAATAGTCAATTTCATATACATTTCAGATAGCACATTGGATCCGGGGTCACGTGGTAATCTAGAAGTTACAAAACCGAGTCGTAATTTTGGCAGCTTGTACTACAACGTAGCCATTTTTCAAGGAAATCAGTCTAACTTTTGGCCCTAATATTCAAGAAAAAACCGTCTAATTTTAGCCGACATTTAAGCAGTAATTCTTACGAATTGACCTAATAAGAGAATTATTTCCACCCTTCGACATTGATCAGCTACCCCATTATGTGAAAACAGCTGTTGGTGTCATCAGAGTAGAGTTCAGTAAAAAGAGAGGAAAACCCTTGAAAATACACTGAAACAATATCAGTGTTATATTTGTTTTGGAGCTGAGAGAAAAAAAGGACCTCTGCTAATGAAAGGAAATTTCTCACGTCTGGTTAAAAAAGGGCAAAAATGACGGGTGGGCTCTTATCGTTTAGAGTCAAGTGTGTGTTTGTCGATTGCATTGTTTGTGCCTGAAACCATGCTGAAATTTGAAATTTGAAGCCATGCCGAACCCATGCCGAACCCATGATTGACATTGTTCGTTGAATTTAGGCTACGCTCGGTTTCAGGCAATTCAAGTTGAGCTCATAGAGAACGCCAGTCAATGTTACTCCCTTGATATATCTATTGAACAACAATGTAAACACTTCTTTAATTACCTTATATCTTGCTAATTCCCTGTCATAAACAACAAGTTTTTCTTTATACATTAAATGAACTGATTCAGTGCCAGCTCGCATTGAGTCTAAATCGCCACGAAGTTGTTTATTATTTACTTGGAGTTGCTGGCATTCTTTGAACAATGAATTTTTATCATCAGATCTATCATAATAATAATAATTATCATTATCTAAATGTACACACACATATGTATATGAAAGTGTGAAATGTTTGCTCAAGAGAAATAACATGATATAGATTGGAAACAATGAAGAGGTCTCTTTTCTGTAATTTGGGGGTTTCACACGTTCAAATTGCAATCATCAAACAGTATAATATATATAGACAGACGACTGTATACCATCTTGATGATTGTAAATCATATGTGTGAAACTCTGAGTTTGAAAAATTATTTGCCGCAAACCTATAAATTCAAACAAATGTGTTGCAGCTCTCAACCAGCAGACAAACATACAAAATTCATCAAATTTATGACAAATCAGCATATTTTCACAAATGTTTATCATAATCACGATTGCAAGGTCAGTGTTGCATATGTCATATTATAATCAACTGTGAGCTGGTAATTAGGGTTGTTATTATATTTATGAAATATACTAGATCATATCAATATTGATCCGTTGAATAAAATACAGCAATCAGCATAAAGGAAGGCATTCTAACGTTTAAACAATCGATGTAGCAAAGACTGTTTGTGTTTCAACTTACAATTGCTGTGCAACTTTTGAAACTTGTTTGAATTGCTGATTTTCCTGAAATGCAAAGATGCAGATACAAATACATTGCATGACTGTGTAAATGAGAAAAGAGGAGAATGATCAATTATAAAGAGTTTACTAGAGCAGTATGTTATAATTCAGGAGTGTATGGGTCTTCATAGCACACAATGAGAGTAATTTTCAGTCAAAAGAAAGGAAAATCATTGAAAAGTAGCTAAAACAATAGCTAGATCTGTTTTCTTTGATTTGAAGCTCATGCAAAAGGAGGACATCCGCTGATTTGAAGGATTTCCCTCATGTTTGATGCAGTTTCCAATGCAACATGAAAATTAAAGAGTTACCAAGCAAAGTGAGCAGGGTCCAACAAAAGGGTACAGAAAATTCAGAATAAAATAATATTTTTATCAAATTTATGATTCATAGGCCAAAATTTGAAATAACAAATATTGGATTTGAATTTCAGAGGGTTAAACCTCACCGCACATAGTATTGATCATTGAGCTGCAACTTACCTCCCTGAGCTGTTTTAATTCGACCGGAGAGCAATCAACTGAATGCTGTTTTCGCTGTAAATCATTCATTTCAGAATTGCGGGCTTTGGTTTGATCATCTAATCTTCGCCTTAGATTGTTGATTTCTTTGGCTTCTTCAGAAATCTTAGCATTTGATTTGGCCAATTCCAATTTGGAAATGGCTTTCAATTGTTCTAATTCTTGTCGTAAATCTTTGACTTTGGCAAGACCTGCTTGAGAATTAGATTTTTCTCTTTCCAAGTCATCACACAACTGTTGCATTTGCTTCTTATGCACTTCTGTGGCATCACCTTTCTGGCTTCCCTGTTTAGAATAAGAGTCAAAAGGAAGTCACAATTAGGGTCAGACAAAAGTAGGGATTCTGGAAGACTAGAGGAAAATCAGAAGAAAATTGATACTTTCATGATTTATTGGTCAAATGTCAACAAAAAGGAATTAGAAGAAAATGTTGAAATGCCAGATTCGGATTCCAGAAGGCTGAACCTTTTGTCAGACCCTGGCCACGATCACAATGAAATACAATTTGAATAATGTCAGTGATTTCAAATGTTTTCAAACAACATAATTTAAACATTTGGATAGATGAAGATATTGAAGGTATGTTAAAATAAGTGAGTAGTGTAGACGGTGTTGCCCTACCGAAGGCACCCGTACCACTCCTCTATTTCTAGAGGAGTGGCTTTTTTCGCTGAGAGCAATGATTTTAAACGCCCTTTGTTTATCTCAGCCGCGACACTGTAGATCAATTTAAACAGATTTCATGGCAGTTTGGTCTCGATTGTCAATGCGCAACGATGCGCTGCAGCTACTTACAATGCAATTTCCTCTAGATCATTCCATCCACCATCAGAAGATGGTAATCATTTGATGTTTCAGAAAAAGTCAAGGCTGAGTTGACCTTCAGGGGATTTGAACCACTGTCGATCAGATATGATCTGATCTGAAGTTTAGTTGCTCTACCATCTGAGCGAATCCTCCTAACCTCCTAAGGTATGTAATAACTATCAAGATATGTGAAGATGATTCTCATTGTGTGTTCCATATCACAAATTAAATATTAGATTAGTATCAATACACACAGTAGTGCTCACAACAGAAACCACATTATATTCTAAATTGGATATCAGATACACTGCCAAATCAAAAACCTATTTCATTATATAAAAGACATACCGATTTCCAGTCTTCCAATCCAGCTTGTCTGGCTAATAGGGTATCAGTTACAATTTGTAATTCTGATTTTCCCAAACGATCAAGTTTGATAGCTTCAAGAATGGAATCCAAATCGAAATCTGGTGAGATATCTACATAATAAGAACATTTACATATAAAATGCTTGTTCCGAGCATTTGAAATTTAGCCAAGAACACATAGCCCAATAGAATACATTTCCTCAACATTGAATCATTGATATGTGTTTTTATTGACTGTATCAATGCAAGCTGTTTGAGTGGTTTCCACAATAATCAATTACGATTAGGCCTATGTAGGAATCATATTCAAAGCTTTGCGTAATTTTATCAACAACTCTTTTGAAACATTTCTGAAACAAAAACTCCAATGATGATTAAAGTATTTTCAAACCTATCAATACGGAAAAGCATTGAAAACAAATCTAAAATTGAACCAGAAAATGTTTGTCTCTTTTATTTCAGTAAGGATAATGTATACATTGGAAGGAAACTCAAATTATTTTTGAAATTTGTACAACCTTCTGGTTCTCTGGAAATCTAGTTTCCACATCAGTGCAGGCCATATTGGATTCCACTCAAAGATATTTTAAAAGGTTAATTAACCAACACAGAAACCATTCCATCTCAGTCAATGAAACACAAGGTGGCAAATCACTGGGTTGTGAACCCTTGATTATTGACCACGCCACAAGTAGATAATCCGTAAGTTCAGTAGCTCCAAATAAGCGCATGCCAAGAGAAACTTGGAAAACAGTTGCTTGGCCTGTAGGCCTATAGCATGGTACAGGTGACTCGTAAAGATATGATCTTTGACTGCAATCTACAGACTATATGCAAGATTGTACCGGTTTTCTTTAAAATAAAATATGTGTACGGTAATGCATTAATGATTGATTAATTTTGCCATAAAGTCAAATTTAGTTAATATCCCCTTTTTAATGTCCCACCTGCCTAAAGGGGCAAAATGACAGGTGGGCTCTACACGCTTAGAGTCATATACGTGTATGTCGTTTGTATTGTTTCTGAAATGAAACTTGAATTTGAAGCCATGATGACTGACATTGACTGTTGAATTAACTTTAGAAGCTAAATTCAAAATTAAGCTCCTAGCCACCACCAATCATTTTTGCCTCTTTCATATCCCCACATAAAACTGATTTTATTTTCCATTCTCCAAACAAACCCTATGTACACGCCACAGATAATATCCCACCTTGTTTAATGTCCCACTTTCCATTTGTCCCAGATGGGGGATATTTGAAAAAAAAGGTTTGACTGCAATTAAATATTTTAATGAACAAATTTACATCTTATTGGAAACGCCATAATAATTAAATTGCTTAGATGATAACGAAATTCAAATTTTATCAATTTTTTAATCAGATTGCAGAATGTAATGCGTATGGCTACTGTAGATAACATTCAAAATCTTAATTTTGAGCAGCTTGAGGTTGAATTTTTACAATTTCTATGGCTGGATTAGTCATAATTTGTGGAAAATTAATGAAAATAAGATAATACTGTGCAGCCAGATCAACATTCAATTATATTTCTTCAATTCAATAAAGATCTAAGCTGATTGTTTAGTCACGTATTTCTACAGGATAGCAGAATCATATTTCATGTTTTCACATTTGATGTTATGAGAGATAATAACATTTGATTAATTTATACCCCATTTATATCTCCACGCAAAATAATTTGCAAAACGAGCAGTACGGGGTGGTTTCGACTGGATTTGGTTACAGAGTTGAAGAACTTTGCAAGAACCATTCATGTGAAAGTTACTCACTCGAGAAGGAGTTGTGCAGGGTTCTTCAGCTGGCAATATTATAGGCTTATAGCTTATGAAACAGTTGACTACCTTCTACAGAAAACAACATTGTTTTTTTCAATGTTTGACAGTTATCTAGCCAGATGAGATACTGAAGTAGGTCGCGACCCAGTCAATTGTATTTGTGAGTGAGCTAAACAAATTTGAGGTTTAACTAAAGCAAACATATTTATAACAACTAGCCAAGATCCATTCATTAATAAAATATATATCAAAAAAGAATTGATTTTTTAGCTAATGTGCCAAGGTGTTGCTATTATTTTCAGATGAATAACGAAAATGAAAATGAAAACATTAAAATCAACACGGGAGCTCACGCGGAACGAGTTTTCACAAACAATGCGCAGAGTCTGATTTCGAAACAATTGTCTACGGTGACATAATATTAATTTATAAATACCTTTCCGTGATTTCTTTTTAGGTTTAGCGATTTGTTTTGATTTTTTCCCATTTTCATCTGAGTTATCAACGCTACGTGGAGATGGTTTTACTTTGGGTGAAGCTTTCGCAGATTGTACGTCAGTTTGTTTTACCGGTTCAATTTTTTTCTCTGGATGACTAGATGGAGGGGCGGCTTCAACAACATTCTCGTTAACTGAAAAGGCAAGAACTTCTTCAACTACTGGTGCTTTGGTAGGTTTTTGAGCAGTCTTTTTGCTTTGAACTGCTGATTTCTTCTTGTTTGATTCCACTGACTTGTCCGCACTACGGCTAGACGCAGCTTTACTCTCCCGAGGCTGTGTTTGTAACTCTGGTGCACTTGAAACGTGCAATTGGGGTTCTTCAATAAATGCAGTTTCCACAATACATGGCTTATCGGCAAGTTCAGTAACAGATTGTACTTCAGGTCCTTTAGGCTTTGCTTTTTGTTTCAAATTTCTTTTGCGAGACTTTGATGACTGTGAAGTTGACAATGAATGTAATAGTTCCTCTTGTTCTCGACGTTGAGCTTCGACGACATCTTCAAACTTCTCTTCCTTTGTCATAAGATACGCTAAGGCAGTAACAGCACCAACAACAAGTATTATAGCAACAGCAATAATAGTAAAAGCGGAAAACCCTAAAATTTCAATCATTTTTACGCAAAATCAGTGTGAATGAGTGCTTGGAAAGTCCAGTGGAGGGCAACGTGGCACTCTGTACTTACGAAAGATCATCAGTCACACGTCACGTTCCATTTGCTTCATGTAAGCTCGACGACATCAAGATGGTAGATTTGTTCTGTAGATCGGAAGTCACGTGCTAAAAGTAATGAATTGGAATGCCACCATATGCCATTGACTGACCGCAAATACTTAGCCTTTACACCCCAACCCCCGAGCCCGGGGGAGGGGTACTTCGGTGATTTTTGACGGTGGTGTGCCATTTTCAAAAATAGAGGAAAACCGTAAAATTTCACAGCAAATGAGAATGATGACCCTAAAATTTCATGCTTTTACGAACAAAACGAAGGAATTTTCTTAAAATTATGAAAATCTATCTCTAAATTGACACCGTAAAATTTCACAAGAATCTGGAAAAGGCACCCCTTAAAAATGGTACGCCGGCCCCCGTTCAGCTGATGTATTAAAATAACGTGAAATATTGTGAATTCATATAATTACTGACTTTTTTCCACTTTTATTTAAAAATTATTAGCATAGCTATCTTGTATATTGGTTAACTTAAATTAATAACTAAGTACATTTTTGTATCGCCATTGTAAATTGTGTAATTGCAGCCATATGTAAGTGGAAGTTAATACTTCCCTCTATTTGCCAGTCAAAATTTTGATAAATAAATCAACAAAAAATTGATTCTAATCGATTAACTATCGGACCTAACTGGCTCTGATCTTAATATTTTACGGTTTTTGGAGAAAATACATTCATTATCATTTTCAAGAAAATGATTAAACTTGTATAATCTCTATAATACTTTTTGCAAGTCATCAATAACAGCTAGCACAAAATGATTCAGCGCCAATTGAGGTGGACAAATTCAGCACTGGGATTTAGAACAAATCTATTTGATGACCACTGCTTTTAATTTTACACAGAGCAAGTTTAACCCGGGGTTTAACCCTGAATGTTAACTCTCAATGTTAACCCTGAAATCCCTGATTATGTGATACAACTAATATAGGGACCAATGTCCGCGGACCAACGACCGTGCCAAACGCAAATCTACAATTTGTGTAGTAGTCTCACTAGTAGACCCATACAAAAAACGAGACAATCACACAAACTCTTTTACTATCACATAATTATTGGAAATAGTATAGAATTCTTCACCATGATATTCTGAACTAATTAGAGTCAAGTGTTCATATGATTGTTTGATTTTTTCAATGGGACTATACTACTACACAGATTGTAGATTTGTCGTGCCGAATAGCCCAAAAGCATGTTCACGCTTAGCAGTAACCTCTATGTCAATTCTAGAATAACTCAAATATGAAGACAAAGAGTAAAATAATAATAAATATCATTTATTTGAAATTCTGTTGTTTCTTAAAATACAAAGATATGTCATTACAACTATGCACTTGCATGTGATATATACCGATTAACGGTTACTACATGGCGGATAAATCGCTAAATATTCGACGGATGATTATCCACGATAGAGTCCAACATCCGGGGTCCCACCTCTGAGTAACTTTTGCCAAACGAAGTCAAGAGTTCTCTTTTCTAGGTTTTGCTAATGTTATCATTGCCGAATATAAATAATAGTCGGAAGAGTAAAAGATTCGTAAATGAATAACTGTGTCACTATAATGATGATGTTTTCATATAAAAATAAACCTCGCATCTGTTTGTCTTCATTGTTCAATAAATTTATGAATATATAATTAAACCCCTATGCCATTTGATAAACCTTTCTTGTTGAACCTATACCATTGAATCCTGTCGTAGAGGAGTTTGAGTTCGTATAATGCCACGATTATATAATTGTTTGGCAATAGAAACCTAAAAGAAAACAGATAAATGAATTCGCTTAGGAAATCAAGAAATGAGTCTGCGCGCAGGCTATTACAGCTAGCATTCGCCATTAATTTCAAAATGCTGGTGCTCACAAGTGGACAGATCTACCGTCTACAATGAAGGAAGCCCAGGTCAGGCATACTTTCAAAAGTCTCTTTTGTAAGCACTTGCGTTAGTAAGGTATTACTTAATTATTTATTGTTCTTTTACAGTTTACTGAACCCTATGCATTACATGTTAGATATAGTAATTAGTTCTTTGAAATTATATGTTGTATTTATAACGCAAAAGGTTCTGAATAAATGATGATGATGATGATGATGATGGTGATGATGATTAATAAAACCTGTTATAACGGTCACCCCTATACAATAACTACCTGTCTACAGTAGCCACTCTGAAAATGTCTAAAATAATGCTTTCTACTTTCTATTGAAGCAACCCTGTATATAAAGGCCTCCTGTATATAGTGGTCAATATCTACCTCTCGTTTCTGTTATAAACAGGTTTCGAGACGTAACTACAGCATATCTGATATCACTACTGAGTGTGCCTGTATACTACCTGTCACACAGGTGTGGCACCAGAGGCAGGTGGGGGGTACAGCCCCGTATTAAGGACACTCAGCCACCGCAGTTTTTCAAATATTATAAGCAGTACTAAAGCAAGCCCCCAGCACCGACGTGGGAAGCCCACAGCTCCATTTTAATATGATGCAAGTTGCCGCTCGCTAGTTATAAACGGTTGTGCACAATAATCAATAAACATATATTAAAACCTTAATTTCTACCAGAAGATATTGTCAATGCAAATAATTTACATACGTTCAGAAGTGGTTTAAATAAGTATAGATTTGACAAAATATTGTTTTGTTTATCCGTAAAATTCAATTTAACTATCAAACTGTATATCTTATAATATTGCATCTATTGAGGCTGTACGTAAGTGGATGCCCTACGAGTCCCTGTATTTATTTGCCTGTCAAATAATATTATTAATTTGACATATTAAACAACATCAAACAACAAAACATTTTGAAAAATTCAGAGACTCACCTTTTGTTCGTTTGAATCACAATCAAGGAGACGAATTGCAATGTATTCTGGGTAAGAATTGAGAATTTGTTCGACAGCACTAACATCCTGTCAATCAACAAAAAATTGAAATATTTCCATATAAATGCCCATTACTGATCTCGTGACAATACAGATCAATTTCATCAGATTTTATGGTAGATGGTTAGATATCAAGGCAAAGCTTTTTGAGAAATATGCATTTGAAAAAGTGAGAATTTCAAATCTTAAAAAGCGGAGAATGAAAGATAAGTGACATTATACTGTAAAAAATCTTATCATGACGAGTGAGCGCGATAAGATCACCACAACTATCGAGCATTTGTTTGTAAGAACAAAATATTCGAACATGGTGTTGCTTTTATCGACGAATGCTCGATAGTTGTGGTGATCTTGTCACGCTCACTTGCCTTGATAGGAACTTTTACAGTATGACATAGCTTAACTTTCATTCTCCGTTTTTCAAGATTTGAAATTCTCACTTTTTCAAATGTTTATTTCTCAAAAAGTACTTATCCGTTTTACGAAAAAACTTGGCAAAGTAATCAAGCCTATTGTTGAGGACAACCCACTCTTTGAGCTATCATAATCAACCGAGGATCGATTTGAATTTCTTGGAATTACATTTTGGATGCATTAGCTATAACCAGCCTAAAACCAACCATGGTGTAGGACGTGTTTGCCCATAGCAGGAGATATTTATAGCCTGCGTGCAGATCGTACAGGATCAAAAATATTACTTCCATGTTAACGGTATGAAATTGGCCAGCGGTCTCTGCGTTCTGTCCTCAAGTTGGTACATTATGCACTATTTACAACACCATTAGTGGCTTGAAAAGTGGCATTTCCTTTTCAACTTTGAGCACGCAAGTACCTTAAGTAAGATTTTTGATCTTGTAAGATCTGCACGCAGCCTAGGGTATTTGTAGAAGAAAAATAGCTTATAGAGATAAAGGCAATGTACATTATAGAGTTGTTAATTGTGTGTTTAGGTCAGGATGTGGATAAGGTGATAGCTAGGTTAGATCTTGACAAAGGAAATAAAATATTTAATTTATCGATTTGAAGATTATTTTTCAGTGTTTCCTATGATAATAGTATTAACGTATAAAGTAAAACAGTTCATTACTGAGTAAATGCCCTATTAATGCAATATCAATTTCTGTTCAATCAATTTACCTCATCTTCAATAATCATTGAATGCGAATCTCTTTCATGATAAACTCTTGAGTTCTCCATGGAATGGTACAAGACGATTTGACTGTTTTCACTGATAAGCCTAAATGAGAAATTTAGATGGAATTGAGCATCATATCATGGTAAGACAAAAAGAGAAATGAGTTTACCCAATGGCAAGACCAGCGAAACAGTTAATAAACAGTTCATGGAAGATTTCATCAGGGTGGCACCAGCATTTCCCCAACAAGGGGGCTAACTCCCATCAAAATGGGGGCTAAATATCCTTGGCAGGGGGCTGTACCTCCACCAGACCCTCTCTGATGTCACCCCTAGATTTCATAGAGGATTTATGAACAGTTAATTGTTTTGACAAATCCAATAATCCTTGACTATTAGACTTTCTTGATTAGTAGAAGCTAAATTGTTGAATTACTGCACTTGGACAAACAATCTCCACATATAACACATCTTTCTTTTAATTGTATACATAAACTGTACCCTACTAATGTATAAATCTAACAAATCGTTTTCTAATTACTGCTGTTTCAACGTTTCTCTTCTGCTGATTATACATTCAGTGATGTGGCTATATATTTTACTAGGGAAAAAAATCCACGAAATCATGAACAGTTCATGAACACTTCATGAATAGTTCGTGCCCCTCCGAAAACAGTTCAGGAGTTCATGAACAGTTTATTAACGTTAAATGACCCCAAATTGTCATGAACTGTTCCTGAACTGTTCATGAACTGTCTGTGAGGGTTCATGAACTGTACATGAACAGTTCATGAACAGTTCAGGAAAATTGGAGCAATTTAACGTTCATGACCTGTTCATGAACTGTTCATGAACTCCTGAACTGTTTTACGCAGGGGTGAACAATTCATGAACAATTGAAGAGCATTTTTTGAGGGTTTATGAACAGTTTATGAACAGCCACACATAGTTCATGAGCTTTTGGCAATTTCACGTTCATGAATTCATGAACTGTTTTTGACAGGGGTTATGTTTAATGCATGATTCAACAGTTTACTATCTGGTCAGTTATGAAAAAGTTATTAGAGATTATATCATATTCTGAAAACATACATTGAAAATGTTTAGCTTATCACATATTTATTGTTTACATTGCGCATACTAATATAAATCTAATAGCATTGAAAATCATATATAACATAAACCTCATTAATCAAAATTTAAACAGAATTTATTACATGTGTTCTAAAAGATCAGCTTCCTATAACGAAATACTGCAATATTTTATTAATTGATTCATTATAATTTGAAGATTATTTTAGGATATTTGTATATTATTTAAAATAGATTGAACTTTATTTCAACACATGAAGTATTACATAGAGCAATTACTAACATTGCTGACGTCACCTCTTTAGCAGTATTGCTTGTAGGTTTCAGGAACGTACAATTAATTTTGCTTACAATAACAATGATTACAAATTTTGCAAAATTATGCTAACATATATGCAGATAATAAATGTTTATGTGACAACTATATATAAGACTCATTTCTCTCTGCACAGTTAAATTATAATCTCCTTAACCACTCAAGCAAATTATGTCATGAAGAACTGTATAAATAACACTGTTAAATATACTTTTTTAATAGAATAATTAATGTATGGAACAATTTACCAGAGGAAGTAGTAACTATATATCTTATTATTTGAAACTTGTCACCATTTTGTAAATGTTTCCCCAGGTCACACAGATATTTGTAAGTATTAATACGCTTAATGCTTTCCTGTGTTAGCCTGCCAAAAAACTGTATTTAAGTCATATTTAAATCAACTTAATTGGCAAATAAACCAAATCAAAATCAAATCAAAATTTGTAAATTGGTTTTTAAAGATGGTTCATTGACTATCCATGAAAGGTTCATGAACAATTAGGCAATTTCAAGTTCATGAACTCATAAATTGTTTGGCAGGGGAAGTATAAATGGTCATAAGACACTAATTGTAAGTAATTCACCTCTTCCAATGCGGCAATTAAGTACAGCATGCTGTAATCCATTATTGGTTAATAGACTATTGGGAATAAGCTATAATCAGAGTTTCACCAAGGTTTGCATTCCAAGGACAAAGTAACCTGTGTGCAGATTAAAACCTATCTTAACGAAAGTTTAAATCTCCATTTTCGTTAAGATAGTTTTCATTAGCTACATTATTATAGGAACATGATGTCCATGATCCAACATAATGTGACGGACAATATAGTTGCATTGTAATTAATACCTAGCTATTCCAGGTCTGACCAATCTAATGTTTGTAGATAATTCAATTTCGGTACAGCCAAGAGGTCCAGTTGAGCTCCAAAAAATTCCATTCCCAAATATTGTGCATGCTTCCTCATCTGATAGACATACAAGCACAACATGCAATTGTGAAATATGTGCAGTGCAAATGGAAAATACCTTTCCAAATGTAGTCAGTGAGCGCTAAATGCCGCTGTATTCATGCAAAAATGAAATTTTCTAGGCATCATGCTTTTGTATGTTACATAAACATATTATACTGTATTATATGTATCACAAAAAGTAGCTAGTGTTTCGAATTTTCTGTCAAGAAATCCTTCACAATTGACGTCACACAGCGATAAGGAGAGGGGATTTAAAATTATGGATATTTCAGAAGGCCCTTGGGAAGATATAAGCCTTACAGCTTTACCACACGACCCTCTTTAAATAAAGACAATGAATGAATGAATGAATGAATGAATGAATGAATGAATGAATGAATGAATGAATAGGGATGTGTGAAAGTTAACAGCCCGTTGGAAAGAGGGGTAGAGCGGTTCAAAATTGAATGAAAGTTGGTTGGTGTCGATTGTGAATGTTCCCTCAATAAACTAAATACATAATTAGGCATTTGTAGACTGTCCAGTGAACTAATAAATAATATAACATATCTAACATTGACGTATTTTTATTCGCGATTAAGCAAAACAATATTAAAATTTATTCTGCTGAATGATTCATTAAAGGATTTTAGAAACAAGACAAACAATAATCTTACCTTTAGTAAGTCGTGGTGGTAATTTAGATCGTAGGCACTCAACAGCAAACTAAAAAGAACAAAGAACATCATAAAGTACTGTAGTAAGCAAACAAGCAACCCAAGGGCATGCCCTTATTCTATACCTAATAGGCTAGACTTTAAATTTATTTTAATGAATTTCATCAAACACCACAAACAAAGCAATTATTGTTCACATTGTGTCATCATATTACACTACGAAAACGTACTGAAAACGCACTGAAAACGTACTGAAAACGTACTGAAAACGTACTGAAAACGTACTGAAAACGCACTGAAAACGTACTGAAAACGTACTGAAAACGTACTGAAAACGCACTGAAAACGTACTGAAAACTGAATTGGGCTCTTTTCAGCAGCTTTCAAATTTTGATGTGTGTTTCAGTAGTTTCATAGTAGAACGAAAAGAATCTAGTTAAAGGGTCTGCTGAATTTCAGTATGATTTCAGTACCCAATCCCATTCCAGTATGTTTTCAGTAGCTTTTCCACAGCGATTGAGCATATGCAAGATTGATTGTGTTACATGCCCATAAATATTGGCAAGACCTAACTGTGAAGTAGGCCTACATTATACTTGAAAATACAATCTCAAAAACAGGACTATATGCTACCACAACAAAAACATTTCTGTAGGGTCTACATTACAGATATTATATTGTAAGTAAAATTGCATACATGTATAACATTTATATTTAGAGCATTCGAACTTTGTTTATATCGAATTCTCTATCAACATTTGTGACCTGGCAGTTCATAAACAGTTTATAAAAGTTTGCAACATTTCTATCAGTTTTTGCCCCTGTGAAAACAGATTATGAAAAAGTTCATGAATATTTGACCATTTAACTGGTAGAATGAACTGTTCGTAAAAGTATGTAGAGTTCATGAACAGTTTATGGACTTTTTTTTTTTAATTCTCAATAAAGAACTTTTTTGAATGTTTATGAACTTGGCTAATTTTTCACAGGGGTGGGGTTTAGGTGCATTTGAATATTGATGATAAATCTCTGCTTACCTGATCAGCTGCAGCATCAATAGGGCAATATGAAATCATCTTTGTTAGTAAATTATTGATATGACGAATACATTCAGATCTTGTAGCAGAATTCTGAAAATGTGCAATAAAATATAGAAAACATGTAGGTTTTGAATGTAGGTTCAGTGATCAGAGCATCAATAATGATACTTGAAAACTGAAATACCAGAAAATGATGAAATCAGCCAAAACATTCATATCAATGGATACAATTTGATTTAGAAAATTGCAGCGTTGACATGAACAATTTGAATTTAACATTTTTTGTGACACAAATACGTCTGCAACAAAAATAGATTTCCTTGCAATATAGAAACATTTTCTTGTTTTGCAATGAAGATCAAGTAGCCACCCGGCTATAGTGTCATCTCCATATAACTGCTACGTGTCTATAGTGGTCACTAAAGTCGGGTGCATAAGAACATTATACAGTATTAAAATAATCATGTAAATGAGACCTGTTCACAGCAGTCATTTTTATGCTGCTATATACATAATTCACAGTGTAGCATGTACATGAAAAGTAGCATAATCGTAATATCCTAGATGGAAACAAAACAAATACAACACATTCTTAATCATCAGTGTCTGTCAAAAGGTGGACTATCTTCTGGAATCTTAATATTTTCAGTGTTTTCTTCTAAATTATTGTTGAGGTTTGGCCTATAAATTATCAAACTGCTTCTGAATTTGCTCTAGTCTTCCGGGATCTAGGATCCCAGGAATCAAGGATCTCCACTTTCATCAGAAAATGTTGTCAGACCTTTACGGGACTAAATGAAAGGAGAGTGATAAATCACTCTCCTCAAAATGCTTAGGAGAGCTGTAGGAGAGTGATTTTGGAAAAATGCAATGTCAATGTTCATTAATAACTGACATCAAAAAGAGCAGATTTGGCTTGTTAATCATCAAGACATAATCAATGTACGATAGTTTTTGCAAAAAAATTAAATAATTTACTGCAGTCAACAATTTAAAAAACATTATTGTTAAAATAATATTTTTACTTTTTGTGAAAAAATTGTTTATCCAAACACTTTGTTTCGTTCAAAAAGTTCTACGTTTTTTTCAAAATTAATTTTTTATAATGCCCTCCATTCTTGAAACTCTAAACTGATAGGGCTACAAGGTTAAAAAAGTTTGAAACGAGAGAAAAATATACGAAAAACGCATGCGACATAAATTGTAAACAACATCATTCTATACGATTAACATTATATTCGAAATCTATTGTTTGAGAACAATAGCGCATGTATTCCCATAACAACGCGATCAAATTTCACGCCGTTAATCGAGTGAAATTTTCATTGATGGTCGAATCGAAAAGACGTAGATAAAGTTTTACATCGATATAATTATACACTGCTGAATAAATCATTATATTTAATTGTTTATTAGTTTGAATTAAACTGTCTTCAGTTTGGCTAAAGACAATACATTTTCTTACCAATTTTACTTCAACCATATTCTTCAACGTCAAGAAAACCATGTGCTCAAACTCAATTAAACTCGTTTAACCGTTGGATTATTTAGACTTTTCAAAACAGTTTTGTTTGAAATTGATCCGATACAGTTTTGATAATTTGTTTACCAACTAATTGGATAATTATTATATTATTATGAAATCAGAAAGGTGTATCAATTGTTGTAAAAAATCACACTACTATTTTGTCAAGGCGCTCGAAGGCGATCGCGCGCCTTTCCCGTAAAGGTCTGTGTTGTCAAAGTCTACATTTCCTGCAAACAGAATAAATGTCAGATTGTATGAAACCAACCTTGTTTGAATGAGCCACACCCAGATGATCTAGAATGCCAATTGGTAATCCATGACGGAATTCAACATCTTCTTCGATTGCAGCACCAAGAGCACCTGATACTGCCTATAGTGGCATAATACATAGACAGTTTTAGTTTGGAATTAAGGATATACAATGAACTTTCATGAACTGTTCATGAACGCACGTTTATCAAAAGTTGATGAACAGATCATTAGACAATTTAACGTGCACATTAATTGTTTTGCTTATTAGAATTTCTTTTGTAAAGCATTTTATTATTTGTTATCGTTTACAATGAAACAATCATCTGAAAATCTATGATTAAATCCTTTCCGTAGATTCTAGATTTAAATTTATATTGTATTTTAACTGTTTTTAATACATGTATGTCATATATCCTTTGAAGTCATGCTTGTTGCAGTAAAGCTTCACGCTTTGTTGATTGTAGAATTTTAAATTTGGACCATTGAATCAATTTCACTTACTTGATTATTTGTAACTATTCTATTTAATGACCGTTTTGTAACACACTTTTGATCAACAATTTTATGAAGAGCTACTGTATATAAATTGACTAATAATTATTAAATTGTTATTACAGTGAAACCTGTATATAACAGCCAGCTACGAGAGGTAGATAGATTGACCACTACAGACAGGTGACCTTTATATACAGGTTAAATTCAATAGAAAATACTATTTTAGACATTGCAAGAGTGACCACTATAGGCAGGTGGTCGCTGTATAGAGGTGACCGTTATAACAGGTTTGACTGTATATTATTCCCTTCAAAAGGGTAAAATATAATATTTTGCATTTTGGGAATCTTACAACATTTTAAACATGTTCAATTGAGAGATATAACAACATCATTTTCTCTCAGTTTTCTCATAGATTCTTTGATGCAATGATTCTGGCTTTTATCGGTGATCTCAAACTGGACTCAATCACTATACCAACCTTTTCAAGAAAATTAGCCCAGGATTGTTTTTGATAAACTGAGATTGTTATATGCAATGAGTGTACATCTTCTAAACTGCGGGCCTGATGAATATATCCTCTTGGGAAGTACATGACATCTCCAGCTTCAAGAACACGATCTAGAATAGGTGAACCGATATCTTTTTCTTCAAAATTACCTACAATACAAAGAAGACGAATCAGATACTGCAGTAATATACATACTGGTAAGTTGTTGGGTGGCAGCAATAAGTTGCAAAATTTAGTCCAGGTACAGCCTATAAAAAATTAAAAAATGTTTCGTAAACCGTGTGGACATTTATAATTGTAAATTAATTAATAGGACACAAGCAGTTCATGGATTTTTCATAAATAAGTAATGTAGACGGTGTCGCCCTACCGAAGGCACCCGTACCACTCCTTTATTTCTAGATGAGTGGCTTTTTTCGCTGAGAGCAATGATTTTAAACACTCTTTGTTGATCTCAGCTGCGACACTGCAGATCAATTTCAACAGATTTCATGGCAGATAGATTTTGATTGTCAATGCGCAACGATGTGCCGCAGCTACTCACAATGCAATTCTCTCTGGACCATTCCATCCGCCATCCTCAGATGGTACTCATTTGATGTTTCAGATAAAGTCAAGGCTGAGTTGACCTTAGGGGGGATTTGAACCACGGTCGATCAGATATGATCCGATCTGAAGTTCGGTTGCTCTGCCATCTGAGCTAATCCTCTACACTTTTTTCACCTCCACACCTTTTTTACACTCCACACTAATCCTCGACGGATTTTTCATGAACAATTTGGAAGCATTGAAAAATTTTCGGGAAAACGTTATTCGTATGTACGTACGTGCAGCATGCCAATCGCAGAAATCGTAGCCTACATAAACTAGGAACAAATAACAAACATTTTCTTTCGTCATTCCATGTTTAACCATTTATATACATAACTTTGTTAATTATGGCTGGTATTGAAATATGACAGACTCATAGCTTGTATTCCATGGCATGTGATTGACTTTGTTAAATAATAACAAACAGAGATAAAGAGAGAGAGTATAGATTTAGTGAAAGTTGCTGCAGAACTCATCAAAATAGTATTGTTCATCAAACTATTTGAAAATTACTGATTCTGGTTAGAAAACATATATAAATAAATGCTGTGAATTGAGATTTATTAGATACATTTGACTCCAATAATAAATTATCATTGATGGACCATTATCCAGTCTATACAAGGTATTTGTGCAGCCATAGTATAGCTGTTAGGGCTTTGGACATTTACCCAAGGGGTCTTGGGTTCAATCCCTGGCAGAGGCACTATTGATTGGTGTTCCAGAAAGGGCATCTGGCCTAAAATGCAAACCAACTAATTAAACAACCAAACCGGTGAAAAAAGCTTAAAGCTTACCTGGTTTGTGGGAAAATGATAAATCCAACAACAGCAAGAATATAATGAAGTTAGCAAGCTACTTATGGGACATGTACATTGCATACAAGACATAATCAACATGTATTATACCTACCACTTGATTCCAATGGAAGTACCTCATCAGCTGATCTAAGATATAGAAAGGAAAAATAGTCAGAATCATATACTACACTTGGACCCAAAATGATAAGTACTTACAATTAGTCTGATTAACAAGCATTATGTGATGGAACAATAAAACTTACGTCGGTAAAATGTCATGCCTTGCTTTTAGTGCCTATATGACATCAATGTTGTCGGTAGTTATTTTATAAAATTGAGTAAAAGCTACTTTGTCAAACGCTTTATATACCGGTACTAGGTAATGATTCAAAATACAATTCATTACTTTGAGTTATTAGCAAAACATTCTCTCCGTATTAGTCGAGCGTGGTTGCTTTATAATCATTCAAACTGCTCACATGTTTAGATACTCACAGTTATGTGTTGGACCTTTTACACTTGAACAAAAAAATAGTTCAACGTTTTTCGACCACGTCAGATTTGAATTACATAAGCTATCCATGCAAACTTTTGCTTTGAAATCGCTTGTCGACACTTTATTGGCATAATTGCCTGTCTACAAACTAATTTTAGTACTTTGAAAGAAATAAATACACAATATACAGAAGTCGCTGCTATAAAGAGACATCAAGTTACTCATTTTAACAGTTTATTCAACTCGACTTAGCTTGCACTTTACATTTTTCTGGACAGCCATACAGTATTAATTATTCAAACAGAGCAACAAAATGTAAACAATTATAAACGCTGCGCTTGGACGGTCGCTATTAAAACAATGGACTATTGAGAATGGGACCGAAAAGGGGAGTTAAATACCACACAATTCTATTATTTTATTCAACAACAACAAACACATTTACAGACATAACACATATACAGAAATATACAAACATCACGTGTAAGCCAACAATCACGTCAAACATCCTTAACACTTTGCCACTGAGCTACACCCCTGCGAAAAAAAGTTCATGAGTTCATGAATGTTAAGTTGCCCAAAAGTTAAACGAGCTGTTCATGAGCTTTCAGGCAATTTCATGTTCATGAATCAGTTCATGAACCGGTTCATGAAGTGCTCATGAACTTTTTGTGACTGTTCATGAACTTTCATGAACCCACAAAGAAATGTTCATGAACTGTTCATGAAGTTCATGAACTGTGCATGAACTGTTCATGAAGTTCATGGATTTTTTTTGCAGGGGCAGTTTCACTACAATCTATTAAATATAAGATTAAATAAGCATCGATAGTATATGTTAGAAAATCGAGATATTCTTGTATATAGTTGCTTCTAATAATGAAAACTTTGGTTTGATTTCATACCTTGGTTGGTATAGTCTCCAATGTTTCTTTCCTTCTAATTGCACAATAAATGCTTCAATATCGTCATAATGCGGAGCAAATCCTTGTGATGATGGCGGTGTAAGGTATCTACGATAAATCACATAACGAAACTACAAGAATTATAATTAAATGTGTTACTGTGAATATAAACACTCATCTTACAGATACATGCATATATAATGTTGCAGTCACCGATAGTTTCCAAAGGAAGACATTTCATTTTGAGATTAGAGAAGGCTGGTGAAATCTCATAATAAAAAAGAAACTTTTTCAGTCAACTTTCTATGAAAATTATTGTGATTATTTTTATGAAAAGTTGATAACTATAGTATCAGTATGTAGAATAACCCTTGTGAAAACATTTGAGAACAGTTCAAGAGCTGTTCATAAACCTCCTGAACTGTTTATGAACAGCTCATCGACAGTTCATGAATTTAAAAATTTTCATAAACAATTCATGAACACAATATAAACAGTATACAAACCAGTTAACATAGTTTGTGTACTTTAAATTGCCAAATAGTAATGAACTGTTTTCACAGGGGTACGGTACAGTTCAAATTGTAATTTTAATATGGTTCAGGTAACATGCATGTTTTCTCAAAATATGAGTACCTATTCATATCCCTATAAAAATATTTCTATAATATGTAGTAGCTGTGAAATGCAACTTATTATTTCATCACAAATTTAGTTGCATGACATAAACAACTTTTTAAAAAATTGTAACAGAATTAAGCTTTGATAAACATAAGTTGGAGATTTCTGTTGTCTAAAAGTTATATAGCTAATTGTGAATAAATGATGAATAACAATATAAATGTTTTTAATATAAATCATAATCATAATAAATGTGGTCGTACATAAGGTGTTATATCTGCTTATCTGCCATTGCCAATCAGATTTGTCACATTGTAAACTCTTTGATCAATTGTTTCTATCCTGTATGGTTGTGTCTGCTGTTCCTCGTGTCATAGAGCCCTGACTCGACAACCCTATGTAAACCTCTCGCTATCATTATCATAATAAAGAAGTTACATCAGTCTTATTATTGTATCTTAACTTAAACTGGCACATAAACAACCCTACCCAAGGAGCCCATACCACATTTCTATTTTGTAGATTCCCCTGCAAATAAAAGTTCATGAGTTCATGAACGTCAAATTGCCCAAAAGTTCATGAACTGTTCATGAACTTTTGGGCAATTCGACGTTCATGAACCAGTTCATGAACCAGTTCATGAAGTGTTCATGAACTCTTTGTGACTGTTCATGAACTGTTAATGAAGTTCGTGAATTGTTCATGAACTGTGCATAAACTGTTCATGAACTTCATGAACTGTTCATGAACTCATGGATTTTTTTCGCAGGGGTTACTTTTAGAATGAATTAAGAGAGAAAAATAAAATTGTAGGCTATAAACAATATACACACATACAAATATCAAAGGAAAATACTGTATACAAAAACAATTGTGTTCAACAAATTACCAATCAACGTAAGTCAAAACGTCTATTTGACACAAATTGAACATAATGATTTGTTTTCTTGGTGCAACTGTAATGACTGGTACATAAATGAAAACATTTTAAAACACATACACATTGGCACCAACAAAGCAGCCAAAATAATCTTGCAAGAGAGATGTTAAATTCCATACAGATGATGAGAACGTCTGAGGGTTCAACAGTCTAACAGAACATCCATCCTAGATTATGAAATGAAACCAACCAATAAATCATTCAATCATAATATGGATCCAGGTGGCTGTACTTAGATATAAACTTATTGCTACTAGGTATTTAAGATCATTCTTAACATTCCCCATTGCAAAGTTATTTGTATCAGCGCCTTCTAGATTAAAGGAAAAGTTTGGAGTCATGTTTGATTTTACCACATTGAAATGTAATTGGTACGGTATTGTAAAATAAAATTACATGACTAAGATATATGTACCTGATGATAGTGATAGTTGGGCCATAAGCTTGTAATTTTTATTACAAAGTGGATATAGTTCCGATAGCCGGGTCTTTGGTTGAAAAAAAATTAAAGTCACGGCAGTCAAATGCCCTTGAAACATCAATATCGTATTTTCATTTCTGTCATGGCTTCTCGCTTCTCGGTGTAACGTTTTCTTCAAAGTCCTCTACATTCTTATTTGTGGAACAAGTGAAAACAGCGCTGCTTAGGCTAGGGCTAGGCTTGCCGCAATCATATGCCGCAATCATGATCATTATTGACGGAACTTGTTGATTAACTAGTTGAATGTCTTGATTGTTTCCATCGGCCATGGTGATAAACGCAACGTCAATTGAAATAAAGTCCCATTTCTGCTAAATCAAGCATTTACTATACTTCCACAAATTTTGAATCGTTTTGAATTGTTCCAAACTTCATTACATACCGTAAACATAACGAGTCAGAAAATTGTATCTATCCATAATTTGTATTTCTCAATCCTTGATAAACAATTTCGGATACGTGCAAACTCAGATAAAAGCAATGGAAATCGTTGGCAATTTTGATTTGCACTTAAGCGGTTTTGATTTATCTAATTGATAAAATTGAAGATACGGATAAAAGCTATGATGGTTAATTACAAATAATATACTTACATTATAATACTTCCAAACAGTATCTGCATGAGCTCGGCCATCAGGATTAAGAGTTTGACGTTTTCCATTTTGATATGACGTTACATCGAGATTTTCAGAAAATCTTAAAATGCTCTGAAAATGTGAAGTTTCTTGAAATTTGTATAACTTGATAGAATAACAATTTCCATGTATTTGGAGAATCCTTTTCTACGTCCCTTGAGTTCGCTTGACTACTGGTTTGCCTCGGATGCGATCATCACCCGCCCCTCCTACTTCAATGGTTTACACTCCCAAAAATAAGTGTTGGGATTTCAAATATGGTTTCAAAAAAAGTTTCTCCCACCTTTTAAAATGGCTACATTAAGAGTTGTAGTTGTTGCTTTTGCTTAAGCTATGCTGGGCAAATCAGAACTTGCTTGCTGCATCAAGAACTTCTTACATGTATTATCTACTTTATTTGTTGTATATTGGATTAATCACAGTGACATCTGTGTATAACAGCAGATAAGAGGTAGATAAATTGGCCACTACAAGCATGTGGTCTTTATATACAGGGTTGATTCAATAGAAATTGAGCTATTTTAGACGTTGCAAGAGTGATCACATTGCAGAAGTCATGATTTGGACGGGCCTGTTTTGCATAACGAAAGAAATATACCGCTTCAAAGAATCAACTATAATAAGTTTATGGTTTTCATTTTCGACATTAAAGTTCACCGGTTGTCGAATTTCAAGAACATTTCTGTTATTCACTTAACCTAGCGACGTGGGTGACTAGTAATAAGATATTTCCAAGTGCTAATCAATATAACAAAGCTATAGAGAGTGACACCGTTTTCAGGAAAAATGATACACTGTAGACTGTAACTTTAAACTAAGGATGTTCTGTGTCCATAGGCAGAGCAGAGCCACAGGTCAGTAGCTATTGCTTTAAGTAAAATAAAAAGTTATATGTTTTGTGATACATATGATTAATTTTAAACACAAAAATTAGGGTGACATTACAAAGCCGTACCTTGCGTAGTATAGTATCTAACTCTCGGCAACTAAAGCAGCCATCATTGTAGGATGAAAGACGACGTTTTATACAAAGAGGTTTCTTTTCCCAGACATCTCTGCAATGACAAACAAAATCATAGATACCCAAATGATTGATTGTATATGAAAATCAACAAAATGAATCAAAATCAGGAAAAGAGTGCCTATTTCAAAATCACCAACTCGCTTAATTTGCTTATATTAGTATTCTACAGTTGTTAGGCTGTTGGATCTTGGTCCGCAGGGTCTTGGGTTCAATCTCTGGCAAGAGCACTATTGGTAGGCGTCACAAAAGGGTAATCGACCATTAAACTTACATATGCTCTAAAAACACTAGCGTACTTGGTTTGTGACTGAATGATAAATGCAAAAGAAAGCAAAAAACGTTCGGAATAAATACAAAAATCAGTTACCATTAAACAGCACAATACGTTTTACACAATTATAAACACAAACTACTATCCCAACTGCAAAGAGCAATTAACAAATAATTTGAACTCACTCGAAAAACTTAACAGGTTTAACAGGATTGATCAACCATGCTAATGCAGATTCACCATCCTCAATACCATCAAGAAATTCATCACCATCATCATTGTTTATAGAAAGACCAGAATCTAAAAATGAAATTCAAATGCAAGTTCTATTATCATAAAAGTCTCCATAGGCTACTGACATATCTGTAATATGAGTAATGATTAAAACATAGAACTACGGATTATGAAAATCTGAAAACCTATTGAAAACATATTGAATAGGCTACTGAATTAGGCTCTTCTCAATTTGTAGCTTTCAAATTTAAAGGTATGTTCAGTAGTTTTTCATTAGAATGAGAAGATTCTAGATTCAAGGGTCTGGTGAATTTCAGTATGGTTTCAGAAGCCAATCCCACTCCAGTATGTTTTCAATAGGTTTTCAGCAGCAATTCAGCATATCCAAGATTGATTGTGTTACAGGCAACATCAGAAACCTGCATGATTCCCCTGTGAGAAAAATGAGTTCATGAACAGTTTAATAACAACAGGGTCGACAAATAGAAATTGAAACTCAACATTTTTACCTCAACTTGTTGTATTAAATGCCCTGATTATTTTGCCAAGTTTTAATTACGAAAACGGATACGTAGGCCTAAGTATTTTTTGAGAAATAAGCATTTGAAAGTGAGAATTTCAAAACTTGAAAAACGGCGAATGAAAGTTAAGTGACATCATACTGTAAAAAATCCTATCACAACCAGTGAACGCGATACGATCACTGCAACTATCGAGCATTCGTCCATAACATGAACACAATTTCAAAAGATATTTAGCCGTTTATCGAAAAGAAATACTTAATCAAAAACTTGTCAAAGTAATCAAGGCACTTAGTAGGCTACAACAAGTTAAGGAAAACATTTAAATTTTAAAAAATTTTATGAGTCGACCTTATCAATAGTGTGTGATAAAGTTTACGGTAGGTAACATTATCGTCATGATTTGATGAAATCTAGATGGCTGCAATTTTTCAATTCAGATCAGACAGCATTTAGACAATAATATTTATGTTTATCAGAAATACTTGATAAGAAAAAATTGCTGTTGAAGTAGCACAGCAGAATTTACAATAGGCCTATATAATTAGCCTGTGTGCAGACAGGCTTTTCTTTCGTATAGTCGGTCTGCGTATTGGCGCCGAGTTTCGAGTACCAAGTGTTTGTACTGAATTCATCTTAAATCAATATTTACCTAGTGTGGTTTCCTGTTATTACTCAATTTCCATTATATTAATATACTTGCCAATTGTTCATATATTTTATTAGCCAATCACAACTTACTACCAAAAAAGTGGCAGTTGAAAGAACAATGAGTACGCTAAAGCTGGCGCTAATGCGCAGACGGACTATACAAAGAAAATGTCTGTCTGCACGCAGGCTATATATAGTAGGCCAGGTAGACCTATATATATAGTAGACCTATTATCAGATGTTATCTAATAGCAAAGAATATAGTGCTCAATATTATGAATGGCAGGCTGTAAATAATAATAATAGACATAGAAAGGAGTCAGAGACCACACATTCTTATACAGTACAAGAATTTGTGGTCTCTGACTCCTTTCTATTTCTATTATTATTATAGTAGACCTATATAGTATCCATCAATATTTGACACTTAGGGCCTCTACATGTGACCAAGTAGATAGGTTAGGCAGACATTTTCTAAGCATTCTAAGTTGTAACTACTGACTGTGCCTTCTGATTTGATGTTCAACAGGCCAAATTCACCCATGTCAAAGAAACTCATGAGTTCATGAACATGAAATTGCCCAATTATTCATGAACTTTTCATGAACAGTTTGTAAAATGTCCATGAACTGTTCATGAAAATTTGGGCAAATTCAAGTTCATGAACTCACAAGATAATGTTTATGGAATGTTCATGAACTCATGTTACAGAGTAAATTCCAACAATTTGTTAGAGGGAAGCACGATGTTTAATGTTTACCGGTATTCTGCACTCAAAAGCTAAATGAAATGTCAAAAATGAGATTGTGAAAGTGTACTAGCACACAATTCACTGTAGGCCTACTGACTTAAGACAGATATATCTAGTCACCTGATGAAAGGATTGAATTCCTGTTTCCAATCTGAGTTGGTGTTATACAATCATCAACACTTGAAGCTTTATCGGCAGAAATCTGCTGCTTCACTTTTTTCGCTTTCCTTATTGATAAACGGAAACTTTTCCGTTTTAAAACATCTTTTCTTGATTTGGAACAAAGTGGTTCCTGCAACAAAGAAATATGTCAAATACAATTGTTTGTGATGTTCCAAGTAAAGCCCCGGCCAAATCATTTTTATTCGCCAACATTAGATTTTGTTAAATTCAACAAATCCTATCATTTAAACTATCTCTATCATATGATATGGTGGCCAAAATAAAGTCATCTATATCAGCGTGAATCAGGATGAGTTTGCATATGTTGGCGAAGCAGTTTAAAGATAATCAAAAATTTGGCCAACTGAGGCCAACAATCTATTGTCTTCAACCTTTCTTAAGTTGTTGTCAAAGTCTAAAAAGTCATTTGGCCACTTTGGTCAACAACTCAGGCCAACAACTTTTTGATCAACAAAATACGAGACTTCAACGATTGCTTGGAAATGACGCAATTCAGCTCAGGCTACCAAAATTAGACTTTGGCGATATTCTCATGTTTTGACTCGCTTCGATTTAATTCAAGTGTGAAATTCTGTTATTTCTGGAACTGCTCATTTCTATAATTCACTGTTGTCTATCAAAACATATCACTGATGATTTTTTTCTATATCCTTGAATCAATTTACTCTCTACACGTTGTCTATGAAGTCGACGTATAACAACACTGCCACTTCCCAATTCCTATCTTTTACAGTCGCAATTTGCCAATGACATCTTGATTCAATCTATATTTGTTTAGTGAAAATAAAAAGTCATTTGGCCATCACAAAGTGAGTTGACGTGAATCAGAGTGTGTTGGCCAAAATTAAAAACGTCATTTGTGTGATAGCATACCAGAAAGAGTTAGACTCACAGCTAAGAGGGTGGGAAAGGGTATTTCTGTGAAACGTGAAATAGGTGTTTTAATTCCTCGCGAGTCTGTGAAGACTTATAATTTATCAACGTGAACCATTAAAAAACTTGCTGCTTGTGAGACGTGAAAGTGGTTGATTTATAGCCGCTATTTTTTAATTATACCTTCAAATGTGCGTGAAACGTGAAAGTTGACGGTGTTCTGATGCCAGTTTTCAGCAATTTTTAACATTTTAGGGGCAAAACCAAGAAACGTTTATTTTGTGTTATTTATTGATTGAATAGACATAAGAAGGTAGGCTATCTGAAACAACAAAATGGACCATGCTTTGAACAGCCTGTGAGACATGATTTGGGCAAGTTTGAAAATGTGATAATGTGATCCAGACCCACTTTACTATCCCTCAGCAAACCAATGAGGCTTGGAAGGAGTCGAGCAGGCTAGCAACTGAGTCGATGTAAATTACAATTTCATTACAAATTATAGCCTACTGCTTAAGAAATTCGGTTAAATTTACAAAGAATTCAAATTTGAGGGAAAACATTTCTAAAGATTTTTGAACATATAAAGTTTGTTCCTGGCTGCATTTATGCATTTATTATTTTTTAGAAGACCTTCGAGGATCCTCCTGAAAACAATCCAAGATGAGTGAGGTTTCCTCTCTAAATATCAATTAGGGGAGACCGGGGAGAGTTGGACTAGTTTTAACATTTCTAATTAATAAAATTATTCTGGTTGCGCAAATGTAACAAATTTTATACCAAAATGCTCAATTCAATTGGGTAAGAATATCAGTTAATGTAGCATTTTTTCAAATATTAGTACGGAAGACCGACCATTCGAGTGGGGAGACTTGGGACACGGTAGGGTGACATGGATCATGCCTATTATTTGAAATTTCATTACATAACTGACAAATTACCTGTTCAGTATCAGACAATACAGCTGTTGGTTTGATTTAGGAAGTTTACCGGTATTTGATAAAAATTGAGCCAGCAAGAAGTAACTTTAACTATTTTAGCAATAATAAAGAACATTAATTTTGACGCACCTGCCATCAGTCTAATTGTAATGGATTAAGCAACTTTATCTCCACAAAGTAAAAAAGTCAAATATAGCGTATATGAATGAAAAAAAAACTCATATAGCCTATCAATCAAATGCCATTAGTTTCCCATTTGCCATTGATGCTAAAACGCATCGTTCCATGTCTCCCTGTTTGGCTTCCAAGCAAAAAATGAGGCTGCACTCCTTATCAACAGGAATGTATACAACTTTTTATATCAAATGATTCATCAAAGTGAAGCCTTTGCAATGGCACCTTTCAAACTGGAAACTAAACACTTTTTCTAAAGTTAATTGAATCAAAAGAGAAGCCGCAAAACGTATAACGATCATCTTAAGCTAGTAAACCAAATAATTTTTGACAATTAGTTATTGTTGATTATTGAAATTTACGGAAACAACATGAAATGAAGTGATATACAGCATATTAGAAGATAATTTACATGGGTAATCAGGAACGCCCTTGTCCCATGTCTACTTAGGTCCAAGTCTCCCCTATAAATATGCAAGTACTGAAGACAATAGACAAAGGAATTGTAGTTGAGGTCACACACCTTTAAAGCCACGTGGGCCTAATAAATAAAGAATAAGCGGAAACGGAAGAAGAAAACAGACTTTTGAAAACCACATGGAAAGTCAGTGCGTAGTAAACAGCTCATCCGTTTCCATCAGTGAGAACCGATTTCAATAAAGACAAAAATAATCATTACTTGTATATATATTTTGTGTATGTCATTAGGTTTAAATTGAATATAGCTTCTAAACAATGTAATTACTCAGATTGAATGAACCCATAGACAGACAGAGATATGTTACTACAAGCGTCATTGCAACCAAATATGGGGTTAAAAATATGGATTCCTCCGAACCAGACAATAATGAATAAAAAGATGGTCTGAAACAACTGTGTTTAATGAATGACATGCTGAGATGAGCCGATGATTATTCCTAAACAAGCAATTTTAATTGTGAAAATCAAAAACTATGACATCAGCCCGTACTTTGTGGGACGCTATTATTTTGGGACGGCATACATACATTCATGCAACTATTTCATTTTTAACATCGAAACTCAAACATATTTTTTAATGTTTTATTTGGTTGACCTACGCTAGCCTATTTCAGAAATTCGATCTGGTTACGGTCTACGAATGAATGATTCTACTAACTCTGAAACTCACGTTTAGCTCGCGTTGACCATTCGAAACGCTAATATTGGGCATGGAAATCCCCTTGAATAATGGCGATTGATTGTGATCTGTATCCGTCCCATTCGAGCTGATACTATTGGCATCCTTCCTTTTGCGATGTTTATTAATGTTGAAAGCTGATTTAGACTTGCGTACAGCAGCCATTTTTCAAAATTTTCCACAGGAGTTCTTAAATTTGCCTCATTCCTTTTGAGCGCAATATGATTGGTCTATATTAGTTGCTATGGAAATAACCTCAAGGAAGTCAAGCTAACATCAAGAGACAACTTGAAAGCTGTCAGGAATGTCTTCAAAAATGATTATAGTTCCTAAATTTTCAAACCATCTAAAATCTCAGTAAGTCGAAAATTAAATTCCTGGTATATGATAAACACAGCGTGTGAATGCAAAACATGGCATTTCGCAATAGTTTGATAAGTGACGTGGCAAGCCTACGCCATGACGTCAAACAAGTGTCCTAGACTAGACATGCATCCACGCCCCCCGTAGAAGAAATTCGCAAAATTAAAAGTTTCCTAGTGAGTTTAGACTAAGCACGTTTCAAAAAAGAAGGCGTAAATACAATTTCACCATAAAATTTCATCTGTGCAACGGGCCACAAATAATTTACAATTGGCCATTTTAAGAAGTGGTCGACACATCCTGTAATTGTGATTATTAAAATGCACTTTAATACCGTACAATATAAACACAAATTTCCCTGTCAAAGGGACAATATTTCTTCTCAACTTAATGAAAATCCGTAAAACTATTACAAAAAAAAATGTCAGAAAAAATTATACAGTTATTTAAAAGGGAAAGATCAAGCAGCGAATGAAAAACTGAACACGACGAACGCGTTTTTGACAAACATAACAGAACACGATACGAACGACATAAATGATAACAAGAAAGTTCATCATGAAATCTTTTTCGTCTGTTTTCAAATTTTCAAGGATCTAATAAATACGATGAGTTGTAGTTGACATCCAAAATAGAAGTCTTTTTTCACACATAATATTATTATACCTCATTAGAATTCACTAACAGACACGATTCATATGATTGTTTTGTTTCGACTTATCCATAATCAAGGAATACATAGATGGCGCGTCGTTCCTCAGCGATCCTGGGTATCCATAAGTTGGTGTTTTGGCTGACATCACAGCTGCAGCAGATGGCGTATTTGTAGCAACGAAGTTTCTTAATGATGATAATTCTCTTTGCAATAATGAGATCTTGTTACGTAGACTATCGTTTTCCTCAGCTAATTCTGAAACTTTCATTTGTGTTTCAATATGCTTGATCTTAGCTTTAGTACGACTTTTTCTAACAGCTACATTATTACGTTCTCTTTTCATACGATATTCATTGCCTTTCTTTTCAAACTTACGTTTACTACTGCCATTGCAGTTGTTACTTGCTTTCTTTGCCTTGCCACCACCAATATGTTGCAGGGCTTCGGTTACTTTCGCGTCAAATCCTTGGTTGTTTTTTCCATCATCAATTGAATGGAGTTGATACATTAAACCATCGTCACCACTTTCGGAGAAAGCAGGCGATGGGAAGTCATTTTCAAAATCATGTTCGGGAAGCAGAGACTCCGGTGTAGAACATCTTGAGCTCGATGTGGAATTGCAGAACTCTTCCTTGACCTTAACGTGGCCATGAGCTAAAAGACCCTTTCGGTCAGTAAAATCATCTTCTTCAAAGAGATCATCAAAGAACTCTTGTGGACTGGCAGGTAAATCAGACGAATTCAGGTATTTGGAAAAGTCAAGGACACTATCGGTAATAAGGACGTCGCAATCTCCAAAATCGGACTCCATGTTGTTTTTTGTTGTTTTGTTGTTCGACAAGGCCGGTGTTGAGTAGTAGCTGTATGGTTTTTGTGGACAGCCAAAATCCTCAAAATGTTGCTGAGCCGCCAAGCTTCCCAAACATGATGACACGTTGGTTAGTTGTAGGTTCTCCAGTTTGGTGGAGTACTACGGCTAGTTTCTTCGACACAATCTTGAGTGCGTAAGCACAAAGTCGTCCTGATAGGATCAAGACATCGGTAAAAGAGGGATCGATCAGTTTTGCGGGCTGATTTATGACAGATATTTCGCACTCCCTGATTGGTTAATTTGACAATTGTGAATGAACCGGAAATACTCTTTTGTTGGGTTTCCTTTTGTCTTGAAAGCCACCGGTTCAATTCTTTTAGGTGACGATATTTAGAACAGAACAAAATCAACACGCCTTTTATTCACTGAAAATGGGTGCATACAAATGCTGTTATTTTGAATACAATTGCTATTTAATTTTTCGAATTGAGTACCCAAAATACAGGTACACAAACAATTTTAAAGGCCTCCCGAAAACAAATCCTTACATATTTGGTAATGGTAAAAGTAATTGTTTTCCAAAGCATCTGCGCAAATAGCATGAAAACCATATCTAACGTTTTACAGGTGTATTTGCACGGCGGGGTACAACACATTAATTACATCGGAATCACTGAAGTATTGGCGTGGTCGAAATGACGAATTCACGCTTTCGTGACAAACGTATATAAAGGTCCCGTTTAGTCGCTCTACCTGCCGATGTAACCATAACAACAGTGATCAGCAGACAAAATTGGACAATAAAACAGGTGCGCGAAACTTCATATGTTACAATCAAGTTTTTCTGCAACTATTGTTCGACAATTATCTGTGATCCTCTATGAATATTACTTCTCAAAATAACCATAGGTGTATTCAATTACTACAACTAATGAAAATGATAGAGTAATAATGTTGCTGGCGATGTCGTCTTTAATTATCCTGACGTCATGCTATGCAGAATTATAGCGTCATGATTATTATTGCATAATTGATAGATTATTGATGGTATCCACAATAATTTACTTTATAAGGATTGAGAATTAGTAAATTGTTGGGTACATGTGAGGGAGATTTAAGGTCTGACTTGGGACAGTGAGTGGGACATATGACTTTATCAGATATTCAAATCATTGGCAATTATTAAAAATGACGTCAGCAGTAGACTATTGTTGTCATTGTTTTACATTTTTGATTGATAGCATTTTAATTACTGAAGTCAGTGAAGTTTGTAAAATTTAGACAAATTTCAGTGCATAGGTATGAATAAAATGCCTTTATTAATTGATACAGCCAGGTAGCCGATCAACCATTTAATAGATTATTCCATTGTTAATTATATAATATTGTCTACTCATTGTGGTCTATGCATCCTTAATTAATAGAAATATTGCAGTTAGATTTGCTATATGCACTCAGAGCGTGAACTCATGCATGCTTTTACAAGTACAACAGCAAATGAATAGTATAATCTGACACAATGATGATGACAATGATGATGAGATTGACATCCTGATTAAAATTGTTAATAAATGAATAAATGAATTCATTAAAAGCAAAACATCACTATATAGTTATATCAATGCTTGAGCTGTATTGAAATAAATCAGAAAAGAGACATTTTCTCCTACTCAGAGTTGTCTCCGTTACTACCGGCAGAGTTCAGAATAAAACCGTCTGATGCACACTATCGTTGCGAAACTCTGACAAAATATGATACCACTGAACTCGCTTAATATATCCCGTCTTCTGTTATTCCAAATTGTTTGATGTCTCCCCCAGTCCCCATGAGTCGATAGTTTCCATGCGGAGTCTCTGAAAGATGTATAATATTATGTGTTGTGCTAGAATTGTAAACTATAACAAGGAGGCATAGTAAAAATGACAACAAGTCATTCCAAAGTGCAAAATTATTGGTGCAAGACATCTTCAATCTTAACTGAAATGTATATGAATGTTTTACAAATGACTGATTGATATAAATTATACAACTACCCTACATTATACAATACATACGTACACGAATTAACAATCAATGATCACTGCTTGTAATAATAATGATAAATAGAGAACTGATCAGATCCTTAATTATAATTGTACAAGTCTTGAGCCAGGCATTTGAGACTTCTCAATTGAGCAAGTACGTCCTATTTAATGATTAAGGAACAAATTTAATTTGACTGCCGATAAAATCAAATAAATGTATCAGATTGATTTTTATCCAACATAGGACCCTTGGAATTCTCCCCATACCACAACAGGGCATATTATACTATACCAGTTACTAACATTTATTGTTTGATAGCATGACAATATTTTACTACTGTCATATATACTATACTCTAAATGATGATATTTTATCAATTGTGCTACTTTTTCATTTTTTCACTTGTGCTACGTGTACTAATTCATCAATTGTGCTAATTGTGCGTCGTTGTTGCCAGGAACGTATTACAGATTTTCAAAATTTACTGTTGGGTATATCATGCATCTCTTAGATGTGTACTTGAACTATATAGTTACGTGACCAAGAAAAGATCAGTTACGAAATCCTATTAAAAATGTGTTTATTCACATAATTTCTCTTCTTATACGCATCCAAACCAATATATTATGCCCACAGCTTTAATTTATATTTCGAAATCTTGAAGAGCTGTGTATTACATTACACAATCTGTTACGATAGTGAATTTGGATATTTTCAATTGCTGATATCGGCTTCAAAAGATCGTTAACAATTCCATTATACACAAATAGTTTAAAAACGAGAGGCAAACATCTGTATATTGCATCAATACCATATCATTGTAAGCATGAACAACTGATATTCAGCATCCTATATGAATTAGGAAATTTCTATATTTAAATGCGGAGGCTATTTTGAGCTTGAAGGATACTCTGTTCAAAAGCTAGATACTATATGCAGCTTCCTCATGGCTCATTTATCCGGTCCGGTAGTATGCTGGATATAGCATCGTTTATAGGAGATCCGAGACATGCTCTTAATACAGTGAAGATCTTACACGGTTATGTTCGAGAATTGAAATCCAATATTTGCCTATTTTGTTCTCCTTTATTCGTGATTCTCTAGCCTGCATGAAGACTAAAGCCTATCTTGGAGAAGGTGTAAAGTCTTTACACTTTCTCCAAAATAGGTTTTAGTTTGGACGCAGGCTATGATTCTCTAGCCTGCGCGCAGACTTAAATTTTTTTTTATGATTAGTTGGTGTGATTAGTATGACTACTAATATAAAAAAAAGATTTAGGTCTGCGCGCAGGCTAATGATTCTCTTGATTCGTGAAAGAGTTAATTCCCGTGACCTGTAAGGGCATATATTTCCAATCATTATTCGTTATTTGATTACTGCGTAATTGTTATGTACTAGAATTTATTATAAAGTATCAAAATGAAGCCACCTTGAAGGAAATGTTTGGAAAAATCGAAAACATTAAAATGACCAACTATTTAGCTGAGGATCAGCAAACATTTTTCATGCATTCCTTTTTTAATTACCAGACCAATCGTCCATGTAGCCATATAATGTAGTGGTGTAAACCTCAATACCACTGTACTAGCCATATTCCGTGGTGCGGCCTTCATTTCTGCGCAGAAATGGCGGTACTGAATGAGGCTACAACCGTACTTCACATGAAGCGTTGAGTGGAAAATAGGGCTGGAATGAAAGGAGGCTAGTAAGAATACTAATGAAAATGAGTCCCTTCTCAGGGATGAAACATATGTCAGTCAGCCATGTCTATAAAAGTCAATGCTTTGATCGATTGGATAATTGTAATAAATTGATTGATTAATTTGACTATAGTTTAACTTTCCTTCCTAAATTTTATACTGATAATTAGATAATATAGCAATTGCATATTTAACCCTGTGTGGGAGGTCACGTGACAAAAATATCACAACATTTTTGAAAGAGCTTCAATATGATCGTATAGAAACGTTGGATTTACTAAGAGAAAATGATAACAACTTTGGATTATATTTTCAATTTGATAAACCAAGAAATTAAGCACAATTAAATAAGTAACAAGTTGTGTTTGATTTGAAGATAATAAATAGCCTATATGTGATAAATAATATAATAAATGCATTTGTGAATCTATCTATGTAGAATAATCGTTAATAATAATAATAATAATAATAATAATAATAATAATAATAATAATAATAATAATAATAATAATAATAATAATAATAATAATAATAATAATAATAATAATAATAATAATAATAATAATAATAATAATAATAATAATAATAATAATAATAATAATAATAATAATAATAATAATAATAAATAAATAAATAAATAAATAAATTGGCAATAAACCATATTTTTTACCTTTTATAAATAATTAGTATTTCTTTTCAATATAAATAATATCTTTCATCTAGTGAATTGACGACTAAAGTTGTCATATTCTATAACTAGTATTTATGATTTTCATACATTTTTAAAATTCAAAATAAATATATTCTCTCGTCTGTGACTAAACATATTTATAATGTATCCAATAACTAATAACAATTAATAATTCGACTTAATATAATATACTGAATAATTGAATAGTTGATCAAGGTCAACATCCCATTTACGTAAAAACAGGACAATGAAACGTATAGCCAAAAGTTGTGTGCTGTAGTGTAATGCACAGTACCATGTAACAAATTAAAGTACAGAATCACGTTTCTCTATAACATGAGAACAACTAATAGTTAGAATCACCACTCAGTTCAATTGTTCAATATACATTATACATGTCGTGTTAACAATCACAGATACAATATCCAATTCACATAGAATCTGAAGTTGGATAATAATAAATAAGTGTAGCTTTTTGCATATCCGGGTAGGCAAACCACATTATTAGACAGGTAGGTTTGACGATAATTTGAATACTAATTGATAAACATTTAATCAGTTCTCTCTTGTGAAGCTACAAATTCAGGATAATCGATAAAACCATCATGATTTGAGTCATCTTCTTCTAAAATTTGATCTACCATACTAGCTATTTCATCTTCACTATAATCAGCCTCTTTTCCGCCATTTTCCTCATCGTGATAATGAGACATAGCATTTGCCAATTCTATTCCATCTAATTTATCATCACCATCTGAATCGTGTACTTTAAAATAATGAAATTGTAAATTACCATCATTAACTTGATCGTCTTTTACTTCTACTACTTCTTGTAAATGTTCTTTAATGTGACTAAAATAGAACCATAAAGAGGCTACAATTAAACCTGCAATAGTGGTCACCCTTGTTGAGCAGCAATCTATCTATGGTGACCAACTCAATTACTCAATAATAATCTCCAGCCTGACTACAGCCAGCTACATCATGTTTACAGTCAAACCTGTTATAAAAGTCACCTCTTTACAATGGCCACCTGTCTATAGTGGTCACTATTGCTATGTCGAAAATAGTATTTTCTATTGAATCAACCCTGTATATATACTGGTTTCACTGTATTGCCACATCTATAATGATAATCTTCCCTGCAAATGGTTCAGGATCAAGCATACTGATCATGTCAGAATAAAATGATAAGAACTGACAAGATATCTGTAGTATTATGTGAATAAGCTAGAACTTGAGACGAGAGAATAAACGTTGTTGATCACAGAACAGTATATTAGAATCTAAACTAAAACTATAAATGACACGATTATGTTTACAGGAAGTATATCAATATTGTAATGTAAATAAGTTGTAATAGCACATGCCCTTTCTGGGAGATTATAGAAATATACATGTAATGAATATTGATTATAAATTTAGTTTATTAGTTTTGTTTTTCTTTCTAGTGCTGCGTCTAGGTGGTGAATGTAATGATGCACTAGATGTATTTGTTGATGGTTCTTCCTCCTCTGGGGTGGTTGAAGCAGCAGCTGTAGTTGATGTTGATGGACCATAGTACCGGCGGAGTTGACGGCGGTTGCGCCAGTAGAGTCGACCAGATTCGGTTTTTAGGCGATAGCTGCGTCCTCGAGGATCAATAGAGACAATTTCTCCAATGCGATCCCAATGTTTGGTATTCTGATTTTGGATGCGGACAATATCACCAGGAATGAATGGATCAAGGCGGCGAGCATGAAGGTCATGTTGTTGTTTTGCTTTTTCTTTTAGCGTGCTTGCTTTCTTGTCTGCAATAATAATTAGTTGCTTGATGTCATCAGTGAATTGCGATGGATGAATTGGGATTCGTGACCGAAGAGGTTTGCCAAATAAACGCTGGGCTGGACTGATACCATCACTTCTTGGTGTATTACGGTATTCCAATAGAGCTTTGTAGAAGGCTTCTGTGTTGAGGTGTCCATTTGTTGTTACTTTGGCGACAATATTTTCCATAGCTTTGACAGCAGCTTCTGCATGTCCGTTGGCTTGATGATGGTATGGTGACGACGGGTCGTGAATTATGCCCCAATCTTTGCAGAATGCTGAAAATGCATGACTTGAAAACTGCGGTCCACCATCAGACGTTAAGCGAATAGGGACACCCATGCTACAGAACCAGCTGGATAGAATATCGACGACGGTGTCTGTATCGGTGCTCTTGCCACAGTGTACAACGTGAGGCCAACCAGAGTACTTATCGGTGATGACAAGGAATTCGTGGCCATGGTGTGAGAAAATGTCTGTTGCAATCGCTTCACCAGGACGAGTTGGTGGTGTGTCTTGAATAAGTGGCTCATGTGAGTTGGATGACAGTCTTTGGGCACATTCTTCGCATGACCGAATTCGATTTGTGACTTCGTTGGTCATATTTGGCCAAAAAATACATTGTCGAGCTCGTGCAAGAGTTCGAGTTAGACCAAGATGAGATGTGTGGAGTTCATTCAGCATAGTCGATCGAAGAGATTTTGGGATAAGAATGCGATCTTGGTAGAGGATGATTGATGATTCCAAGAGTGACAGATCGTGACGTAGTGACCAATAGGGGTGAATGCTGATGTCCAGTTTTTCCTTCTGTTGTGGGAAGCCATTAATGATCAGGTCAGCTAGCTTGAGATGTACTGCGTCATTTTCACCTGCAGATTTGACTTTGTTGAGAGTTGCGTCTGGTGGAAAGTTGGTAGCATCAGTTGATTGAAGACGAGTTTGGATGTGATTTACTTGGAAGCTTGAATCAGCATCTGTATCAATGTTGACATCGTCTGGACTTGGTTGATCAACTGGATGTCGTGAGAAGCAATCGACGACGGTGTGACTTGTACCAGCACGCCAGATAGCAGTGAATGAAAATGATGATAACTTTTCTTTGAGGCGAATGATTCTTGCACTTGGAATTTGGTGCAGACGCTTGTCATTGAGGATGGATATTAGTGGCTTGTGGTCGACAATTAGGTTAAATGATGACCCATGTAAAAACATTTTGCACTTCTGGGTTGCCCAAACGACTGCGGCCAATTCAATTTCAGTAGCAGAGTAGCGGGACTCTGCATCAGTGACAAAGCGTGAACCACATTGTAGGAGGCGCCAAGTTTTGTCATCTTGTTCGGACCATAGAGCATAGCCAAGTCCTTTAGATTGTGCAGCATCTGTTTCAAGTCGGAGTTGAGCTTGTGGATTGAAATGAGCAAGGATGCGTGGACTAGTTAGTTCATTGATGAGGCCTTTGAATGCATCTTGGTGGAGTTGATTCCAATAGAAAGATGTTGAAGGTGACAGTAGAGCTCGTAGTGGTGTTGCCAGTTGTGAAATTTCAGATGAAAATGATTCAAACTGTTGTACCAGACCAAGGAAAGAGCGTAGTTGCGTCAATGATGTTGGTTGTGGAAATTCTGTCAATGCAGTAACCAGGCGAGGATTTAACGTGTAACCAGTTGAAGTAATAACATACCCACACCATTCAGCAGATGATTGAGCAAAATGAAATTTCTTTTTATTCAAGGTGATACCATTATCAGAGCATCTCTTTAAGACGTCTTTGACTCGTTTGATGTGTGTGTCATAGTCTTTGTCGTAGATGATGACGTCTTCCACCACTTTCTGTAGGTTGTCAATGCCAGCCAATGCTTCATCTCCACGTCGGTTGTGCTCATCGCCAGCGCTGATAAGACCCATGACATTCCTTCTAAAGCGGTAACAGCCCCAGGGTGTGATGAATGTAGTGAGCGGTCTTGATTCAGTAGCCAGAGGTACTTGCCAGTAGCCATGACGGGCGTCCAAGGTAGTGAAGTATTTCATTCCAGGCGGGATGTTGGCGATCAGATCTCGTGGTGTGCGTGATGGATAACCAGGTCTTTTGACAAACCGATTTAGTGATGTGAGATCAACTGTGATTCTTGGCTCTGTAGAGTTCTTCTTTGGAACGACAACCATAGGGTGAATCCATTGTGGTGATTCGTTCAAAGGAACTTTTTCTATGATGTCCTTTGTGATCATCGAATCTAGTTGTGCTTGTACCAATTTCTGCCACTTAAACGGTATATTATACGCTTTGTATTGGCGAGTAGGTGTGGCGTCTTCGGTCAGCTCTATCTTCATTGCAGGGCCATCCATTTTCCGTAGTGGTCCTGTGTCAGTGAAAACAGAAGAGAATTCCTTTATAAGTTGTGTGGCGTCATCGTTGGAAGATTGCTGTGTTGGTAGATTGATGTGATGAGCTTCTTGGTCAGTGCTTGCCAATAGAGACACAGTGTTGACAGGAGTAGCTGCTGATAAGTCTGGCCAGTTTTCAGGAATAAGACCCAACGCAATGCATCCTTTTTTGCTTAGTAATGGTGCATTGACAGCGTCCACCACATGAATGTCAGCAGTGTATTGATTGTTGTTAAGTTTGATTGTCAGAGAACAGCGACCAAGTGTTGATAGAGGTGTTGAATTAGCTGTAAATAGTTGATCAGTAGCTGGCTTCAACTTTAATAAAAGGTCACAGTTTAATGCCTTTAAATGTTGAACACTTAGGACGTCACATGCAGCACCAGTGTCAGGTAGCCAATGAAGGTATGAGGGTCCATGTTCATGTGTAGTTAGTAGCTTGATTGTATCAGTTGTATTGGACAATGCATTAAGATATACATGGTTAGTATTTGGTTGATGTGATGATCTTTTTTTTGCTTTGCAAACTGATTGATAGTGTCCTAACTTGTCACAAAATCCACATATAGCTTCTTTTGCTGGGCATTCGGCTCTTGAATGCTTTTGCTTGCCACAAAAATAACATTTAGGTGTATGTTCATTAGAGCTGTTGTTGTCTTGACGACCAGTATTTGATTTTTCTGATTTCTTGTAAGGCTTCTTGCTTTTGATTGCTGAGACATTAATTGTTGAAGAGGTTGCTAACTTGTCTTGTGTTGTCTTACTTGCCTCGTGAGATGTACAAATGTCTAATGTTTTCTTTAATGTAAGCGTAGAAAATTTTTCTGCCAGGACTTTTTGTTGCGTGTCAACATCGCGGAGGCCACATATTAGACGGTCCCGCAGTCTTTCGTCCCGCATGTTTTGTGATATTCCTGTGTCTGCGTGACATGTTTCGCATGTTAACTCAGGGGAAAACCCACAGCTTTCATCAAGCGTGCGTAGAACGGCGTAGTATTGATCTATCGTCTCATCAGGAAGTTGGTCCCTGTTGTGAAATTCTTTTCGATCAAGCAGTGGATTTCGTTTATCTCGAAGATAATGACTAAATTTGTCTATTATTGCGTCTGTATCATCGATATCGTTGACCAAGATTACTTTGGCTGTCCACAACTTTGACCAATCGTCGTGAATTGCAGATCTTAGTATGCCTCTTCGAGCAGCGAGATTGCAGTCTGTTGACAAACGTGTCGCAGCAGCGTAACCTGAAAATCGTTCTTCCCAATCACGAAAATCGGCAATAGTTATCTTCGAAGGACTTTTTAATGTTGGTATGTCCATTCTTTTGGCTGAACCCGAGTGAGATTCGTTATTTCTGTGTTTTGAAGTTGCTTTAGCGACGGATTGCAGAGCGGCGGTAAAAGCTTGTTGTTGTTGCTGTAAAATGGCGTTAAACCATGGCGGAATATCTCCTGAAGGTAGATTAATAGAAGATGCCAAAGGTATTATTGGATCGTGAGAATCAGAATTATCAGAGAATTCTTCATCACCAGCAGTGCTTGTGGAAGCTTTTTCATTCTGACGTGTCTCCATTGGCATAATGTAAATAACACGAACAGTAAGATGAATGAAAAATATGAACCAATAAATATACCAAACGAAGACGAAGGTATAAATAACAAATCAACAATAACAATCCCAAAGTTCGAATAATCGCAGCGCCATGTAGTATTATGTGAATAAGCTAGAACTTGAGACGAGAGAATAAACGTTGTTGATCACAGAACAGTATATTAGAATCTAAACTAAAACTATAAATGACACGATTATGTTTACAGGAAGTATATCAATATTGTAATGTAAATAAGTTGTAATAGCACAATATCCACAAACTGATGCTAAGTAGAAGATCCCATCTTCTGGAATCCTTTATCGCTCTGTTCCAGGATCCTTTCAAGGAATTGAATAGTTAAAAAGTCAAATCAATATAATTTAAATAAACCTGGTATTTAAGTTTTGTTAGATAGACTATCTTCTAATACTTCGCACTAAGCCCCTGGTGAATGAATGACAATTTGGTGCTGCAGTTTCAATTGAAAATGAATAGCGCTGACATGATTGATATTGCCTGGTTGCTTATATGCAGTTGATTAATGTTTAACGAGTTTGGCTAGAATACTCTTTCTTTTCGCAACAAAGATGCGTTTGAGCTTGCAATGAACACCAGTCAATGCTCTTTCCTCAATGGTATAAATCTGAAGAACAGATAACTGTAAGAACTATTATCAGAAGGTGTAAGTAAACTAACTGATTACAGAACTACCCTTCTACATCTAAAAGTTCACTTTTAAAGGTCCAACTCGGCGGCATCGTGGATTATACAATTTCCTGTTCATTCTACAGCAAACTCGTGCAGTTATTCGTAACTAAAACACTTGCGTCAGTGTCTAATCCCTAATTATAAGATCTCGATAAATTGACCACTGTAGAGCGGTGGCCTTTATATACAAGATACATTTGCTGTATCATTATTAAAGTTGTCAATATCAACAGGTCGTTAAAAAAATTACTTACTCGACATTGTGCATATGTTTACTATCTCTGATTGGATTCTGTTTATGGTTACCACCTTGATCAGCATTCTGTGTTGCTTTGCCATGATCATCTCCTCCATGATTATGACAATTAAACAATTGTATACTAACTAACACAATGAGAACAACCCATGATAGATGAGACATCCTAAGATGAAAACAACTTGCGTTAAAAACATGCTATAAGTGAGCAAGAGTTTTGCACAACATTGTATAGCTGGTTAAAACTAGAGGTAGTCAGAACACTGCTAACCTCCTCGACTGTGTCAAAATTGTATGCACAAACAAAACAATATGATTGCGGGCAAGATCATGCATGTCCGCGCAATTACTTAAAATTCCAGCCACGCGTTTTGTAACTTTATCCATATTTTACAAGAAAATAATATAATTTCCATGATTAATTAGATGATATACTCCAAAAATATTGAAACATATAATCTACCCTCGCAAATTTGCACTCAAAATTAATATTTTAACTGCACATTTTCCGATAAAAATAAGTCCTTGGCCGCACAATGCATTCTTTCCATAAATAGCTTTGAGCCTATGACTTCATTCAACTGATTGAAATTCTTCTCGCTGAGAGATGTGTTGGACTACGCGATTGTTGGATGTTGATTGTGATGATAGCTGTGATAATGACCACAGTGACAATAGCCATTGTTTTCACTGTTTTGACTATTTTGATATCGGTGTTGATTTGCAAGATATTCCTCGTACATGAAGAGAATTTTGGTGACAATTCTGTATATAATTCTTTCAATACGGCCACCCATTAGCAGTAACAAATCAATCATGTTGAAGACGGTTTTGCTGACAATTTTGATGTACCGGTACATGTTTAATGCTGAACATTAGAAGCGCATGATATCCCATTGTGTACCAAATCCGTTGATGACTGGACTGTTGAATACTGGTAACAGCAGTAGTCTAAATTCCCGCGAAAGGGTGTAGAAACCGCTTGTCGAGTTGACAATGCAGCTGATTCGGGCGTTGTCTTGCTTGAATGCATGGAACTCAGGGTTTCGTGGGTTCGTTTCTTCTGAACTGTTGTTGGCTGGTTGGGGTTTGATATACCTTATGCTGAGGGGATGATTGGCACCCTCGTGATTCCTATTGAGATGATGACTTTACCTGAACCAGAATTGCCAGAATAGTTTTGACAACTTCTCCGTGGCAATCTTCGCTGGTCAAGCACAAATAACAACAATACAATCTCCACGTTGTTAGTAACGATAAATATGAGGACATCTTGTTATTAAATCTTGCATAACTTTGTTTTGATCCTATCAACTGCGCCATGCAATAGATGAGAATACTGTGTGTAAGCAGGATTGAGATAGTAATACAACAGATTGAGTTTAGATGTTGTTCATTAGAGCACCAAGCAAGGAATGAGATTACGATGTATAGAGAATGATATTTACGTAAGTTACAATGAATGGGCGATATTAGGGGCACACCTGATTTACGGAAAACAGAAAGAAATTTATGGAAAAATATAACGAGGCCCATTGTATTCTGCTTTCCTGCAAACGAGTGTACCGCGTGGAAATACATCGTTTTGAGTGATGGATTTAGGTGTAGTGATTATAGCAACAACTATTTTGCGATGATGTTTTGAGTTTGGACATTCGACATTAGACAATAATGGATAGTCCTATTATCGATACTATTGATATTCTGTTAATTAATCCTCCAGTATTTTACGTAGTTATTATCATCGATTAATGGAACTGTTTGATTGATTGATTGATTTATTGTATGTTGTATTTTTGTCACTGTCATGTTCGTTAGTTTTTTTGATATAGGTCCCCTACCTAAGACATTGCTTTGTAATTTATTACATTATTGTCGATTTCGATGGTTGAATTAACAAAAAACAACTTTAGGTTAAAGTTTTGGTTCTGATTCTTCTCATTACAAATCATTCAACAATTGGGCTAAGCAATGGCAAGATAAAGACGGTATCCTTCGCAAACGGATACAAATGGTAACTGCAATAATTTTTCGCCATATAGGCCTATATAACATCGAATCGAAAGCTTCCGTTAAAACTCCACTCCAATGTTTAGTTTGTCAAACTATTGTCAGCTACAGTGAAACCTGTATGTAACGGCCAGCTATGAGAGGTAGATAAATTGACCATTATAGACAGGTGGCCTTTACATACAGGTTTGATTCAATAGAAAATACTATTTTAGACATTGCAAGAATGACCACTATAGACAGGTGGCCGCTTTATAGAGGAAACTGTTATAACAGGTTTGATTGTAGTTGCAAACACTGTTCATATTGTAATTAGTATTTAATTAAAAACATTCACAATTTTGTATTCAATTCTATCAATGATTAATTTCACGAAAAAAAAAGAAACAGATGCTAAAACAAAATAGACAAAATAATCACAATCCAAGGCAAAATTGCAAAATGTTATATTCACTGCATCTAAATCCACCACTCACGACGATATATTCCCCTGCGGTACACTCGTTTACAGGAAAGCAGAATACAATGGACCTTATTTTATATTTTTCCGTAAATTTCTTTTCGTTTTCCGTAAATCAGACGTGCCCCAATATTAGTACTGTGACCTTGATAAAAGTGATACGAAGATTACGATATAATAACAATAGGCCTACTACTATTATGCAGAGTCAATTAATCTGTCTTAAACAGTAGGCCTAGATCAGACCTTCCAAGTCTCACACCTTTACACTGATTCTCAAGGTCTCACAGCAAAATCCAATCTTAAGAAGATGTCCCTACTTTCTGTGTATACTCTTTGATAATCTAATTAATGTTAAACATCTTAATTTATACTCTGTTGGGCTGTTCTGGGTGTTGTTTCTAAACTGCTTTTATGTTTTAGCTACATGCGCAAATGTCAACATTATTCAAAATGTTGCCGTAAATTTTCGTTTCAATTCCTCCAGCAAACCCCCTAGAATTGGGCCATATCTTCGAGGCGGCCCCTATATTTTATCCCCAAAATACGGAATTTTAAAAATCTCACTATTTTTTCAAATCTCACGTTGGAAGGTCTGCCTAGATTATTGTTTTATAGAAGTTTTCAGTTTTCTGCAGTTCTAGCGAATAATCCAAATTAGTCCATAATTTACATGTTGTTACCTGAGATACTTTTCATTAAAATTCAAGATAGTTTTTAATCTGCAAGCAGGCTAGTTGTTGTCTAAATGTTCAGCTGCATACATTTATCACATGGTAGGCTACAGCATGCAGATCGAATCAGTGAGCTTGCTATTTTAGGTTATATAAATGTTTCTCATGTATTGACATTGCGTTTCAAATTATAAATTCTTCTGCTATCTTTATTGTGATGAATCATGACTGATTGAGGTTTAATAGAAATTTAAATGCATGCTAGAGCAATCTAGCCTATTAATATGTTTATTAATAATCGAATAGACTGAAACGCGCGAAGCTATCATAGCTATGTTGAATTTACAGACTTTTCGGTTGATCTAATCCTGGTGTGACCCTGTTATTTGAAACAGTGTCAAAAATCGAATTTGTAAACTCAGTAAAAGTGTTGTTTCCGCTTTATTTGTTTGAATATACCTATAAGTCAAAAATAGCCCCTCAGTCATTGTCCAGAGAACTAAAGAAATCTGACACTCTTTGCAGATTACTCAAACAACAACACAGGCATCGAGCTGAAAAATACAACTTCTTACCTATTAGTAGCTCGATGTAATCGGCGTATGATGATACCAACGTCACTTGGACAACAAGACAAAAATCACAAGGCAGATAATAAAAGCCTATTGTAGTAAATTCTTTCAAACTTCGCTGCTAAGAGATGCTTTTCACAAAGAATCTATGATAAAGTTTTCAACGTGGCAAAGAAAAGATACATCAATACGAGGCACCCCTAGTATGGTAGCCAAAATGGCCGAAAAAGAAGATACAAAATCTTCTAATGTTGAAATGATCACTCAGGAAAACAACATCGAGGAGAATAAAATTGGAAAAGAATTACATAATAGCAATCAACCATATAAATTTGGTTTTTCTCTAGAAGATGCATATAAACAATCTCTTTTATTTTATAGAAAAGGTAATTTTTGGATTAAGAATTGGAAATGTGCGTGCAGCAGTTAGTTTGGAAACTGGCAATCAATTGGAATGTCGTTATGATGTAACTGTGCAGTAGCCTGTTAGAAACTACGCATTCGCGTAGTTGGGCAGCTTGCGTCTCATTAAAGCCTTGTAATTGCTCAAGGCTAAGTTTCGCTTTGCTATTATTAAAATTGGCATTATTATTACATAGATCTTCTAAAAAGGCACCGACCCAGTGACCAACGCCAGTTGCCAATGTCAGCCTATCATTATTGTATGGTATACAGAATCATATAATGCAGAGTACTGCAGGAAGGACCTTTGCGCTGCTGCTAAAATAACATTTCAAGTCCCTCCAGCTATTCGGACCGGTTTGCAGAGAAGGGCGCTGTTCAACAAGTTCTTGGGGCAGCCACAAAATATTCGGGCACAGGCACTTTAACAGATTTTCACCGTTTACCTTCTGTGTGGGCAGAAAGCAATATTCTATAGATAATTAAAAGAAGTTGGGTTCCCGTTAAAAATGTTTGCAGGCAGCTCAAGGTGCTTGAAATATTATCTCGATCTCTCCACCCGCAAAGAATGAAAAATCCGCAAAATCACCTCCATAAAAGCAAATGTTTAGCAGACGTCCGATATTTCGCCGAAAAGCGCCCATCTTGAACTGGTAGGCTATTAATTACGTATCCGCTGGTATGTGATGACAAGTTTTCAATTTTTGGAAATCTGAAAATTTCAATATTGCATACTCTAATCCCATTTTAAACTTCATTTAAAAGTTTCTTCTGTTAGACAGTTGGACCATGCAGTTAATCCACTCCTAGTGCAAATTAAATTTGAGACCTTGGGCCAGTGCCCAACAAAAGATTTAACCTTCTTGAATATTTTTCTGAATTTTCTTCTAAATTTATTTTTGATAAAATTCCAGATTTGGCTTATAAATCAGAAAATTATAAATTTTCTTCTGAATTTTCTCTAGCCTTCTAGGTTCTAGGACCACGGAATCCCCACTTTTGTCGGACCCTGCCTTAGGCCTATGATTACCTATATGCCTACTATTTATTTCTTGATTTGCTTAAAATGTAACTATTTGTTCCGAATTGTTCAGTCAAGCTTATCTAAACATGTTCAACTTTTCATCTTACAAATATTTGAATTACATTGAGATTTGACAATTGACACATGATTGTTTTAGATTAAGGATCTTTTAGTAATTTTAATCCATCTTCATTATAAAAATGCTAAATTTAAACATTTTAGTTATGAAAAGGTGGTACTAGGCGCCTTTGACAAAGCAATATTACTGTTCACATTCTGACTAAATTTATTCATTATAATAACTTTACTCCATCTCTGATATTTTTAGCTCAATCAGCTGTACATTTATCTTATGCTGACAAATTGCAATTGATGGCATACTGGAAGCAGGAATCATGTGGAAAGTGTGACAATGCAAAATTATCTGATCTAGGATATTTAGATGTCATTGGTAATGATAGAAGGTAATATAGGCTACATGTATAAATGATGTCATACTGATGATAATGACTGATGTTGTTCTCTCTATCAACTCAGAATACCAGATCATGTGTGACAATGATTGGAGTTTCTTACAGAATCATGACAGAGCCATGTATTTATATGAGTTGAGATTCGCAACTTTTGGGGCTAGATAATCGTCATTTTCGTTTAAGTGAAAACGAGGTTTTGCTTTTGAACAAAAGGCTTTTCGAATTCATGATATAATTTTTCGCGCACTTCATTCAAATTTTGTGAGCCTGGGTTTGACTGAACAAAAATGGCTTCCATAAAACCATGTGACTAGCATCTGTCCAATTAGAGCTGAGAGCAGTACATCAATGAGTGTCCTCTTGTAAATAGATGGCTCTGCTAATGGGCTTGACAGGGTTTGGGGTTTTACACTTTTATTGAATACAGTGTAGTGTAGCCCTGTTAATGTCACAGTAGGATTAGTGGAGGATTAGCTCAGATGGCAGAGCAACCGAACTTCAGATCGGATCATATCTGATCGACTGTGGTTCAAATCCCCCTAAGGTCAACTCAGCCTTGACTTTATCTGAAACATCAAATGAGTACCATCTGAGGATGGCGGATGGAATGGTCAAGAGGGAATTGCATTGTGAGTAGCTGCGGCGCATTGTTGCGCATTGACAATCAAGACTTATCTGCCATGAAATCTGTTGAAATTGATCTGCAGTGTCGCGGCTGAGATCAACAAAGAGCGTTTAAAATCATTGCTCTCAGCGAAAAAAGCCTCTCGTCTAGAAATAGAGGAGTGGCACGGGTGCCTTCGGTAGGGCGACACCGTCTACATTACATTAATGTCACAGTTCTGTTAATATCAGATTCCGTTCAAAATCATGATTTCTGGCTACACCAGGACAGTGTATCAACTAGTTTAAACTACGTATTATTCAAATAGCATCCCCATTACGCATTTAGCTGACTGTTGCGACCATGCGTGTCCTCTTGAGAGATTTTCTTTGCAAATAGTTTCAAAATGACAAAAATATTTTTGTAAATATTCCTGTATATTTATTAATATTATTTTAATATTTTATTATTATTTTTATTTATTATTTTATTGTTGTTATTATTATTATTTATTATTTTACTAATATTTCCAATTTATCGATTTAATATCAGACAAAATGCAATGCTGCACAATTATATTTTCAATCCATCAAATGTATCATGCACATTGACACAGGTGGTCTTTATATACAGGGTTGATTTAACAGAGACTCTATGTTGGACATTTTCTTATATTGACCACTATGACAGAGGTAACCCCTTTAGAGTTGATTGAAGTTGCTTTATAGCCTACATATTATGTATTAGATACTGCTAATAAAATCTTGGAATTTCAAAAGTTAACAATAAATTGAAGCAGCCAAAGTAAAACATTACCAGCAGTATTTTTATTGTTTTTGTTGTTGAAGTGATTTATGTATATAACAGCCAGCTATTATGAGGTTGATAAATTGACCACTAAATGCTGGTGGCCTTAATTTATATACAGGGTTGATTCAATAGAAAAATACTGCCTGATAGATTGAATAAGTGACCACTATAGAATGGTGGATGCTGTACGTAGATGTGACTGTTATAACATATTTGACTGTATCGCAAAGAAAACAAGGCTCGGCATTCCGAGTCGGAAAATACTGTATGAATACGTAAATTATAGCCAACAATTAGAAAAAATACAGAAATTAGTCAATCAGTTCTATTCATCACTTGAAACTAGCTGAAAACTCAGACCAATCGTTTCTGGTTTTACATTGCTTATTCATTTCTAGATAAGTGTTATATGATTACAAAATAAAAATTTGGGATATAAAAATGATGATTTTTGAAATTATGTAAACATAAATATTCCAGCATTGCCGAGATTCATCTGAGCAAAAAGCTGAGATTGCAGTTATTTATTTTTACGTATGCTATTTTGTTAGCAATTATCAATTTTTTACAGTATTCTCATTTATAAATTTCTTGAAATTTTAGGAAAGCCTGGCAATTGCTTGGTGATCTAAGTAGAGAAGATTCTATGAAGAGATTTTGTGAACTGTTAGAGAAAATCTTTCCTGAGTATACTGCACATATGGAAGCACAGCAAAAAGATGCTGAAGAGAAAGAAAGACTCCGACTTGAGGAAATTGAGCGTCAAAAACAAGAAGAAGAGTGTAGACGATTGGAGGAAGAAAGAGTTGCCGAGCAGCAACGACTTCAAGAAGAACAACAAAGGATGGCTGAACAAGAAGCTACAATGGTCAAGTATGAGTTGATAATAATAAATTCTGTAATGATATTGATAACTCAGTTATTCACTAATAGTAGTCAGTGACAGAATCTCTGCACTTTGTGCATGACGGTACAGAGGAAAGGTTTGATTCCTTGTCGGTTCGCAGATGTCGTTCGTATTTGTCTGTAAATGTGTTTACAATACTAACATCCTAACAAACAATTTGTGTTTGCAGGGTGACTATCAGCTATCATTGAGTAATGAACTGGAATTTAAAGTGCACATGACACCAACAATTTTTATGACAGACTCAAGTAGCTGATTGTAAATGATGAAGAATGGTGGCAATGATTTCTTAGTTTGAATGTGTATAAGCGGAGATATTTAATGTTGAATATACCCTATTTACGATCATTCACTGTTTTCCAAACTCGAAATGTCAGTCGGAATGACAAGAAGGCTTACTATAGAAAAAAAGTGAAGTCAGAATTATAAAAAATTGTATCTCCTATCTCACTGAATCAAAAGTTTCTAAGTGTTTGTCAGATGTTTGAGCCTTTTTCTACAGAAAAACGCTATTTCAACTACTAAATGTCCTTTTATCTCATGTGTTTCTCGGTTCAATGAACTCTGCTTCAAGCAAAAAAGGTGCCCACAGGTGTAGGCATAGCTGACTTGGACGTTAGAAACTTTTAATTCCACAAGAATGGAGATACAATTTCTTAAAGTTTTCAATCGCCCTTTTTCCTATAGTAAGCTCTCTTGTCATTCTTACTATCGTTCCGAGTTCGGAAGACGTGACTGATCAAAAATAGGGTAGATTTAACATTAAATATCTCTGCTTATACTCGTTCAAACTTAGAAATCAATGTTACCATTCTTTATCATTTAGCTTCAGCTACTCGAATCTGTGATAATTTTTTTTGTGTCATGTGCGTTTTAATGTTATTATTACTTTTTCTAGCGTGAAATATTTCCCTTTCAAAGAAAAACTGTGCTGCAGAGCTATGCTGCAGCTTAAGTCCCCCAAGTAAACTCAGTTTGACTTTATCTGTGCAGCAAATGAATACCATCAGATATCAGAAGCATCTTGTAATGATAAAAAATTGTTTATAATCAGCTACGGTGTATCACTGCCCTTAGACAATCAAGATTGCATAGTTGCTACGAAAGGCACAGAAATATCAGGGTTTGTTCTTTGAACACAGTGAATTTCTTCAAGGTCTTTCCAGCCGAAAAGCAGTTACTGTGAAACTATATTAACTGAAAAGTACTTTTCTTCAAATGCATAGGCCTAATATGATATTGTACCATGATTGTACGTAAAAAGGTCCCATTGGTTGAATTTATCTTCTTTTTTTTAAGAAATACAATAATAATTGTTTATAAGTAAATAATTAATTACTTTTGACTGAGTTGTGATCATTTTTAATTTCATTCTAGCAATGTTCCACATATTGATAATCATATTCCTCAAACACAAACCGAGGAACAGCTGGTAAGTCAATGTAGAAAGCATTTTAAAGTAAATAGTCACTAAGAAACAGGGCCGGATTAACCCGTAAGCTGAATAAACTGTAGCTGACGACCCTTCGTAATGAGGGGCCCTTTGAAAAAGTATTTTTTTAGCAAGATAAAATACTACAATATCCATCACTTCTTTCCAAAGAATTGAAGAAATAATTAACTTTTTGGGGAAACAAACGTTTTAAAACTAGCAGAAGATTATCTGTGATACTCTTTGGTCAACATTTAAAAAATGGACATGGTCTTGTGTTGTCCCTAACGACATCAATGTTCAATTTTCTACTCAACATGCTGCAAAGGCAAATTTGATTGTTTAGTATTAGAAATGATATTCATCAGAGAACTGAAATCTTGCCTTAATGGACAAGCTGATTCAATCAGATCTAACATTTTTTCGTAAATTTCATCCCAAAGAATGCATGTTTAATATTAATTATTTATTATGTAAAAAAACTATAAATTAGATAAACTTACCTGAAACAAACAATGTCCCCTTTTAATAAATTTATTTGCTGCTAGTTATTCAGTAAAATGATTGTCAAAGGAACCTTTTTAATTTTATTTTCTGAAAATTTTAATAAAGACAATATTTTTCTCCTGTCAATTCTAAACTGCCCTGGGGAAGTTGAACTCAACCATGGACTATACCTAGAACTGAGATTTTAATAAATTTTGACACCATTTAATTAAAATTATCATAAGTTTACAACCAGAGGTGTACAAGAGCAGGAGTCAAGCTCCAACTCCGACAGGAGTATTCACATTTTAAGAGGATCCAGACTGGAGTGGATGTTTTGCCAGTCAGGAGCAAAAATCAATAATGAATTCCTGGCTTCCGGAGAACTGCAAAGTTTAAAATTATCTGAATATTCCTATATAGGCTAGTGATTGGATTCAAAGATTGGCTACATATATCAGATGATTTTCATTTATTTTGCACCTTTCCATTCTTTGCTTTCTTAATTTTGGGTTAACAAATTAGTAAATTTTTCGGACTTTTTACAGTAGTTTGTCTGAAAATTATTGGAGCAATTTTTTTCATTTTACGAGCTGGACGCTGAATCAAATGCTTCTATAAGGACTTTTTTGAATTCAAAGTCTGAATATTCTGACTCCGTACACGTCTGCTTTTAACCAATCAAAAACGTAGGAAATGTTTCAATAATGATAATATTAAATACAGGGTAACTCCGTTAATACCACTACTGTTGATATCACAATCCGCTTGATATCACTAATTTTTCAGAACTATTTTCTATCAAACTCGTCTATTTCATCCCAGGTTATATCACAACCCGCTTATTGTCACGGTTTTGGCTGTTCCAGGAGGATGATTATTAATGACGTTACACTGTAATATGTACACGTTTCAGATTATAGAAATCAACTTTGCAAGGTGTTCAAGTATATAGCTTAACATTTGTTTCCATTCAAGGCTGAAGAAAATACAGAAAAGTCAACTATGTTAGCAAAAGCATCACTTTGGACACGTCCCAAATTACAAGAATTTATTCAACATGTTAAAAGAGATGCTAGTTCTTTTCTTGTTGTTGGTAGAGGTGAAACAGTTACAATACGCGTTCCAACACACGAGAATGGTAAGAATTACAATGAAACCTGTTTATAACCTGTATATACGTATATAACGAGTATATACATATATAACAGCCAGCCATGAAATGTAAAAAATTTAGCCACTATAGATAGACAGGTGGTCGTAATGTAGGGAGTCGATCCAGAAATGTCAGAGAGGTTTCTCCTGAGGCCAACTTGAAGTCCATATAAAAGTTTCATAATCAGGGTACGACAAAAGGCTCAGCTTTCTGGAATCCTAGAGGCATTTCAACATTTTCTTCTGAATCTTTTTGTTGATGTTTGACCAATAAATCATCAAAAATATCAATTTTCTTATGAATTTGCTCCAACCTTCCGGAATCTACGATTCCTACGTTTGTCAGACCCTGTTCATAATAAGATACTAAATACTATACCAAACATATGTTTTTTCAGCGTTTGGAAATCAAAATTCTCCTGAATTTGCAAAATTTTTGCTCTACCTTCAGGGCACCATTTGCCAAGATTCGCCTGTTTTGTTGTACCTATGCTACATGATGTAGGATTCTCTACTGGAAGTCTTCCTCTGTGAGACACATTAATAAGTTCATGAAAAATCATGAACGTAAAATTGCCCAAGTTTTCATGAACGCTTCATGAACATTTCATGACTTGTTTCTGGAAAGTTCATGAACAATTGGGCAATTTTGCTTTCATGGACTTATTAACTTTTTTCAGTGGTTATTCCAAGAAAGCGTGCCTCAGGAAATTTTAGATGATTAGTCTAAGTAGTTGTTTGTTATTCAAATTATACTTTTGTTGTATTTCAAAATATTCTTTACTTGAAATTAATGCCGTATTATTCACAATTTATGTATACAGTATAATAGTTCTACAGAGATTTAAAGCATTACGCAAACCAATTTTGGAATATTTCCTATCCGGCAGCTTATGTCTAGCAAATTGTGAATCCCGCAAATCTGCAATCCTATATTCCAGGAAGCTAGAGCAAATTCAGAAGAAAATTGATAGTTTCATGATTTTCAGGTCAAACTTATACAAAAAATACAGGAGAAAATGTTGAACAATCTTAGCGTTCCAGACAGACAGAACCTTAGGTCAGACCATTTCCGCCAATCACTTCTTTTCTAAATGTTGAACATTAGTTAAACCCCAATCCAGACTGCAGTTACGATGAACCACCCATGCAAACACATTTATGAAATTTAACTGTTCAGAAACCCCATGATCGTAGAAGCCAGAGCCATCTATTTAAAAAATTTGGGTCACTCTTTCTTGTGCTGCCCTCGGCTCCCATTGGACAGATACCAGTCATGTGATTTTATGAACGCCATTTTTGTCCATCAAACCCAGTTTCGCTAAATTAGAACAAAGCACGCAAAATAATATAATGAATTTGAAAATCTTTGTGTTCAAGAGCAAAACCTTGTTTTCAGTGGAACAAAAATGGGGATTTGCAAGCCCCAAAAGTTGCGTGTTCCAAATCATATAAATAGATTGCTCTGGTAGGAACTGTTCATGAACAATGAACACTTTATTTTAGGCAAAGTTTATGAAAATTGGGTCATTCATTTAATGTTCATGAACTGTCTTCCTAGTGACATGAATCAATTACATTCAAACTTTTTGACTCTAGATCATAGATTTGATGTAGTTTCTCATTTTCTAGGAATACAAGCCGGTGATGCCTCCACTGATTGTTTGTCTATGCTTTTTATATATAGGCTCATGTTTATTTTGGGAATTTGGTACAGAGATGTATGATATAGGATTTGGTGTTTATTTTGAAGCTAATCAGCAAGAATTACCGAATCGTAACATAACTGTTCACGTTGATGAATCCGATGTTTCTGATGATGATGATGAAAACATATCAAAACATCAACAAAGCACAACAACAGAAACAACACCATCTGGTTCGACATTACCATCAAACACTCAAAAGCAATTAATTGAAATTCTACCTGTTTTAAGAAGAAATTCACATAATGATGTTATAGTTGGTAGTCATGTCTATCCTGGCCAAGGAATTTATCTTTTGAAATATGACAATTCATATTCATTGTTTCGTTCAAAATCATTATATTATAGAGTGTATTACACTAAATAAAAAGTAAATATTATACACTTCATTTTGATTATGACATTTAAATAAATAAGTAAAAAATGAACATTTGGATTTGAAATCCTTAATATTTAGATCTAAAATGATAATAAATCTAGATATAATGATAATTGTATAATGATAGATAACGCTGTATGTATCTAATGATATATATATATATATATATATTAATATGCCGTTCTATTCTGGTTTTTCCTTGGCACCACCAAGATTTGCTGGTAGACTGGAATGAAATCTACAACATAATGAAAGAAACAATTATAACAATCAACCAATCAGTTTTCTTATAATATAAATACAATTATCTCATATCTTATATATTACAATAGATTACTTTTAATCATATATATTAGCCAATTATATTAGCCTATATAACTAAATTGATCAACATTCTGTGTTGTATCTAGTTGAAACAACAAAAATAGGATAAGATACCTTGAAACAATTGTATCTGTTCTTTGCTTGATCGTTTCAAAAAGTGCATCTGTTTGCTCCTAGATAAAACAAACATTTTATTAACAAATTGGTTATGTAGCTGCATGGGCTATATAATTGGAAATTTGCAATATTGTATGTGCTGTATAATGTATATGCCATTTTGAATAAAAACTGTTTATGGGAGGACTTCCTCAGTGAAAGTCTACTATATTTGAAATTCTGCTAGACGGACAAGCAGGCATTGATGTTGGTGCACAGACCTTAATATCTTTCAAATTTCAAACAAATGGTTGACCCAATCATCCACAGTTGGTAATATAAGAAGAGAAAACAATAAAGAGCTCTTACCTGATATTCTTCATAAAATTTTGGGATGGTAAATACGAGAACACATCCTAAAAATAATCAAATATGAAATACACATAAGAATGAAAACTGATGTTCAAAGTTAAAATACATAAAAACAACTACACATTGATGAAAACAGAATAAATCAATATTTTATTTTAATTTAATTTATTTTAATTTATATTATTTTATTTTATATTTTATTTCATTTCATTTCATTTTATTTATATCTTGGAACCGAATTCGGAGTCCATTTTCTTACATTTTTCGAGCTTGAAGCAGACTAGAAGGGCCTTGGTGTTTGTGTTCAAACTCTTTTTATTTAAAAAGCATATAAATCCGGCAAGAATATATTTTTAAACTATTAAACTATGCGAGGCTATGGTTCAAAAATTAAGGATGATAAACTCATTATAATATTTTCAAAATTGTCTGAAATAAGATGTTATAAGATGTTAGAACCGTAAACCAGAAATATCAAGGTTTCTTATGGAACGGATTTAGTGCTTGCATATTGCGGCAAACTGTTATTGAAATATGGATCGCGTGGCTGAACTTGATAATAATATTAGTAATTATTTATAAAATTTAATTTACTTATATAAGGTATTTTCATTACCACAAAAATTGAAACAAAAATCTAACTTTGTCAGAGAGCGACATCAGTAGGAAATACTAAACAGAATTTATTACAGAAAAATTTGATATTTTAACTGACCTATTGTGACCATGGTGACCAGTGAAAAGACTGCTCCAATGTAGCTTAGAAACCACAAGATAATACCAAACTGAAGCGTAAGTGAACAATCTCAAAATTAAATATGAAATTCATCAATTTTCAGCAGTCTATAACACAAACTTCCTAAATGAATAGGTTCACATGACTAATATATTAAAATAGCATATAATATGTGACGGTTCGTGTCAGAATCAATTATCTTTGAAAAATCCAATTGTTCGGTTTGGCGGCAAGAAATGGGAAATGATAGAACATTTAAACATATTTTAATAAATATAATGAGATAGAGCCATCCAAAATGAAAACAAATTGGAGATTTGAATATAAATTAAAATTCTAAATTAGATAATCAAATAAAACGAAATCCCAAATTTTATGTGTCGATTCAGACACGAACGGTCACATATGAGGAAGAGTAAGACGAAGAGAACAAGTAACTTTTTTTACGATATTGAAAACATGATTGTTATGTTGCTGGCACTGTTTCAGGCATATTTAGCCTTTGTGATCTTTCTTAGTGATCCAACCAAATAAGTCCATCTGTGCAAAGTGAATTAGACTGAGTAGCTGTGTTGGTATATTAAATATGTTAGTTACCTGTTCAAGAATATTCTAAAAGTTTGTATTTGAGCTTCAATATAATGTTTTGGTAAATTGCTTGCACAGCGGAAGAAAAATCTTACCGGTACCGGTACCAAATGCTACAGACTGCGTTTGCTACATAACGAAAGAATGTCTTGACATTTGCTAACATTTTTAATAGTCCTCAATGCATAAATCCTTTTGAAGGTGTAATACATGTCTCATTACTTCTGTTGGATATTTCTGGATATATTACAAAAAGTAACGAAAAAAATAACTGTAATTAGCTACTTTTGAATTTAAAGTAACTTTTAGCCTACACTTTTTCTGAAAAGTAACTTTTGAAAGTACCTAGTTACTTTTTCTCCCAAATAATAGTAACCGTACCTAGTTATTATTCAAAACTAACTTTAAAATCTCCAAAAGTGGAATTATTAAATTCAGCAAACCACTGTTGAATACTTGTTAATTGTAATCAACTTACTTTCAATGATTCAAGAATATCTTCAATTAAAAATAAAGCTTTTAACTTGTTGCCCCAATGAACAAGTAAAGTACGACAAATGGTTGAAAACCATACCATCTGAAATTAAGCAAATCAACGAATTTATCAGTCAAAACTCACCATTATTGTAATTTAATCTTACAGCATTGTTAAGCTACAGCATTGCGATAATCTAAACGTGTATTATAAAGTGTAGGCCTAATAAAAAATTTAATACAAATCCTATTGTAGGCCAGCCGACTGACAAACAACAGCGTTCAGGCCTCAGGGTCCGGTAAAACGCTCAGCCATCAGCCTTCTCAAATCCTAGAGGCATATCAACAGCGTCTTTTGAATTTTTTGTTGATGTTTGACCATTAAATCATTAAAAAATTAAACTATCAACTTTCTTCTGAATTTAATATAACCTTCCGGAATCTAAGATTTCAGTATTTCTACCTTTGTCGGACCCTGACGCCATTGCTAGCGTATACTTTGGCTCAATATATTAGAAGCACATTTGCAAAACAACAATATTAACGAGTTGCGTAAATAATACTGGCTAATCAAGCAATCATATATCAAATATAGACAACCTTAATCTGCATTGGTTTATATTGGTCAATTAACTGATGTCTAAAATAGTAATTTTCAATTCAAGTGTATATATCACCTCTTTAGATAAAACAGATTTGGATAGAATTTTTAAACTTATGATTAGGCCTACATGCCTTTACTGAGTTTTTGCATAATGCAATTCTTTTCCCTGTCAAAAATGACTTTGAACATGGTATTATGAAGATTTAACTGTCCTATTTTTCAAAACCAAAAATAGAACAGTATTTGTTTACCACAAGATAGTTTGGCTGTGATATAAAGCGATACATTTATATCTCCATGTGCAAATCAAAAGGTGGAATAGTTTTACTTGTTTTCCTCAAAAATTCAACACATGATTCTTGGAAGGCTAAAGCCTTCCTTTGTGACACCCTGTGCATTATAATTTCACTGTAGGCCTACTATACATATTTGAGGTTATACAATTATTACAGCATAACAAGAAATTAAGTACTATGGCCTATATGGCCATAGAAATAATACAACCTTGAAAATATAATTATCCTTACCGTGTCATCATTAATCTCAAACTCCTTTTCCAACAACTCTCTGCAAACAGAAATAAAAGTGCAGGCTAACCTAATAAGATTGAGATCTTTTGACACAAGTACTGTACAATCAAATTTTATCAAAGCCCTCTTTGAAATAAAAACTCAATTTTCAGTATGGTTTTACAAGATCTCTAAACAAATTGCCAACTTTCCCTAATCCGGGTCTGATAAAATGTGCCACTAAGAAATAATTTAATGATAACACACAATGTACACACACACACGCACAAGATTCTAAGCATGTGTACGATTTAAATATGATATTGTTTATGGTAACACGTCTTCCTGGTCTCAGTTGTATATCTCTGTGAAGTGTTGTAGTTACGATGTGTTGAATATGACTGTGATGTCATGTAGTATTTTAGGTATTGTGCATGTTGTTCATGTGATTGTAGGCTACTGTTTGAGCGCATGTGATAATTAGTAATGTGTTGTGATTGGTGCTTCGCATTGTCATGTGCTTTAGTATCTGTTATGTATTTTGCATGCCTGTTGTTTCGCTCTCTTGCCTGTTGATTGTCGTCAAAATAGAGACGTGTTTATATCTTGAAATTACTTGCGTGTTTTCTGTCTCCTCCATGCCGACCAAATAAGAAGCTCCAGCGTGATAGCGTCCATCAGTTAGTTTTGCCCCTTTAAATGGTCTGCTTTGTGTACGTTTTTTATGAGCTGTCCATGAAATGGACATTTTGTCGGGATCATCACAATGAGAACAAATCTCAGTCAAAAAGGAGGAAACCCTTGAAAACCTATCAAAACATAAGTGTTCAGTTATCTACTGTTTTCTCGTTCGTTTTTCAGGAAAGATATTTGAAAATTGTAATACATCATTAGTCTATCATAATATATCATTAGAATTGTTGTTTGCAGTTGTGGTTTGGACAGGCTACGATTATTTTCAGTTTTTTTCCATTTTTCATATTTCGTTTCGCATAACATAACGAAAGGTATATTGCTTCACTGAATAGAAAGGATGATTTTATTTTCAGGCTTACCTGAACGGATGTTCAGAACCAGTCTTTTGAATAGCATTCGAAACAGTCAAACCAATTCGATAAATGAATGCCACTGTTAATATCGCAATTGAAAAACAAGTCACTGTACTGATAAATGTGTAACATTGCAGTGTTAATAGAATGAAGATCAAACCGCCAAATGTAACACCAGATCGATAATAGCTATACCAATAAATCAGCTTGATAACTAGAAAATGAAAATGCACAACAATTATGAAATAATAATTGTTTGTCGAGACTACAGTGTAAACTTGCCTTGAAGCCCTATACATTATGTTGTGGTGAAGTTGTCATTGTTAAACTATTTCAGATTAGGCCCCTATTGGTCAGTATCTGGTCAAGTTCTAGTACCATAACCCTGCTGATGCAATAAGTAGGCTATGTGCTAGCTGCTAAAGCCCTTCATAAGGTGTGCCATTCATGATATCCTACTCCTAAGCTTGTATGGAAAATTGGAACATTGTAACAACTTCTTGGAAATTTGTTTGGATCAATAGAAAATTTTTTATCTATTTTTCAGTTCAATTTCATTCTAATAGACCAACAAACAAATGAAATACAAGCAAAAGAAAGTTTTAAGGATCATTGATCACAAAAAGTTACAAATTCAATAAAATTCAATAAAAAAATTATTTTTTCTTTTTTGAATGAAGCCGCTTGATGACGATTAAATGTGGACTAACAGAAGAGTCAGAATGGAAATGTTACAGCTTTGAAAGTGTAAGGTGGGAATATACGATTGGTTTACAATAAGAAAAGTAGCTAGCAGGATCTGAATGTTTAATGAAAAAAGTAAAACGATTCCGCCTTTCTTTCGTTTTGCGTGTAGAAGTATAAATGTAGCTTTATCGGCCGAGCATGACAGATTTCATGGTCAAACTCTTGTGTTATAGAAAATATTGTTCCCATTTCTGGTTCCAAAAGTGAGACAACGAATCTCTAAAATACCATTTTGAAGGTCAATTTTGATGTGGAAAGAGTCACGGTGTGCAACAATGACATTTACCGATAGAAAAAAGTTTTACCTAAATCTGTTGTGTCTCAAAAGAAGATATATAGGCCTACGCTTCAATATCCCACATATCGTTCTTCAAACCTTTCTCTTTTTGCGTGATCAACTGTATTGAATGACGTCAAAAACTTATGTTGACTTTTTTATGTTTCATTGAGCAGCAACCAGTAGGCAACTGGGATCCAAAATCTAGTGTAAATTGTCTGTGCACGCCTCATAGTCGCATATAATGTCCCAAGAAACTATTGTGTCCCAAGAAAGGAGCAATGACAATAAGGACAGGGTGGACAGGTCACTTAATTCATTAGGCTTAATCTATAGACGAGGACATCAGCCATCTGCATTAATCCTATACAAAGTCACATTCAATCAGCTTTATAAAATCTTTTATGTCTCAATACTAGTCACGGAAATAAAATATTGCAGCATAAGTACCTATGGTGTCTGGCTAGCCAATGATAGATAGGAGGGTCCTAGGTCCACTGTCCACATCAGGTCTTCAACGTTATAAAATTATATTCATCAATTATAGGCTAGCAGATTTATTAACATATAACGTGATAGGCCTGGCCTATATTGAAAGGGACGAACCTTCCTCGTCGATATTGCAATCTTTCATCCATTCAGCAAGTGGGCTTCTCAAACCTATTGGACGTAAATCGTAATAACAACATCCTCCTTTCAAAACAAAACAAAAGTGATAATAACGCGAAGAAATACAGGTTATAAAGTTTTTGAGGCATACAATAACTCACTTGAACTGTGATCCGACTGTATTAGAAATATTATCAATATCAATAGGCCTAGCCTGTAATATTTGTTTTTTTAAATTCTCACATAAAATTATGCTAGACTTATGAATGAACCTTAGAACCTACCTGCAGCTCCATCAGCAATTGATTCTTTCTTGTCTTCATTTTCTTCGTTCGTAATTACTGTTTGTTTATTTTCTTGCTGTTGTGAAACTGAAGTTAATGAAGGCTTATTTTCATGTTGATCTGAGGCAAATGATAGGCCTCCTTGGTCTAATGTTGTTTGACTTTCGTCGTTAGCTGAAGGCTCTAAATCTACAAATTCAGTGGTTCCATTTGAATCAGTACTTTCCATTTTTCACGCACAAGAAGACCCAGACACACTTCGCCTTGGTAAAATGAAGAATTGTTTATAAACTTTCTACTTTTGCGAGGACGCACTACCTACGCATGGCTATGCAGTATGCACCTGTAGTTAGTTGTCCAGACGATGATTCAATCATGGCGTCGCTTTGAAAATGGCGTCGTGGAAGCGCAACCAATCAGCATCACCATAATTTTAGATCTGATGTCATGCAATGAAACGGATTGGCAGTAGTAGTCAATCGGATCAGAAGGTCACATATCATTTTTCATAACAATGAACTGTTTACCTATACGATGGATGTATGTCAAATCAATTAATCATGCAAACAAATATATTTAGAATAGCAACCATATTTGCACAATACAGTTTTACTTTAAAAATCATCAACATGAGTATATTAAGATCCAAGAAATCATAAAAAAGTTTCTATGAATCTGCTAGTTACTTTACAATTTAAATAGGACAAAAGTGGGAATCCAGCAATCCTAGCTGGCCCAGATTTCAACAAAATAATTCAAAAGAATAGGTTGAAATGTTGTAGGATTCCAGAAAGCTAAACCTTTTGTCAGATGTTGCAGCTCAAGATCTTCTGATACCTCTTATATACTTCTGACAAAACCATTTGGCAATTGTTAAACATTGCCTTTTTACTTCTGGTTTTGAGGAATCATCAGATGGCTCTGGGAATCATGCGTACCAGCCACTGGGTTTAAAAACAACAACCTTGGCGCTGGTACGCCATCTAGCATCCAGTAATTACCTGGAAGGCATCGACAAAGAGGTATGTAGCTGTACAAAACATCATCATCAGATACATCATATGTATACAGATAAGTCTATACATGTATGTGTCAAATTTATCTCTGATATTATATTCAATTTGTTGAGAAAAGCTAACGTCTTTTAGTTGTCTAGCTAGTGTCTATGCAATTGTAAATGTAAACAAAATTTAATAATCTAAACATTTCAACATCAGTAGTTAATATAGTCCTACATTCGCAATTTATCCTATAAAAATTTTAATACGTACGGTAGGTAAGAACTAAAGATAAGACATAAAAATACAATAAGAGCAATACAATTTATATACCATAAAATTAACACCTTCTAAGCATATTAAATAGATAGATAATTTTATAGTTTTTGCAAAGAAATCATAAAAAACATTACACAGATATGTCTAGCATATACCATAACAAATGCTCAAATATAATATCTTAATTTACAGTATAAAGAACTCATTACTGTAAATTGATAAATTTATTGTTTAAATTAAGATAACCCCCAAAAGCAAATCAAGATGAACAAAATCAGTCCTTGCTTTTGTTTGTTTCGTTTTAAATTGAATGAAAAATTGGTTTTAATGTGTCTATGAAGTCGTAAACCTACAATTGAATTGTAAAGTAGGCTCTAACATGACTGCTTGATCTGTATGCTATTTTATAATCGCTAAGTCCAAATTCAAAGGAGTTTTAATATTGTAAAAATCATAGTTGTATATTTACCATATAATACTCCAATATTTGAAACTTCTGATTATTGTCCGCTATTCAGCTATGTCTGCAATGGTCATTGGTCAGTAATATTTCAAAATTGGCATTTTAGATAAGAATTGTCAAACACCAGCATACTTGACGAAAGAAATGTCTGTATGAAATGAATAATAACATCATCAAAATGGTTATGAAGATTTGTTTTTTAATTCACGTTGTTGCTTTTTATATAACTCCAATTGTAATAAATCAAGTCCACCAAAAACGTATGCAACAGCCAAAAAAAATACAGTCACAGCATAGCAAAACATTCTAAATAACCACGACGTCCAAAACATATAAGTTGTAAGTGTCCCATAAAAAATCCAAAATAATAAAATACCAACTAACTTGAGTTTGACTTTATTCTCTCTTGATTTATACTGAGGAGATTGTGTAGGATCATCAGCAAATTTTCCATTTTTATAAAAATCAACAAGACGATCTTCTTTTTCCTCCCAACGCTCTTTGCACCATTCTTCTAACTTATCCTCCTCCTTTGGCAATTCTTCAATTGGATAACGTTTGATGTGAACATGAACTTCTCCAGGAAAATGACCTTTAAGTAAATCCAATTCATTAAAACACAATGTATCCTTATAACCAATTGTAACATCTTGTACTGATTTGATCACAGTATCACGTAGCTCCTCTACAATAAATGTAAATCCACGAACTCTTGGATGAAGAACCTGAGTAAACTGTCTCAAATCATTTTTTTTCGCATATGCTTCACTTCTTGCTATACCTGAACGGCAAAAATTTGTACCCTCAGGGAACAATAGTAATTGTAACGGATATTTTTCTTGTCTGTAATAATCCATCATTGATTTCAGATATGGTTCATCTTTATCCCATTTACGTTGCAAAAATATGAAAAGCGCACTTTGTATTGCCCAACCTAAATATAGAATAAACATCATAGACATTATAAATACCGGTATATAAAATTATCTACAGTGAAACAGTATTTAAATCTAAAAGATAAACTTTGCACGCTGAACAAAATTTGAGCAACTCATTCGCTAAAATAGATCATGTGATTCAATCGTATCCAAGGACAACAATGATTGCGTTTTTATCTAACATATATTTGATGATGAAAATGTGCTTTGGACAAAAATTGTTCAACGAAAATAGCTAAATTGATAATTTACCATCTATGTTGAAGAAGCATATTATATGAACTCAAGATTTAGATGGAGCGCCATAGAACTAAGATGGCAGGTTTCTCAGAGCAACTTGAAATATGAGTGTTATGGTCTTTGATTATTTTGTTCTCCCAAGATTTTGCCAATCCATAGAAGCATGACGAAAACATAAAATGTATGAGTTAAGAGGGCTCTGACCGTGAAATGATTTATAAATTCATCTCTGATGAGATCAACAATAAAATTTGACTAAAACAAGAAACGGGAAAGTATTTATGGTATTTATATGAACATTTTATGTGAATTTCAAGTTGCCCGACCGGAGAAACCTGCCGTTTTAGTTCTGTGGTGCTTGTTCTAATTGTTCATCATCATCATTTATTCAGAAACCTGATAAGTTTTACAATAACTTTTTTTCACAGGACTGATTTACGTAATAAACTAGGGAATACACATAAAATGATTGTTGTTAGATTGTTGGCAGATTACAAGTAAAAACTAGGAAATTAATTTATTTTTAAAAGGTAAAACTAATGAAATCATTTTGATTCTAATAATTATTCATAGGTTGATCAAATTAAAATTAAAAACGCTTTAATATTGTGAAGCACAGTTTTGAATTCAGAACTCATTCCTAACCTCATGTTAGTAGGCTAACAACTGTTGCAATAGGAGATAACTAGAAGTTCTAGAACAGTATTATTTGTCCATAGTATTTACATTTATTTTGATACCAACACCATATTTAATTCAATTTGAAGTGAGTTCGCGTTTGCAACATACTTGGTTAATATATCAAAAGCTGGAGACTTAATGCGAGTGTCTTGGTTACGAATAATTGCACTACTAAGCTGTATATTCCTGGTGCCATCTTTCAGTAGTAATACCAATAGAGTAGTCATTAGTTTCGTAGTAGTTTTGTAGGAAATTAACAGTGTAGAAAGCAGAATAAATAGAAATTACCAAGGCAACGTCACAGAAAATTCCCAGCCATAGATAAAATTCCCAACCGTAGATGAAATTGACACTTATTGGTCAAACCTGTTATAATGGTCACCTCTATACAGCAGTCACTTGTCTATAATGGTCACTCTTCCAATGTCTAAAATTTTTGTTTTCTATTGAATCAGACCTGTATATAAAGGCCACCTGTCTATAGTGGTCAATTCATCTACCTCTCGTAGCTGGCTGTTATATATAGGTTTCACTGTAGTACGTTTTACAGCCAGGGTGCGAATAAAGTAGGAATCCAAGAATCCTAGATTCCGGAGGGTTGGCGAAAATTCAGAAGAAAATTGATATTTTTAACCATTATGGGTTAAACATCAACAAAAATTTCAGTATAAAATGTTGAAAATGCCTCTAGGATTCCAGAAGGCTGAACTTTTGGTTGGATCTTGTTTAACTTTGTAGTGATATGCTTATCATAGAACTAACCTGCACCGGGGACATGACGTAAATCATCTCTTAGCATAATCTTTTCATAGCGAAGGTTGCCAATACGAAATAAAACCATCCAGTAAAACATCCAGTCAAGGCGACAACGATGATTCATAATAATCAATGTTTGATCATCACGTGGTACTTTGTCCCCAGTAATAACAACTTTTGAACCAGCAATGAGCTCTAGTTAATAGAAATTTAGAATAATCATCAACATTTTAGAAAACAACAACCATAGCCTAGACTACCAATGTGAAATATCCACAAGTTCATGAACAGTTCATGCAGGGCTTGAAATAAGTGCAGGTCATCGGTGGAAAATCACCGGTACAATTTGACGTTTGTCTGGCAAATCTGTTTGTTCTACCGTCATTTATTACTGGCAATTATTTTTTTGGCAAATAAGGAGATTGTTTGAAATCAATGATTCTATTCTCCCTAAAATGATTCATATTTCAAAACATTAAAATACTAATATTTGCACAAGAATAAAAAGTAATCATTATTCTGTTTAAAAACAACGAATGTTAATAAAAAGGGATAATTTCAAAACAGACATTGTCTGAAGTCCTAAGGGTGAAATAAAAGGGTCAGCAAAACAGCATAAATGATGTCAACAATTTAGAACTATGTAGCCTACTGTAGCCTGGTATAAACCTAAACAATGTGACTGAATTGTCTGGACTGGTTAAATTAAAATCAGATTTTTACTGACGAAAAACTGAATGCCGTAACTGTTTAAAGACTTAACATATCAAACAACATACGGTAGATAAGAAATGTCATGAAAACTACAAACATACAATAATTTCTACACTATCAATTCAAAAGAACTTATATTACTGTTATAGTAAATGTTATGCTTTGAAAAAAGTAACATTATTACATCAATTTCCGTATGTTCTAGAAAAAGTATTTTGAAAAAAAAATTTTGCTGTTGTCAGGTGAATTTCCTCAGATGACTGGCAAAAAGTCGGTTACATCAGCCACAGTGACTGGTAGACTTGGTGGCGTCATTTCAAGGCCTGAGTTCACAAACTTTTGTGCAATTTTATGTTAATGAACTCTTAAACATTTTTTCACAGGGGTATCGCCCAACGTTTGCTGTTGCTCATGTGTCAATCTTGAGACAGTATAATCCAGATTTGATCGCCTAAACTTAAAGGGTTACCCAAACACAAGGCTGCCGTGCAGTAACCCTTTTGTGAAACAAAACCTATTTTTACTATTTTTAAACGAATTTAACATAATATATTTGACTGATTAGATCAATTTTCTCCTATAAATCTTCATGTCTTTGTCATATTTTGCCTTTCTTCGAATCACAGATCCGGAGTTATACTTTCGAACCACTTTCGATTCTTTTGAACGTCATGATTCAATCTGTCTTGTTTCTCAAATCAAAATTTTGCCAGTTTTATAGGGCCTTTTTGTCTCGGAATAGCTATATGACCAAACAAAATGACGTGGAAGGAAGAATGCTTTTAATTATGACATTATTATTTTCAAATTTTTATTTACAATTATTTAGAAATTTTGGGTGTTCTGTTTTTATCTATCATGATGTCCAAGATGTTTTGGCTTGCGTGATCCAAACACGGGGATTAGCCAATCAAATTACTAGAATAGCATTCGAAAATCTCTCGAGTTTTACAACGCATATTACCAATCTTTATCATGAAATGTGAGATGATTCTCAACAATGTAATAACGTAGAATGAAGTTTTAAAAAAGAACATTGAAGGTTAAACAGATGAAAATGATTGAAATGTAAATCAAACAATCATTTACAATCATTACATTTATATTGGCACGGCGGTCTAAAAATAAGATTGACAAATAATTTTTATATGAACCGCCTTACTCTTGTATGTTCGCTAATGCTATCAATTGAATAATAATGAATTACAGTTAATAGTTGTTGTCAGTTATTGAGTCACAACGATTGGGAAGTAAGTAGTCAGCAGAGGCCCATTCAAATATTTTTAAGTAGGGTGAATGGGGAAACACCAAGCATGTTGCCATTTTTACTATCACCATTTAAATTCAGAAAATTATTGATAATGATTTATTGGTCAAACATCAACCAAACAATTCAGGAGAAAATGTTGATTTGTTTCCAGGATTCCAGAAGGTTGAACCTTTTGTTGGACCTGGCCATGTAACAATTTTAATTTAAGATTATTGCAGAAATTAATTAAATCATAAGATTTACGCCCCAAACTTTTTAAAATCAGTCTAGAGGGTGGCTATAGTATTCTGGGATTAGACCATTGATGTCATTTTCTTTGAAATTAATTCTCTATTTTAGCAATTCTGAAATTATGACAAGCAGACTTGTTTAAAACTGCTTTAAATCTGGCGTCATATTCCAAACTCCATTCATGAAATTACCTTGGTAGGCTAATAAAGGTATGCAAAATCCAAAATAAACCCGAACCGAAATCTATTCGGATCAGATTCGGATGGAGTCTCAGCTTTTGCATCGGATCAGATTCGATTGACATTGTTCTGTCGGATTACATTGGATTTTGAGAATATAGGCCTACCTTTCTAATGATTTTGCAGTTTTCACTGTTTTTACAACATTTATCATTAGATTTAATCAAATAATATTCTGGCCATCGTGACGATTACGACTCGGTAGTCAGCAATATTAATAATAATCTCCTTCGATAAAAATTAATTTGCCAAATATTGAAAATCTTTCAAAAAAACTGCAGAAAATTTTCGCTTGTTTTTCGAATTTATGATGGAAATATTCTGATCGGATCGGATTAATTTTTAACCTTGAAATTCTGATCGGATTCAGATTTCAGATAGAGATTGTTCGAACCCGTAGTCAATTTCCCGGAAATCCGATCTGATGCACAACTTTAATTGGTAGCCCTTTGCATTTTCCAAGTCTTGTTTCTTTGCAATAATAACAAAAATAATACAAGGGCTGCTTGTCATTTTAAAGGGAGAATACTGACCGGGGAACATTGCGCGCTCAACCAACTCATACGTCATCAATTCAATTCAATGAAAGCTTTGAGAAAAGCTACCGTGCGTGTAAGTGAGCTTAGTTTTATTATTCTGGCTGTATACTATGTGATCAACAGTATAAAAACCATAAAAGTATGATATGCAGACACGGTTTTAATTCGATTAGTTCGATTGATATGTGGAACGAAAAGTAACACTACTTTGTTTAACATTTTGATTTTCGTTATAAAGCCAAATCCTTGTGTTTCTTGACATTTTAGGTCATCTTGCGTATCGACTATCGTTCTTTTTGCATGTTTTTGTTGATGTAACGATCGGACCATAAAAAGCTTGCCAACTAATAACAAGGCAATTTCAGTAAATATAACCAACAATAAGTATACCAAAAGCAAACTAATGTGATAATTCAATAAAACTATTCGAATCTGAGTTTAATGCATGGAATGTATCGTTGTTTAAAAACATTGATTCGTCGATGATTGTCACGAGTTCACGGCTTTAATATTTGTTCCTGTCTCGTGTTTTTGATTATTTTGTTCACAATAGAATAAAGGCGAGGCCAACTCTATTTCAAAGCGAGTACTTGAATTTGGTATGAAGAATTCAATTTGCGCGCACAACGTTCCCCGGTCAATATTCTCCCTTTAAACTCTTTGAATAAATTATGGACATCATCTTAAAAATCCAAATTGAGAATGGAGAACTTTTGTCCAGCTGATAAAATAATCCTGATTCATTTGTCTTTATATATTTTAAGGCAAAAAGCAAGCTAAATTACGCCTAGAACAGAAAACTAGATCTCATATCTACTTACCAAATAAAGCCTGAAAATTTGTGAAATAGAAATAACCAATAACAATGATGGAAATGATCATGAAATATAAAAAATACATTTTCAAAATAAATAAGAGATAAAAGAGCCATGCAATAGAATAATAGTTAATCGCACAAGCTTATAGCAGGGCATTTAGCATCCTATTCCACTTTAGCATTATTATTCACTAGGGATTTGATTAGAAGCACGCGCTGCACACCTACCCATCGATATAATTGTTCTGTTTTAGTTGAGTACTACACAGTAGGCCCTACACACCTATTGATTATTTTAGAGCGTCTTGAGGGAACATGTAGCACTGAATATAAAAACAACTGAAAGCATCAGTGGGCTACCTAACAGTCTGCATGCAATCTAAAACGTTTCTCGAAATGTAGGTCTATCTATATACCATTACCCTTCTTGGGTCACACTGGATTTGGATAGAATCTTTCAGTGTGACGCTTAAGAAGAATGCTAAATTTGGCAGGTATTACAACAGCACATGAAGTCAATTTCTTGGCAAGCTCAGTCCTGAATTGATCTGATTTATTTTAAAAACGAATTCACAACCCTAAGAAAACCTATAGCTTTTGAGAATGAAATTAAGTCGAATTTCTTACCGAAGGCAAGCATAGCCAAGTTCTCAGCCAAAAGTCTGTATATCGACGGAAAATATTCACATCATAAAATATTGTAAGAAGCATTGGTCCAATCATCCCAATGCAACCAAATAAGCCACATATAAAAGTGATAACCAGAAATGCAATGCCATACAATGGATGTATTCTAGACTTTGGAGGTCGCCTGTCTACCATGATGATTTTGGAAATGGAGTAGAAAGCGTCTTGAGAGCTTTGTTTTATTTTATTTTGAGGAACGTCATTTCGAGGCTACAGAAGAAATTGTTCCGACTTCGGGGAATTGACGGGGCATGCAGAATTGGGGCATGATAATGTAGTCCCTATTTCGACCCAGTTATTCATTTAATAGCCTCAAATATTTGATTTTGCACGTTATGTGGAAGAAGATATAATTTATATGACTGTGAGAAGATGATGCTGCTGATGATGTTGGCTATATATGTCATTGACTGATTCCAAGTCCCGCTTACTATGATGTGCCGATATTTGATGGTTGGTAAGCGACATATACCAGAGCCATATATTTACGGTCAGGAGGCAATTCCACCGTACCAATGTATCTGACGTCATCAAAGCGTTCAGCCTCTTTCCCGTAAACAGCGCAGCCTCTCTTTCAATCAATCACAGGCGTGACCCGGTTATGTAACCGTGATGACACACCTTGCGCTTTCTAATGGCATTTTCTATTTCAGTGTTAATCCAAATTGGTCTTATGATCTGACACACTCGACCATATATGTCCTGTCAGTGATCCCATTCTCATGACATCTACATCAAGTCAACCCATCGTAATTACATACGCTGGTGCTCAGCTGTAATAATCTACCCACCCTCTGCAATGAAGGAAGTCTAAAAAAGGATGGTTTTAAATATCTCCCGAAGATTTAGATTATCACATGATGGAATAATACAACAATTGGGACCGTCTATTTATTCTGATAACAATGGAGAATTATTATCTGCAGATAAATGTTGGGATAAGTGGTCAACAAAACTCAAAAGCGCTACTGAATGTAATCGATACACATGCACCAATCATACTGTCAAGACTTATAAACTTATGTGAAAGACCTAGCTATTTGGATTAACACTGAACTAGAAAATGCCATTAGAAAGCGCAATACGCTTGCCAAGGAAGCAACACAATCTCATACGGGATTACAAAGTTTTCGGAAATTCAGAAATAAAATCACAAGATGAAAAGAAAAGTAATGCGAGAGTACATCAAATCAGCTGCCCCATCTACTTTCCACAAACGAATTCAGCAATTAACAGAAATAGGAAAGGATAAAAACAAGTCTATAGAAACTCTATTTGACAACAATAAAATGTTTTCTAATCCATTATCAATAGCCGAGCTACTCCATGATCACTTTTTCAATCTTTCCAAACGACATGCATTGATTCTTAAAAATCCATAGCACAGAATTTGCACTTTTGACGCTGACACAGAATTGTAGAAACACTCTCGATAACAAGTGGAAAACTTCTATATTATTTCTTTACATCTTTAGCCTTTGATGTATAGTCCACCATGATTTATTAATTGCTAAATTAGAAGCATATATGGACTTTGCCGTATAAGCTTATTACTAAAAAAGAATTACTTTTCTGATCGATCTCAACCAGTGGTTATTGATTCCAAGCATTCGATGCCATGCATCAAAATGTGGAGTACCACATTATCTATACTACATCCAATTATTTTCAATTTTTTTTCGCTGATTTATTATTATATTTATCTGGGAAAATACAGTAAATCTTACCCAAATCTTATCAACTCTGATCTGAAGACCATATATATATATATTTATGGTTACAATCAAATCAGTTATAATATTAAACATCAAATTACACTAAGATATGGTATTAACAAATTCTAAGAAACAGCAATACCAACATTCGCTGAAAACTCGACGAATCGCTCATCATTCCCTGAAAATCGTACATCGATGTCTGCACGAAAAAGATCCAGAATCAATATACAACTGTTCCAATAGTTAAGGAAAATATGATCTAAAAGGATATATCCGACCATCCGACTACGCGTGTGAAGTTGAACGAATATTCGTTTCAACATAAATTGGGCGGAGTAATTGCAGACTCAACTTCATTTTATGGTCTAAAAGGTCAAGTACAAAAAAATTATGATCTAAATCAGACAATAAATTTTGTTACAGGCGTAGATTATTGTCTAAATCAAAGCATAAAATTTAATATAATAGCTTAGAAAATAAAAAATTTGCGGCACTTATTTATGACGAGAGCAACAAAATTATGGCGTGACCAAGCTTTGCAGCGAATGACACGTGAAATCATACGGTGCTCAACCATAGTAGTTCAACAGCTACGTGCTAACTGCTAATCATCTTAGTGAATGCAAAAGCTAGGTGAACTGCATCTACTTGAATTAAGTACTTTTCTAAAACCAGTGGTAATCGCTATCACTATGATTACTGAAAACCCTCTAGATCAGTTTTGAGGGATGTTGCTAAATAAAGGCTCCACATTTGATCATGTAGATTTTTGAATTAAATTTGATACATGTATCAGAATGATATCCACTGATATTTAATGCTCTTGATATCTTGTATTAATTTGAGAAACCACTGCATGGAAGTCAGAAAGTGAAAAGTTGGCTTTTTTCAAAACATCTAAATATCCCCTTCTCTATGTCTACGTTTGACTGGCTGTTGCTAAATAGGTTTCACAATGGATCATATAGTTTTTTGAATTAAATTTGATACATGTATCAGAATGATATCCACTGATATTTAATGCTCTTGATATCTTGTATTAATTGGATAGACCACTGCATGGAAGTCAGAAAGTGAAAAGTTGGCTTTTTTCAAAACACCTAAACACCCCCTTCTCTATGTCTACGTTTGACTGGCTGTTGCTAAATAAGCTTCACAATGGATCATATAGTTTTTTGAATTAAATTTGATACATTTATGGAATTGATATATAATGATATCTATAATAGATCTACAGTAGTAATGCCGGAGATACCTGGTTTTAATTTGAGAATCAAGTCAAGAGTCAAAGTCATTGATGTTTAGGTAATTCAAATAAAAACATTAAAACCCTCAAGTGGAAGATTCCGGAATATAAATTTTGGTGTCAATGTTAATTTAATGTTTTTCTAGAAATTTCTTGCAGTTGTATTGTAATGAGATCAGCGTGCCCATTGTGTTCATCTAGCTGTTGAAATACTCAAATGAGTATAGTAACTAGAGCATGTAGTTGTTGAAATATGGTTGAGCACTGCATGAAATCACGCGGCATCCACTCCTAAGTTTGGTCGCGCCATAATTTTCACATTTGCGAGAATAATTTTGTTGCTCGCGTCATAAAAAGGTTCTGCAAACTATGTGCAAATTCTTCATGTCGAAGTTATTATATTTAATTTTATGCTCTGATTTAGACAATAATCTAGTTGTGAAACAATTTTTGTCTGATTTAGACCATAATTCTTTTGTACTTGACCTTTTAGACCATAAAAATGAGTTTGACTTTAGTCCGCTATGGCGCCTCATATTAAACGCAAAATTCAGAACTTCCGTTCAATCGTGCGTTTGAAAGCGCGTAATATAAATACTGTGAAATTCTTTGAAATAATTTAAACTAATAAAATTTCTAGGATTATTTCAATGACTATACGCATGTGTTAGATGTGATATGTGTATATGTTAACACGCAGCAACAAAACAATCTTAAGTTGAGCAGTACAAGGAGTGGTTGATTTTATAAGTAGTTTCACTTTTACAGTCTCTGCATTAGTATATGTTTATCTTATTTGTGTTATGAGTTACACAACAATTTCTATATAATGTCGACTGGTGATTTTGTTTATTTTCATAGATTGATTTCTTCTTATGATTCTAGTTCTCCGTGGGGGGTTTTAGCTGTGCTGTGCCCGCTTCTATGTACTTTAAATTAACACTTTTGCTATATTTAGAGTTTGAGTCTTCATTTAATAAATTGCAGTGTATCATGGCTATGTTTTAAGTTATGTTTGATTGGTAGATATTTTACACGTGCCCATGTCTGATTAAATCGAGAACCTACAATCTGTGTAGTATATATAGTTCCATAGAAAATATCAACCAGTCATAGGGACACTTTGACTATCAGATAGCTATTGGAAATAGTATAAAATAATTCTAATCTGCGGGCCGTTGGTCAAGCCACGCGGAACTGAATAACATCATCTGCAGAGCATTATCATCAGCACACGTACCTTCTATACTGGAACCACCCGGCATAAGTAGGGACGATGGAAACAGACCTGATGGTCCTACACAAATCCCATAGAAAAAGGGAAAATGAGCTGTGTGGGACGTAACATGTGTAGATACCTTGGCTGCACCCAACATACCAAAGTCAGCAAAAGGAAGTGGGAAAGCAGCACTGAGAGCAAGCTGAAGAAAAAAAGATTAAAAAATATGCAGGATTATCCGCTAACTACATCATACAACCAGCCGCTTTTGAAACTTTGGGGCCATTCAGCGAAGGAACAAAGAATTTTATTGATAACATAGCCAAAAAGCTAACCATCGCAACTGGTGACAAGCGCTCAAGAGCTTTTCTGATGCAAAAATTGAGCATCGCAATTCAGAGAGGTAACTGCACAAGCATCATGGGAACTTTACCGACTTGTGATGGCATTACAGAAATTTTTAACATGTAGATAATATGCAAAGTTCAAGTTGTAAATAGTTTTTTTAGATTTTACATCTTTGTAGTTTTTTTTTAGAAAATAAAATGTAATAAAAAAATAAACAAAAAATAAAATAAAATCTATAGAGTCAAAAAATATTCAAAACGGGAACTGGAACTACTTCCGGGTTCTTTTTATTTTTATTTGAGTTTTAATGATAGGGGCCTGGAACTATATTTAAATTAATTCACTAAGAACATGGTGAATAATTCTAGACTATATTTCCAATTACTATCTGATAGTCAAGAGTCCCAATGATTGGCTGAATTTTTTAATGGAATTGTACACAGATTACATATTTATTACTAAGCAAGTTTCCAATTGCTTATGTTAAATATTGTGTCCACTATCCCATAAGTAGATATTAAAAAACATGTTGAGCAGTTTTATAGTTGCTTTTTGGCAATGATGCTTAACAAGACTGCAGAAGCAGCATGGAATTCTGTGCGCAATGCGATCGACGAGTTTCGTCCTCAGGGAATTCCCTATATTTTTTTTCATGAATTAATTGCAGTCTGTGGAGCAGAATACAATAGACTGAGCGCAGAACAGAATTGGTTTTCTCTTTCTCAGCAACTAATCATGATTTCGCTGAAGAACTCGCTGGCGATTGGCTGAAGAACGATATAGAGAAACAATGTTTTCTCACATTTCACCGTTCCTCCAATTGAACCCAGAGCAAGAGTTCCGCCAATATTACGCAGACTCTATCTATTGGGTATGCAGGTTATCCATAGCATTTGTCTTCGTTGTGACACATAAATGCGTTTGCTAGGAGAGAAACTAGACTGGACACCAGTAAGGTACTGTTATGTTAATCTTATCATGATTATTGATTACTTATTTTGAGATAGATATTTTGTTAGAAAAACACAATTCTAATTACATTCAATCGGATCTTTGAAAAAATAATATAATAATGAGTTAGCGAAAGTATTAATAGTGAAATCAATTGTAAACTAGATGGGAGACAATTCCGCAGGTTAAATACTATAAATTGTTCTGACTCAACGCATATAAAGTGATTCATCATAGCATATCATGAGCTTTATGAGCATCTAGAAATACAACATCATCGTTGCAACTTGCATGTGATATTTGCTATAGTAATTATCCATTCCCCATTCAGCTGTTGTTCTCCTTATTGACAGGTGGATGGGATTGTAATGCCCCCATAGGGTTTGATAGCCTTATGATAGAAGCTTTACAATATACTTCATAGTTAAATAAATGTAGGATAATAGATGACATGAATTAATTCAAGTGGTGAGTGAAGATTTATGAAATATTTATGAGGAAAAAGTGTTCTTAACTACGATCATTAAATGAAAACGTGAAGGGATTTGACGTGAGATACAGTACTCGTTCGATCTCGATTAATGTACCAACATTACAACACACAGAACACAATCATGAATTTTAATCACGAAGATATCTTACGCCTATTCCATATCATTTGCTTGATTCAAAATGCTATTGCATCAGGAATACCCAAAGTAAAGGTGTTTGATTTTACAAAATCTTTATCTGCGAATATAAATGTAACAGTGCTATCTGATTTTGTGGCTGAAACATTGCTGATTTGCTGTCAAGAATGCATTAACAAACCAGTTTGTGAGATGATTGCTTGGTCTGGTAGAGCAGAAGAAAGAAGGAAAACATGCAAATATTTATCTAGAAATACAAAAAATTCAGCTACATCATCGAACAGTCTTTCAGGTCAATTAGTGGTGAGAATTTATTATGTGATTATGAATTGTTTTGTTACTTCATGAAGATTGTTATGGATTTACTGAGCGGGATCAAAGAAGGAACAGATATTGATTTTAATGATAAGCTAGCTGATAGTGGAGTTCATTCCTGGATCCTATCCTATGATCCTATTGAAATTCAACTCAAATACTCTTTCCTCATCAAAGCAATGCTATCAGAAACATATACATAGGAAAAACTATAATATCTGTAAAGAATATTCTGTTTGTTGCAAGTCATTTTAACTCATTTTAAGCCAAAAAGTTCTTATTTGTGCAAAAATGATTTGTTATACGCAAAATATATTGTACATAACTCTCATGCGATTTTTATTTGCGAGATTGAAACAATTTAAACTGACTTGAGGCAAGATATTTGCAATAAACAAACTTTTCCCATTTAGATTGGCCTGTATACGAATACTGATTATCCACCATTTATTTTCAAAATAGTTGAATCTTAGTATAGTAAACAGTGACGTCATGTAGTATAGCCACGTGGTTTCTACAGCATGATTTCACGACTGGATATATCTCACATATACTGTAATATTTTTATTTCAGGGATTCAAAGTTATAGAGTTCATAGAATTTGAAGGTAATTTTTTATTATTATTTTACTCTGTTATGTATACCAACGTGTTCTCACTTCAAAATGAGGTGTTTGGTGCCGTCTGTGGTACCATCTTGGCTATCATTACTGAACTATTAATAATAATAATCTATGTAATAATACGCAAATCATGTCGGTGACTAAATTACCATTGTTCCTATATTGTTAAATTCCTTCTCCGCAGCGCAATTTCTAAACCTCTAATACGCTTCTTTGATATTTACAGGCCTTCGACTACCCGAGCTTTAGTTTTTACAGTTGATTCAGCGATTAAGAAAACCAAAATCCCGTAATTTCGAAGGAAGTCCTGTGAAGATAAACTGCGTTTCGTTTGTTCTCATTCTTTTTTATTGAAGAAATTTCTAATATGCTGAAGAATTTTCCCATCACGCCTTGCTAATCACGAGTTCACGATACGTTTTTCATTTTTGCAAACATTTTGCTTGCATGCACATGCAAAAATATTTAAATTTTTACACAAAAGTATATCAATATGTCTAGAAGGAGAAGAGCTATACTGTCTGATCCCACAAGTCTAACTTCAGGCTACTAAAGGGAGCAGAGTGACCTATTTGAGGAAGCCGAAGGCTGAATGGCCCCTGGGGCAGGTCGCAAGCTGAAGGCTTGCATTACTAAAATTATGCTATTTATTACAAGCTAAGTCAGTACTGACAGTACAATACTGATTTATATTTACATTGTTTAAAACTGCATAAAGGCAGAAACAGTTTTCGAAGAAGCACATTTTTCTGACAATGCATTCCACATTGGTATAACCCGATTGCAGAATCCATGCTTGGCTGATTCTAGCTTCGGTGTTGATGATGGATTCAGCTTAAGGAGTTCCCTCGCATATCATATTTAGTTTTATGCTGGCGTGTTTGTTAAACAGTTAGCAAAAAATTCGCTTCATTCGGCCGGGGCTTAATGATTTGTTTGGATAGATTTGCAGTTAAAACCCTGACCATATGACTTTTTATTTCGCCAACATCGATAGGATTTAAATCCTACGGATGTTGCCACCTTTTTGCTAACATCCTGGCGATAGCCAAATGAACGTATATTATTCCAACATCGGTAGGATTGATTAAATTTAATTTTAGCTAACAGCTGTGATATTTTGAGGGTTGGTGACTAGTTAATCGAGCTTATCAATCCTGAGTCGACCAATTAGAAGAAAATTTTAAGAAGTTTCGAATTTTACCGATGTTTGTAAAATAAAAGTAATTTGGCTATTGAAATGACACAAGTATGTTTGTCAAGCTCGCTGCAATACTTCATAGAGAAAAACCAGGAGAACCGAAACACACAAAAAGAATTAGGGACATTTGAGATAGGATATCATGATTGTATTAAAAGTACCTTTGAGTAAACTGTTGGAAATCCGCTATATAAATATTGTACTTTATTGAGTCTCAACTTTAATTGAGATTCAGTATTTTTTGCAAAGCAAAACTAATTTCGAAGTGTCCACTAAAACGACGCAAAGTTAACACATAATGTATAGCTTATCGGAAGAAGATACAATTTTGCATCAATCCATCGGGTTTTTTGCTTAATTAGTATTCTTCTCGCTATATCAATAAAGCTGAAAATTTAATGTGTTATCTGTATTAATATTATGCTGCAAATCAAATCAATCAAGCATGTTCTCCAAATAAGCAAGCAGTTTGTAAATTGTAAAGCGTTTGCAAAACCCGCCCGTATAAAGAATATATCTATGTGACCATCATCTCTTACTATACTAAAAAAGTCCCTCAATAGTTTGTCTACTTGAGCTAGATTTAGAATTGCTCGATTTAGGGGTGATTAGTACAAGGCTTGTCACTGAATAAAATGAAATATTATCTTTTTGTAAAAAAATATATTTATTGTGAATGTATATCCTGACAAAGATGTTGTAAATTGTTGGTTGTGGTATCAAAGATTTTAATGTAGACAAATAATGTGAAATCTATCCTGAATTTGTATAAACTGAGAGTATTTGATTTTGCTGTTTGAGCAATACTGTTGTATGGTATGATTGTTTCCATTATAGGTTACACGTCTGCTGTGTCAGGTGAAGTATGCTTTGGTAGTAAGCCCAACACATTTGCTGAATTCAAATTTGAATTGGGTTCTGGAACGTATCAGGTTAAATTGGTTTATTCGAGAGGTGGGATCAAATGTCATTGGACTCCCTTGTACTCAAACTGGGGTTGTGCATCCGCTAGTTTGAGAACCTATCTCACCAACAGCGAAAATGTTGTACTTACCGGAACTAATGACTTCGGGTATCTGCATGATGGTAATCTTGCAAATTCACTCTACATAGGTTCAGCCGTTCATATCAACTTCACAATGGGTAACAGTTACAGATTGATGTTCTCTGGTGCTTCAAAACGTCAAAAGGGTGGAACTTGTGCCTTTGTACATGCTAAGGCAGTTTAAATGAAATAGAGTGGCTAAAAATACTGCTCCGGGGAACAATTTACACTACACAAAGGAAATCCTTTCAATTTTAATAAATATAATCAAAATAAAATATGATCACTGAGAGGCACTATATGATAACTATTATACTTGACCAGTTGTATATGGTTCCATATTGTACAATTGCATATAACACGGAAAAATTTTAACACAGATTCGGGTAGCTGAAGCTAAATGATGAAGAATATTGACAATGATTTCATAGTTTGAACGCGTTTAAGAACATATGAATCTACCCTATTTATGACCATTCACTGTTTTCCAAACTCGGAACGACAGTCGGAATGACAAATAGGCTTACTATAGAAGAGAAGGAAAGTCAGAGTTATAAAAAATCATATATATTTCCTTTCTCGGGAAATCAAAAGTTTCTAACATCCAAGTCAGCTATGCTCACACCTCTAGGACACCTTTTCTGCTTGAAATAAATATAATGTATTAAGAAATACATGAAATACAAGGGTTTTTAGTTGTTGGATTTACTTTTTTCTGTTAAAAATGTGTCAATCATCCTCCGCGGCCTGCGGTTTGGACTGCGCACCTGCTGTTGCTACGTACACATCACCTTAATTTGTGACAAGTGTTTGTCAGGTGGTGTTTGAGCTTTTTCTACAGAAAAACGCTATTTCAACTACTAAATGTCCTTGTATCTCATGTGTTTCTAGATAAAATGAATCCGTTTGAATCAGAAAAGGTGTCCCAAAGGTGTAGGCATAGCTGATTTGGAAGTTAAAAACTTTTATTTCCGCGTGAATGGAAATACGATTTTTTTAAAGTTTTCAACTGCCTTTTTTCCTATAGTAAGCCCTCTTATCATTTCTTATTATCGTTCCGAGTTTGGAAAAAGTGACTGATTGAAATTAGGGTAGATTCAACATTAAATATCTCTACTTATATATATCATTCATTCTTTATCAGTTAGCTGCAGCTATTCGAATCTGTGATAATTTTTTTTCGTGCACTTTAAAACTACTTTTCTTTTTCAATTGCTCGAGATGATGTTTTAAGAAAATTGGAAAGCTGCGAATCAATGTGTTTCACTTGTAATTTCTTTGCTTAATCTGCCAATGCGGAAAATCAATGTAATATGTACTAAAAGTAATGATTTGGACAAATAAATCTCTAGATAGGATACATTATATATACAAGTAAATGTATCCGTATAAACTTTTTTTTAAATGCTTTTTTACTTTAATCTATGTAGAACAGACTAAGAAATAAGCCATGCAGCAACCAATATTTTCCATAGCCTTATTTTCAAATGAGCCCAAAACTAAACAACGACACAGAGAATGAACCATGTGACAGGCAAACCTTTATCTATTAATTCAATATTTTTATAGTAATATAATATGATTAAATTAAATTGCTTGTCTTTTCTGGATTTGAAAAAGAAACAGATATAAAGCGGGATCTCAAGTTCTGAAAAGTCAATAATCAATCAAAATAATGCCGCCCGCTTACTTGCACTGGAAGGCAAAGAATCTGGAACTTGGCTTAATGCAATATCAATTCCATCCTTGGGTTTATTTCTAGATAGCAGCCAATTGAGAATAGCTGCTGCCCTTCGCCTTGGTGCCACAATTTGCCAACCACATATCTGTATCTTGGGTGCCCAAGTGGATTCAAAAGGTACACATGGCTTATCATGTAGTAGAGCCGCTGGTCGCCACTCACGTCATCAAACTGTCAATGTTCTTCTGAAAAGAGCTCTGTTGTCAGTTGATATTCCATCATTCTCGAACCCCCAGGTCTTTGTAGATCCGATGGAGGAATACTGGAGGGCCCAACTCAAATTCCTTTGACCAAAGGGAAATGCCTAGTCTGGGATTTCATATGCATTGATACCCTCGCCCCTTTCCACCTCCCTAAAATATCAAACAGGTCTACAGCAGCAGCCGAAGAGGCAGAGGAGAAAAAATTCCACCATTATCAATGCTTGGCGGATGAGAACATTTTTCAGTCAGTAGCCATAGAGACATTAGGTCCGGTAGGTCCTTCGTCATCTAAATTCCTTGTCTCTCTTGGCAAACGAATGATCCTAGAGCACTTCATTTCCTCTTTCAAAGAATCAGCATTATCATTCAAAGAGGAAATACTTCTTTAGTCAACTAATGCGAACTATCTGGGAGAATGAAGCTAAATGAATTATTAATGGCTTTATCTGTTTTTATTTAATGCACTAAATGTAGTTATGTTACGTAAATTACTGGCAATCACATAGTTAGATATTGAAAATATAAAAAAAAAAGAAATTAAAAAAAATCAAAATAATTGCTTAGTTATCCATGCTTTGTGGATTAACCTGTTATTTGCGGGGTTGTTTGTAACCATATTTTTATATTGAATAAATAGGGTGTATTTTAATATCATAATGATGTATAGCGTTAATATAATATAGTTTGACATCATCTTCCTAGCGTCTTTATAAAAAATAATCAGTATTCCCTCATCTTGCAGACTGCCGGTGAAACCGAATCTTTTTTTTTCGATTAGTAGGGTCTGCATAATCTAGACAAAAAGCTTGCGTTGGACTGAATCGGGGAGTGGTTGAAGCATTAGAGAACCATGCCTGTCTATATTTCATCAGCCAATTGCTAGTAATTTGCTCCAAATTTCTAATAAAACATGATGAATAATATACAGCCAACGCATTCCTCACGTTTCAGCCATTCCCCCAATTCAGCACAGTGCAAGCAATCGAAATACCCAAAGTAAAGATGTCTGATTTTACAAAATCTATATCTGTGAATATTAATGTAACAGTGTTATCTGATTTTGTGGCTGAAACATTGCTGATTTGCTGTCGAGAATGCATTAACAAACCAGTTTGTGAGATGATTGCTTGGTCTGATACAGCAGAAGAAAGAAAGAAAACATGCAAACATTTATCTAGAAGTACACACAAATCAGCTGCACCATCTAACAGTCTTTCTGGTCAATTAGTGGTGAGAAGGTATTATGTGATTACAGGCGCGGATCCAGGAATTATTTTATGGGGGTCAAAATTAATTACGTCATTTGCCACGCCCATTTTGTACACCAAAGAAAGATTGAGTAAGAAGAAAGGAGTCAGTCAAAAAATCACATAACGATAAACATACAATGACAATAAATGTTAAATTGTAATGGTTATTTTGAGTTAAATATATATAATTATATTGAACTTCACTTCATCAAGAATTAGTCTTTAATATCCAATATACAATTCAGCTACAATCTGCAACATTAAAAAAATGACAATCCACAAAACATACATATATGAACTATAAGTGGATATCCACTCTTGAAAGGGTGTAGTGTTATATAAAATTGATGAATTTATCCTGGATTATATCGATTATAAGCTGTTCCATTTTATTAGAAATCCCTATAGTCCTGGTATTTGAAGTGAGTTTACCATTTTGATCAAGAAATCCACAAAGCTAAGTTCATTGTCTATTCCAGGTATAAAGTTTTCAAGGTAAATAGTTGTAGCATTGAGTTCCATTGCCTTATATTTTATGTTAACAGTTGGGCCGGCTTGTTGTGCTTTCTATTTCCGGTACTCAAATTTTGATGCCAGGTTAGATTTGCAACAATTTGCAAGAGACTAATAGCAGCAAAATGAACCCAAAAAGGACGGACAAGCAGTCAAAAGAATCCAATAGCGTGACAAATTCAAACACAGTAGTGACATGCTTTGAACACATGTCTACGACAAATTACAGTTTCGAGACACGCAATTTTAATTTTGAAATTTCATTCTCATAACACTGTAAATCGAAATTAAATCAAATCAGAACTACAATCACAATTATTTCAAATATAAACAATTGTTATGGCTTATCTGACTTTGCCCTCTTCCTGGTTGCTTTTGTCAGGTTCAAATTTATTTATTCTTTGTCGACCTTGGAAATTGCGACACAATTGAGTTCAGGTTGAAATGATATAAACAACGTTATTTATATAACAGACGTACTTACACATTTCCTCCGAGTTCTCTACCAGTTTGTACAATTTCTAATTACTGCGTATAATTCTGCGTGTAAATCTATCTGCCTTCCAATTCATTCTTCCAAATATATCTCGTTGTTGATTAGGGATCAATTCGTAATAATTCAAAGAAAGTCTTGATAAAATAGGTAATCTCTGTCGTCATGACCATTGCAATAAACATGGTTTGTCTCTTTCTTCATGACCATTGCAATAAACATGGTTTACAGCAGAGTAGATTTGCTTTGAATTTGTTCTGATGCTTCAACGCTGATAGTCACACGAGAACAAGACCGTTGAATAAAACTGCAGAAATATCTAGAACCGCCATGTGAAGTTACTTTGAATTTATCCAATCAGATATCAAGACTGAGCACAACGCGTGCAATTTCTGCGAACATATTTGCGAACATATTTTTGAGATTACGACCCTGAAACACAGGCAAAATTTCCTCAAATTCTGTAGGTCAAAACTACCACGTGGGTAGGTCAATTGTTATTTTTTCAGCCAATTCACCAATCGGTGACTCGAACGCACAAAAGAAATGGGCGGGCGGTCAAAATAGCTCCCGGATGAGTAGGTCATTCCTGTTTTCTCTTTGACAACGAGCTCGCCGACGGTAGGTCAATTGTTAAAAAAATTCGAGACAGAAACAATAGACAGAGTTATAAACAATAGATTTTTTAAGACCGCAAAACTGTAGTCGTGACGCTGGTGTGGGTCTTTTCTACTGCCGCAGCACACCGCAGCCCCGCTTGACTTCAGTATATTACGTAATTTAGTACAACTTCTGAGGGAATCAAAACGTTAAAAGCTGAACATTGAATTCAATACGATTACGATCATTTATTACAAAATAAATACGAACATTAAATATTGAAAGTTTATCGTTAAAAATAATTGAACAGAAGATAAAAAGGAATGAGAATTTTGATCAAAATACAAAATAAATTCATCATTAACAAATGAACGATGACGTGATTTTATAGTGACGTCATCTTTAAATTTTACCGAAAAATTTAGGGGTGGCATTTGACCTACGTGCACCCGTCTGGATCCGCGCCTGTGTGATTATGAATTGCTTGGTTACTTCATGAAGATTGTTCTGAGTTTACTGAGCGAGATCAAATAAGGAACAGATATAGATGTTAATGATGAGCTAGCTGATAGTGGAGTTTATTCCTGGATCCTGTCCTATGATCCTATTGAAATTTAACTCAAATACTCTTTCCTCATCAAAGCAATCCTATCAGAAACATATACATAGGAAAAACTATAATATCTTTAAAGAATATTATGTTTGTTTTAAGTAATTTTAACTTGTTCCAAGCCAAAAATTTCTTATTTTGTGCAAAAGTGGTTTGTTTTAAGCAAAATATATTATGCATGTCCAACTATCAAGCGATTTTGGCTTGCGAGATTGAAACAAGTTAAACTGACTACAAGCAAAATGTTCATGCAAGAATTACATCCTGCATGTGTAGATTGGTCATCCACAATTTTTTGTTAAAATAGACAAGTTAAATCTTAAAAGTATAGTAAAAATGACGTGCAAGGGAGGATTAGCTCGGATTGCAGAGCAATCGAACTGCAGATCGGATCATATCTGATCAACTGTGGTTCAAATCCCACGAAGGTCAACTCAGCCGTTACTTTATATGAAATTGATCTGCAGTGTCGCGGCTGAGATCAGTAAAGAGTGTTCAAAATCATTGCTCTCAGAGGAAAGAGCCACACCTCTAGAAATAGAGGAGTGGTACGGGTGCCTTCGATAGGGCGGCACCGTCTACGTTACTTTTACTTAAAAGTGATGTAGCCACGGTTTCTACAGCATGATTTTACGACTGCACATTTCACACTTATAGTGTAATATTTTTATTTAAGGGGTTCAAAATTATATAGTGCCTAGATTTTGAAGGTAAGTTTTATTACAATTTCATGCTGTTATGTATACCAACGTGTTCTCACTCCAAAATAAGGTGTTTAGTATATCTTTGTCATCACAGAATGCAAAATGTTATACTCGAGCTAACGTCAAGACTATAGTATAGTATAATCAACAGTTTCACTTTTAAAATGGAATTATTTGATCTATTGATTTGTTTAGATAGATTTGCAGCAAAATCCCTGACCAAATTACTTTTTATTTTGACAACATCGATAGGATTTAAATCCTACGGATGTTGTCGTCTTGCCTATAGGGAACATATAGGGAACATTTATTGTTCCAACATCGGTAGGATTGATTAAATTTAATTTTCACTAACAGCTGCAATATTTCGAGGGTTGGTGACTAGGTAATCAAGTATATCAATCCTTAGTCGATCAATTACAAGAATTTTCGCATTTCACCGATGTTGGCAAAATAAAAAGTCTTTTTGTTTCCTTTTTAATAATTAATTTTATTTCCATAGTATTCAAATAATTCAAATTCTTAAAAACTATCATACTTAAAAAGCAAATTACAAAGGTCTATATATGTACATATTTCAAAACTACAAACTAAAATAAATATTAAAATAATTTCAAAGTCCAATTCTACTAATCTAATTCGAAACCGTCTTGATTAAAATAAAATAACTCGTCAGGTGGTTCACCATGTTTTAATGTACCCATAATGCTTGTCGCATTTCCACGTTGAATGGCAATACTTATTCTTTGGATAAAGAATGTCCTTGCTCTTTTTTCTCCAATTGTCTTGATGGGATTGATCCGAGTTCATCGAGGAAAGTGCTTTGCTGCATTCATTTAATTCATTCATATTTAGCCACTTTGCCAACATATGTGGAACTACGTCGAAAACATTAGGATATTTTCGATGTTGGCAAAATGTTTGAACGTTTTCAAAATTAGGAAAAGTGAAATTCAACAGAAAATTTAAGCCCGCTAGAATGATATGAATAATTCAACCTTTCAAATGACATATATTTTTGTCAAGTTCACCGCAATATTTGATAAAGAAAACCAGGAACACCGAAACACACAAAAAAAGTTGTGGGATGTTTAAGATAGGATATCACCATTGTATACGAAGCTCTTTTGAACAAAATAATGGAAAAAACATCATGCAAATAATGTACAATTATTGAGCCTCGACTTTAATTGAGATTCATTATTTTTGTAAAGCAAACTAATTTCGAAGTATTCATTAAAACGGCGCAAAGTCAACACATAATGTATAGCTTATTCGGAAAGAAGATATAATGTCGCATTAACAAACCGGGTTCTATTTGTAGTCATTTTGCATAATTAGTATTCTTCTCCCTTTATCGATAAAACTTAAACTTTTGATTGGCGGCACTCACTTTGCAACTAGACGTACGTTAACAGTTGAAAATATTTTGTTTTGAACGAACATTTCTGAACGTCAGCAAAACAAATTTGCTGAGCAGATATGGATTATCCTATTGGTAATCAAAAATTAAACATGTTCTTAGTATGTAAGCTGTTACTGTTTCGAGTTTGATAATAATATTAATATAATATTATTCTCGCCCTAATTGCGACCGATACAAATAAATGTTCACACTAGCCAGACTTTCACACCTTCAGTGGACTCTGAAAATCGAAAACAGTTCGTTTCGAATTCTGAAGTTTTGAATGTCAATTGTTTTACTAATATCCAGCAGACAACATAAAAGAACATAATCAAAATCGATAAGAGTCTTCAGATTAATAGATTTCACAATAAATGCTAACGCTAATGAATGTATTTTGACAACGTTTCGACTTTCACAAAAAGCCATTATCAAGTCTAAAAAATTATGGGTGCAGATTAACTATTTATACTAAAATGATAAAGTTTTTTCTACAATTTTCATATCTTACAATATAAGGATAAGAATTCTTTTAATTCTTTTTGTTTTTAAGTCTCGTAGGACCATAACAATGACTTTATTGAATCCGATTGCGTATTCAGGGAAGGCTTCATTTCACGAATGAACAACATTTCAAAAACTTTGCAATCGAATTTTGTTTTGCATTGTTGTAAAACTGAAAACGATTCGCGAAGATTGTCCGTGTTCCCATGGTGATGTTCTTTCACATGGTTTCCGATCACTTTGGATTTGTGCTCAGCTATGCGTTTATGGAGATGTCGGCAGATGTACCCGGCATAGCTTGCTTCACACAAGCCACATTGATATTTGTACACAACGCGATGCTGGCTAACAAGAGACGGTTTCTATTCGTGATGTCGTAGGTCGTCTTGCAGCTTACGGCTTTTAAAAATGGATTTAAACTTAACTTTACTTAATTTACTATTTAAACGACCTAACTCTTGTCTTAATACATGATTTTGATCTTTAAAAGGTAATATAATTCTAATTATATCTTGATCTTTATTTATTTACAACTTGGCTATTAAAAACATTAAAATTATACTTTGATAAAACGTAATTTAAAAGATGTCCGGGGTATAAAAGATTTCTAAAAATTGTCTTTATATATTTACATTCAAGGCTAAAAGCATGTTAGTAGTGTGAAAAGGAGAGTTCTGGGATAATGGGTAATGGGCTCTTTACAAATTAGAACAATGAAGCTAACAATAAAGCTCACTTTAATGACCTCGTTAAAGCTAACAATGAAGCTAACTTTAATGACCTCATTAAAGCTAACGTTTAAACAATGAAGCTAACAATGAAGCTAACTTTAAGGATCTCGTTAAAGCTAACATTCAAACAATGAAGCTTACAATGAAGCTATCATTTTTAATGATTTCATTAAAGCTAACATTCAAACAATCATCATCATCATCATCATCATCATCATCATCATCATCATCTATCCAGAAAACCTTTAAGTTTACATCAAACTTGTTTTCAAAGGATTGATTAGGCTATGCATTACAACATACATATGTATAAGCAGGAAATAAAACATTAACAAAAGATAAGAAGAATTTACAAAATAAGAAATAGAGAGCTAAATAAAGTTTTATCATTCCATCATATGGTTCTTCAATAGGCATTTAAAACCCATCCTTTTTGAGACTCCCGTCATTGCAGACGTTAGATCACTCCATTTGTGAGCACCAGCGTATTGATATGAATGGTGATGGCTTGACTGGATGTAGATGTCATTGTGGGAATGGGTTCGAGTGCTGGTGGTATTTGGAAGTTTGAAAAAATTGGAGAACAGAGGAGGAGTAAGATTAAATTTAAATTTATGGGTGATCATAAATTGGTGCGATGTTATCCTGTCTCTGATTGAAAGCCAACCAAGTCGACTACTCATCTCAGAGACAGGAGTGCGATAGCCACAACGAAGAACTACCCTCATCCCTCTGTTTTGTAATCTCTGGAGGCGATCAAGATGTTGCTGTTTGCTGTTCCCTCATACGACAACACAGTAATTAAAATGATGCAAAACAACTGCATTATAAACTAAGGAGGCTGTGTGTTGTGGGTATATAACGTCGAATTTATTTCAATACATTGATGCCTAAATTTATCTTGCTAGTCATGGCATTGATATGGTCATCGAATGATAGGCACTGATCAATTTTAACGCCTAGATATTTTAAAGAGATTACATTATTAATATAGCCATTATTCACAGTTACACTAAAGTTTTGCGTCGGAGCTTTGATTTTTTAGATTTAGTTTAGTACCTGTGGCCATACAGACCGTTTGTTTTAGATACATTCAATCTCAATTTATTTGAACACAGCCAAATACATATATTATTTAAATCCTGTGTTAGTAGTTTTTCAATTTCTGTTATATCTTTATTGGCAATGTATAGAAGAGTGTTATCAGCATAAAGATTTCATTTGCAGTTATTTACAGTTTCACAAATGTCGTTTGTATAAATTAAATAGAGAAGCAGCCCGACACCTGTGAAAAAAAATTCATGAGTTCATGAACGTGAAATTGCCCAAAAGTTCATTTCATGAACCGTTCATAAACAGTTCATGAATTGTTCATGAACTTTTGGTCAATTTCACGTTCATGAACCAGTTAATGAACCAGTTCATGAAGTGTTCATGAACTGTTTGTGACTGTTCATGAACTGTTCATGAACTGTTTCTTAAGTTCATGAATTATTCATGAATTATGCATGAACTGTTCATGAAGTTTATGAACTGTTGATGAATTTATGGATTTTTTCCGCAGGGGAAGGATTGAAACTTGGGAACAGCATGTTTTATTACACCTATATCTGAATTTTTATTAATATTATCAAATAATATTTAAAGAAATTTATACTATTTACATCGCTTCCATGTAATATAAGTTTATCTAAGGTATATAAATATCTACAATATCAAATTCTTTTTTAAATCTATGCTGGCTATACCTACAAGTTTGCGATTTAGGATTCTATCAAAACAAAATTCTGAAAAACATAATATACTACTGTCAGTAGAATGGTATTGATGGAAACCAGATTGGAATTCAGTTAATAAATTATTAGATGGTAAATATTGGTTTAATTGATTAAGGGCAATCTTTTCCAAGATCTTAGAGATTATAGGAAGAATCGATATAAGTTGATAATAATTTGTTCTCTCGACAATCGGACTTCTTTTGCACAAAGGAATTACTTTACCAGTTTTTAAAGCCTCGGGAAAGATACCATTTTTCTAAGATAAATTAATTATTTTTGTAAGGCTTGGAGATATACTATGCACAGTGAGTTTTAGGAGCCTGGTTTCGATTTGGTCAACACATATGGAACGCTTGTTTCGTAATTTATAAATGAGAGCTTTTGTATCAGCAGTACTTATTGGCTGAAATTTAAATTGATTTGAAAGAAGATTAGAATTTGAAATTGAATTGATATAATTATTTGCAAAAGTGATTGGATTTTTATCTACAATGGCGTCTGCTAAATCTTTAGCTATATCTAGAAAATAAGAATTGAATTTATAGTCGATTATTGATTTATCAGTAACTAATTGATCATCTATGTTCAGTTTAGTTATTTCTACAGGGTTAGATTTATTTTGATTATTTACAATCTTTTTACAGTAGTAGTTCTTTTTACATAGTCTAAAATATTTAGTGAATTAATTTCTTGCTTGTTTATACAATTCAAGATAATTAGCATCATTGGTTCTAACAAATACTTTGTGATAGTTATCTCGTTTATTTTTCAGCATCATAGCATGGTCATCTAAATAAATATATATCTTTTTTATTTTATCCTTATTTTGTTTCAAGGGCACAAACTGGTTAACGATGGTTGTAAAAACAGTCAGCCACGCATTATATGCATGTTCTATATTATTGAAATAAGTTAAAATGAAGCTACTAATTTAATGAGGTAATTGAAAAGTATATGTAAAACGAACAATCCATATAAATAATATGGCGCAGTGTAAAGCCTATGATTGAACACCCTATGATGAGTTGGAAAGCGTTAAAGCAAATTTGAGCTCTATGGATGAGAATTTGTTTACAAAAAGATGCAAACAGTGGAAAAATGCAGACCAGGCAACCTTGAGGGCAACAGCACACATCGATTGTCAAGTCTTGGATGGTTATTATATCATGTGTCAGCAGACGGTGGCAGGAAAAGAGGATGAAAGTAAGCCGGATGTCATATGTGTTACACTCAAGTAAGATCATCGAAATGGTTCGAACATTGGTTTTTATGCGACCTGGTATGCAACGCTCAATGGAGATTCACCAAAGGGAGAAGTGTCAATTTCCCATTCTAGAGAAGGAGCCTCTAACGATAATGTACAAGGTGAAGCAAGATGACGAAGTGACATACAAAGTTTTGACCATGCGGTTGCAAATCTTGGGAGCGTGCCCGAAAGCGATTGGCAAATGAAAAATCGCCTGGTTACGATTGAAATAGTTGCCAAAGAGGAAGTAGCACATGTCCATGAAATTATACGAGACTTGTGTTTTGGTTGTCAGCTCGAGCCTCAAGCAAATAGTCAGCCAGCTTGATCATGATGTTCGTTGCATGAGTTCAGAGGAGGGACAGTTGCGAATTGCAATGGCCAAAGTCAAAGTCAACTTTCGTGTGGTCAATTTTGAAAGGCGAAACAGGATGAAAGACATCATTGTTGATGTACCAGGATACTGCAAAGACTTGTATTACACTGTAACATATATTTTAGAAGGCTATTATTGGCTACTGTGTAGCTTAGTAAACAATTCATTGAGCTGCGATAAACTTGTAAAGCAAACCAATAATGTAAATGAATAGCGAGATACCAATTATTTTTGTTTCACAAAGTTAACAGTTGCATTGGTAATTCCATATTCTCGAGGACATATATATGGGAAAATGACAACTTGAATCGATTTTACGATTTGGCCAAAACTGCAGATAAAATAATGTTCGCCGTCTAATGTCCTTCTATGATAATCCTCCACCACGTATCAAAGCTCAGATAATAGCTTAAATGTTCGAATATACTGTATACTAAGTGAGTAAGTGTTCAAAACAGCAGTCATGGCTCCTGACTGCACGCCAACAAAATGACCGTGTGTCAAAACAAGTAAGTTTACCGCTCGTTGTTTTTGAATTTCTTTAGCGATCATGTGCACTTGTTCAGATTATCTCTCTGTCAAATATGTCCAAGATTGAAGTAGTTTGTCAATTGTTTAAGAACCAATCATATTGCGTAAAGCAAGGACAGGCTTGAGTTTCTGCCAATCAAATACTTGCCTCAATCTGCAGTTTGACATTTTCTATGTCACGATTGTTACAAAGTTTGTCAATTGTTATCGAAGAGAATCAAAATTTCAATCTTTAACCAATCAGGTGCCAAACAGAAATCATGTCAATTGTTATCAAAGTAGGTCAATTGTTAAAGTCTCTGATCGTTACTCAATCACAGCGGACTGAGATCATTTGATTGATGCAAGCTGTTCAATTGAATAAGTATAGGGAGCGATGACGTTTGCAATGATCATACAATTAAAAAGGCCCTACTTCATAGACACTATGCAGAAAACCAGATTCTAAAATATCACGAAGGTTTTCTGCGATCTGATTGGTCGAAAGAGCGTGCATGAAATCCTAGGGTAAAACATGGCTCCGAAAACCGGGAAAAATCGCAAGCTTCAAAAAGTTTGATCTGTGATAAAATACAGAATTTATAACTTTTTGATAACAATCCAATAAATATCTCAATAATGGCTACAATTTACAAAACGACATTTAGCTCAAGATGTTTATATTTATTGAAAAGCGTGGTGAATGAGTTATTGGTCGTGTAACATGCAAAATAAAAACACAGAATGAAAGACAATATAGGCTACGTTGCTGTTTCAAGGTAAACCTAAAATTTAAATAACAATAACTGCATTAACTTGCTAAAGAACTATTGTACCACTTATATTACAGACGTTCTTGTATATGTCTTTCTTTATTCGACAATCTCTATCTTGTTGTGGGATTCTCTTTGCTTGGTTTATGAATTGAAATTGAATTTTAAATTTTGAATTCATGAATTGAAAATTCGCCGTCGAATGAGATTCCGACATTTGTTTTATTTTAGAAAAGGGTTACCACATGCTTGCAAATGTTTGTATTCATATTTACTAAACTCGAAAATGTTGGGAGACACTCGGGAAGCTAAAAATCACTCGCTCGGAGCTCGTGATTTTTTAGCGCTTCACTCGTGTCTCCCAACATTTTCTCGTTTAGTAAATATGAATACAAACATGGCAAGTATGTGGTAACCCTTTAGTACGTCATGATTACGTCATTGGTCATTGAGAGAAAAGGAACGTTTGTCAATTGACATACGAAACCCCCAATTAGCCACATTGTTTAATCTATAGCTTTCCAAATTTTATTTATCTTTCCTTCCATCGATAAAGGCAATGGTATTGTAGTAATGAACAAAGTCGATTATTACCGTCTATTAAAAGAGGCCTCTATTGATTTAAAAGAAAACTTTCGTCCATACAAACCTATTAAAAAGAGGGGGAGGCAACCGAAGTTCCCGCATCCATTATTTGCAAAAGAAAAGGAAGTTACAAAAATTGTAAGAGAAAATATTCCAAAGGAAATTGCGATTAACCTTTGCCCGAGTGGATCTCGTTTACCACACTATACGGTCTACCAAAAACTCACAAACCAACTTTACAAATGAGACCAATTCTTTCCGCTGTAAAAAGTTACAATTATGACCTAGCAAAATGGCTAAATGAAAAACTTCAGCCTATTGCCCAGAACAACTATACAATAAATGATGTATTTGAATTTTCCAAAGAAATTTCTGAATTAAAAATCGTCCCTACAGATTTATTAGTATCATATGATGTAACAGCACTTTTTACGAACGTTCCGTTAGATGAAACCTTATCAATTATAGTAGATGAGGCATTTAAAGACGACTGGCTACACCATGAACACGGCTTAGAAATGAATAGAGAACAATTGAAACAGCTACTAGAGATTTCTACCAAAAATCAGCTTTTTATATTCGGAGAAAAATTATACGAACAGATTGATGGCGTAGCAATGGGTTCGCCATTGGGTCCATTAATGGCCAACGCATTTATGTGTCACGTAGAGCACCTCTTAAAACAAAGTGGAAAGTTACCACAATTTTATCATCGCTATGTCGACGACACCGTTACTATTGTAAAAGATCAAAAGACAGCAGAGGATCTACTTGATTGCTTACAAAATTTGCACTATTCAATAAAGTTCATAATGGAAATGGAAAACAACAAGCGATTGCCATTTATTGGGCTTTTATTAGAAAAACGAGATAACAACATTACAACCGCTGTTTACCATAAAACCACGGACACTGGTCTATTAACTCATTTTAAAAGTCATGTGGACGAACGCTACAAGACAGCTCTTTTAAAAACTCTCATTATTCGCGCAATTCGTTCATGTTCATCGGAACATGCTTTTAACCTTGAATGTAAATATATAAAGGCAATTTTTTGAAATCTTTTATACCCCGGACATCTTTTAAATTACGTTTTATCAAAGTATAATTTTAATGTTTTTAATAGCCAAGTTGTAAATAAATAAAGATGAAGATATAATTAGAATTATATTACCTTTTAAAGATCAAAAATCTAGCAATGTATTAAGACAAGAGTTAGGTCGTTTAAATAGTAAATTAAGTAAAGTTAAGTTTAAATCCGTTTTTAAAAGCCGCAAGCTGCAAGACGATCTACGACATCACGAATAGAAACCGTCTCTTGTTAGCCAGCATCGCGTTGTGTACAAATATCAATGTGGCTTGTGTGAAGCAAGCTATGTCGGGTACACCTGCCGACATCTCCATAAACGCATAGCTGAGCACAAATCCAAAATGATCGGAAACCATGTGAAAGAACATCACCATAGGAACACAAACAATCTTCACGAATCGTTTTCAGTTTTACAACAATGCAAAACAAAATTCGATTGCAAAGTTTTGAAATGTTGTTCATTCGTGAAATGAAGCCTTCCCTGAATACGCAATCGGATTCAATCAAGTCATTGTTATGGTCCTAAGAGACTTGAAAATAAAAATAAATAAAATAATTCTTATCCTGATATGGTAAGTTATGAAAATTGTATAACTTTATCATTTTAGTATAAATAGTTAATCTGCACCCATAATTTTTTAGACTTGATAATGGCTTTTTGTGAAAGTCGAAACGTTGTCAAAATACATTCATTAGCGTTAGCATTTATTGTGATAATCAAAATCATTTGGGATTATTAGCAATAAATTCCAAGCATTGAATCAAGGCAGTCCGACAACAAAATGGTAGCGATCAAATATGTATTTTTATTCCATAACGAACCAAAAGTTATCGATGACAAACAAACAGTATATATATCACTTATATATACTCAGGGAGATACTATTTCATATTCAAATACGTTTGGATATTAAAGTATACTTAATAATAACAATGTACTGTGAAGATAGTATATTCAGAGTAGCTAAAAATGTAGTTGCAATTCACTATCTTTTGTTACCTTAGCTACAATTTTTACATATCGTTATAGAAGGTTGTGGCAGCAGGGGTGGCACCAGGATTTCCCAGACGAAGGGGCTTGCATCCCCGACAGGGGGGCTAGGCCAAATTTCCACGTTACATAGAAACAATTTGGCAATAGTCTCTAATACTGGAATGGAGCTAATTCCTATTGTTTTTACGAAATATGTTAAAAAAATTCCCCGACAGAAAATTTAGTCTTCCCCGACGGGGGGGCTGAGCATCCCCGACGGGAGGGCTGTAGCCCCCTGCCCCCCTCTGGTGCCACCCCTGTGTGGCAGGCCATCTATGGGCCTACTTGTAGTAGGTATTCTATTTCAACATTACACGCATCTTCACCAAATACCTATACAAGCATTTGCTATTAATTGGAGGTAGTTCTGACTAAAATGGTATCAGTCCTTTTTCACCAGCTCACCATCCCCAGCCCTAAGGGCTTGGATAATATGGACACGATTTACTGGCCCAGAATACGACTGTGTTCATAAATAGAACGCAAAACATGTTGCTACAGTCAGGAGTACAGTGCTTTTGCAGCAGAAGTTGATCGGATACTATATAAATTAAGGTCTATGTATGTACTATTGTCGATGTGAGGGTGACATAAACGACACAGTAAAAGTTTCAAGTAATTATCTTTTCACTGGTCTCTCGACGAACTCTAAACTCGAGTCAGTTCACACGACTTCAAACTCTGCTTTTATATCTAAACATCGCTGACCTGCGATACCGCAGTCAGCTGGCAGACTTTACAAGTTTACATGATGATCTCAATATCTGTAGTATATCAACGGTAAAACATGAGTCAAGTGAATAAAAACAATAACGCATATAATTAAACACTTTGGTATGTCAACGACAGGGACCAAAACCAGACTGACTCCTTTCTCATGGTGTTCTCAGACTGACTCCGTTCATACGTTGCTATGGCTCTCAATAAAGATGTGTTAATGCAAGCTCTTACCGTAAGAGGCTTGATCTCCTCTCCACCATGCTCGTTCCTCTCTTTTATCAACTCTAAATACTCATCGTATTTTCTTTTAAATATCGTGACATCTTCTCTGTCAGAAGACTTCAATTTCGGAGCAGTCACAGGTAAGAACAATAATCTTTCCTTTGTAACATCTCCTGATCCGTTGTCTTCACCCATATTATAATACTTCCTTTAAAAATTTCGATATGGTGAAATGTGAAAACTAAAGTTAACTTTGTAGTATATCAACGGTAAAACATGAGTCAAGTGAATAAAAACAATAACGCATATAATTAAACACTTTGGTATGTCAACGACAGGGACCAAAACCAGACTGACTCCTTTCTCATGGTGTTCTCAGACTGACTCCGTTCATACGTTGCTATGGCTCTCAATAAAGATGTGTTAATGCAAGCTCTTACCGTAAGAGGCTTGATCTCCTCTCCACCATGCTCGTTCCTCTCTTTTATCAACTCTAAATACTCATCGTATTTTCTTTTAAATATCGTGACATCTTCTCTGTCAGAAGACTTCAATTTCGGAGCAGTCACAGGTAAGAACAATAATCTTTCCTTTGTAACATCTCCTGATCCGTTGTCTTCACCCATATTATAATACTTCCTTTAAAAATTTCGATATGGTGAAATGTGAAAACTAAAGTTAACTTTGTAGTATATCAACGGTAAAACATGAGTCAAGTGAATAAAAACAATAACGCATATAATTAAACACTTTGGTATGTCAACGACAGGGACCAAAACCAGACTGACTCCTTTCTCATGGTGTCGCAAAATTCTAACTCTCGACATGACGTCAATGACATCTGTCAATCAAATATCATTACAATAACTCACGTATAGAAAGTTATACACTTGAATAAAAAACAGCAATCATACATACAGTTAGGCCTAGGTTATACAGCGTGCCAGCAGCGCACCGCGCCAGCATTTTTTTCAAGCACGCCCTTGGCGCGCTCGTCTGACTTGGATCGGCTCAGTGCCTTGATGCTGGCTCGCTCCAAATGCTCTGGCTCGCTGGTTTTGAGCGAGCCAAGCCGTGCTGTGTTTCCAGACATAACCGGAAACGCTATTTTTAGATAAACCTGGGGGTTGTGTATTTAAAATAAAATGAATCGCCTCGTTCTAGAATCGATTGCCATGGTGATGAATTTAAAATTAAAGATGGTGTTGAGTTGAATGTCGTAAATCCAAGCAATAAGCTCACAATGTAGTGATTGCACAACTGAAAGGAATTGCCATAACTAATTATGCGTTATTTTTAATAAATTACCAATAATTTATAAATTTTGGCGCGAAATTCACCATATAAAAGCAAAACGTGCGCAAGAATCGCCCTCTTTCATGTTAGAAGTCGGCATTCTTATCAATTTGATAACTTAAAGTTCACATCAGTCACATCAACATATCTCTCCTACGTTTATTTAAATTATTTGATAAAAGCAATGACTTCATATACAAAACACTCCTACTCACGCCAGCCATGTTGAATTTTGGCGCTCAAGAAAATAATCTCATGCCCCATATAAAACGCACCAAATTATAGCACGCTGTCATGGCACGCTGTATGATTTGAAACCTGAAACCAGCGCGCCAGCACCGAGCCACGACACCCTTGGCGCGGTGCGCTGCTGGCGGTAAACGGAAAATTCAACTCGCGTCAGCTCTATTTAGTATCCAGTCTACTTTTTCAATAGTACGAGCGCGGTTACGTTTCCACATAATGTTGCTTTTGCGTCTATCGTCAACTTAATCGCATTCAGTAATGGCGTTTGTCTCGTAGCGTTTAGTAACTGCAAGCGTGCTGCAACATATAAGTTTTCACGATTGCCTTGACTTCATTGCTCATCAAAATTATAAGGGGAATATGTAGGATAACATATTTTGCGAGGCAAGCGCAATAATGTATGTATCCAGAGCGATGATGTTAGCTGTTATGTTGATATGTTTTTATGAAGCTGATACAAGTTGAATTGAGGCTGACACGAGTTGATAGTATAGAAATATAAAAAAGAACAGAAGTAGTTTGTTGTTTATGCTTACGATATACCAAGAAAACCCATCAAAGTCTTACAGCATCATTTTATATCGGTTTGGATCATTTATACCCTATAAGAAAGCATCCAGAGCGATGAAATTGGCTGTTATTTTGATATGTTTTTATGAAGCTGATACAAGTTGAATTAAGGCTGACACGAGTTGAGAGTCATTTTGAATAAACATGCCGAAGAATTGCAGAACAAAAATCCCCAAAAAAATTCGCGAAAAGTTTAGATGGTGTTCCTTTACTGTTCAGTAATAATAATAACCGATAATATCTTCACATACAACGTAAATTATGAAAATTTTTATTGTTTCTCCCGTTCCCAATCAAATTCTTAACTTTTAAATCAAACGTCCCACGCATAGAAATCCATGTTTTTTGGCGGGAAATATGATTCAAATCACACGTGTCGTCAGATCAAAGAGATCAATCCTTTTATTGTTCGTTTTAAAATGGATCACGGATTTTGATTAATAATTTGAAATGGATCAATCCAGTAATAGCATCAGTTGAAAAATTTGGAAGAAGATGAAATCAGTACTCTGGAACTGGAACGTAAGCCCATCATAATAGAATCTGGTCAAATAGAACAAACCAGTATTAAACCTCAAGCAGCATGGAAATCTCTGTCTTCAAGACAAGATACCAAGTAAAAGACCTAGATGCAGCTGAAAACCTTATCAGGCAATTCAGCTTGGCAACAACAACAACTTTTGTAGTGTGGAATACTACTAGAAGGGTTTTGGAAAAACAGGTATGACAATTACACAACTGTAAAAATGCAAACAACAAAGCTATTTTGGGAATGTCTTGTTACTTGTGAGAAATAATCTCAATTAAGGAATTTCTTACATCTCAGAACTATCTGATGTGAAAATTCATATTATGTAGAACAATGACGTACCGTACATATCTTTGAATCGGAAGGTGTATGTCTGCCAGCATGGGAAATCACAGCCCAAACCAAAAGTTTGCAAAGTATGTAAGCAGTCAGTCATATACAGATCCATCTCTGCAGCATACAAATTAAATATGAAATACAGTAGTAAGAAGACTACTTGAAAGGGATGAATCTCAAAAAGTTTTTTGTATTTTCCCAATTTTGCCACCTCTGTACAGCAACCACCTGTCTATTGCAGCCATGACAATGCTGTACCCATGTACCATGTGGCTTGATGTCTCATTGAATTATCCTTTAAAAGTGTGTCGTCTAAACAGGAAATGTCAAGGACCCTTCATAAGATTTATTTTAATAACATACTTGTAATGGTAATTCCTGCTACAATGAAATCCATAAACAGCTAGTTAATCAATATATTGAGCTAAAGAATCACTTTCGTCATTCTTTTAAAAGTGGAAATAATGGAATGGCCTCTCTATTAACGGGACTTGGGGAATTTTTTATGAGAACAGCCCTTGAAAAAATCCTGAAACGGGCAAACAGCCCCTGAAAAAATTGGGAAACAAAACAACAACAAAATCTAAAAATGATGTCAATTTTCTGAAGGGCAACAAAGAATTGTAACTTTGAAAACTATGACCTCCAAACATTTATAACTGTACCATAGAATTTCATTTCAAATATTATATCTAGCTATTATTTCAAATACAAGTGAATATGAACAAAAAATATATATTAGTTGAATGATAGTTTGTAGCAAGTGATGCATTTGAAACATGACACACTCCATTTAATAATGATCAAATATAAGCAGCAAATATTATACAGTCAATAATCTTATAATCAATAGTTGTATATCATAAACTTAGAACAGACCCAACTAATGACACACATAATAATCTAGAATACACCATAGCGACATCTGGAGGCTACGCAGTTGACCTCTCCTGAAATTCGAAAATTTGCAACATTAATCTATCCACACTAACCAAGAGTAATTTACATAAAAATTGTCCCAACAAGGATGTCGAGAGTGGATAAATAGAATAAGTACAAACAACAGATAGCCTCCAGGGGTCATTTGAAAATGTACTGCTGCTTACAGGGAGGGCCAAATTTTGCTAGAAAGCTTGAATATAACACTATGTTAACAATGAAACAATCAATCGTCATTTGCAGATGTGAAGACCTGAATCTGAAGCTTTCCAGCGAGGTGTAAATTTGCTCAACTGCATTACAGGTATCAGAAATCCATTCAACATGAATCGCATACATCTATTATCGATGCATGAAAGGAAGGTACTACATTATCAAGTTGAATTTGTAACAATCTCTCACAGGAGTAACCATTTGGTCTGTTATGTTTCTTGTGGCATGTGTGACGTGTGATGTGTAGAATGTACAGATCATTAACTTAGTTATGTCTTTTTTGATAGCTAATTGAAATGGATGATGGTCGCCTCAATGACAAAATTTTTAATGCATGCTAAAAGATGCTGCAAGATTGATACCAATCTGATAATGGCTTCCAAGACATACTTTTGCAAAGAAAAATCCTTTAAACCAAAAAAAAATTGGGCAACAGCAACAACTTGGCATGGAAGGAAAGTCAATAATAAAACTTAACTATACATTTCATGAAAAAATCCAGCGCTCTCTCTATAAATTCCGTCAGAACTTTTGAAATAACTTGAAGTATGATTACAACCAAAATATGATGTTGTTCAATATCTAATGAAAAGTCTGATCTCATGTAGCGGGAAACAATAGGTTGCAGGAGTCAAGTTTAATAAAACGTTTTGAGGGTTATTTAAAAGCATAAATGATAAATTAGGCCTACCTCTTCTTGCATTTAGTTTTATGTGATATATCATAGCCTTCCGGTAGGCCTAATTGCTCTTATGAATAAGAAATGTGAGTTTTCTGCTGGGGTTTGGCTTATGAATCATAAAAAATATCAATTTTTATCCGCTTCTGGATGTAAATAGTGTAGGATGTAAATTCAATGTGAAATAATCAGCGGTCATCAATAAACCAGATTGCAGAGAAGAGTGATAGCACCCCTGAGAAGAAAGAGCGTTCCCTGGAAATGTTTTGGGGCAACAGAATTACGTTTCACTAATAATTTGCAGACGATTGCTGGTGATATTTCGTTATTGGAGATCTCGGAAATTACATCACAAGCGTACAGTTGCGGGTACAAGGTGGAGGGGTACCAATCATTACAGTAGGCCTACAGATGTATCTTTAAATCGTCCCTGAAAAGGTTTGGCACTGGGGGCACACTAAGAGTAACAAAAGCTCTGCAATCTATCTCAATCAATTTTAATCAGCAATGTTAAAGAATCTGTTGCCTTGCTTGCTCAAACCACAACAACAAACGCAGAGACTAGTGAGAAGAGGGGGAATCTTTGCAAGTAGCCTGGCGTACATGAAAGATGAAGGTAGGCGGGTTATTTGAAAGTGTACTGCTGAATACAGGGAGGGTCCAGTCTGACTCTGACTCTCTGAGTACTTCATGGATGGCCCTTAAACGTGTGATACTGTGTTCTATTAAATTGGTTTTACTATTATATTTACGTAGTTTCCGAGAGTATTTCAGCAAAGTCCGAGGCAGTTATGTGTCTGTTAATGACTTTTTAAGAAGCAAAATTGAACTTAAGCTCAAATGTCTCTGCTCTTTGGAAAAATAATTAATTCAAACTTGAAGGCTCTGGATAAATGATGATGTATCATGTTCTTACGATGATGTTTTCTTAAGAAAGCTTGTGAAGTTCGCCTAACCCTTAAAAAATTATAATAGGCCTATGCTTGTTGTGTGAAGCGATGTGTGCGACCATAAAATCGCACAAACATCTATGCAATATTACCCACATACAAATTAACTAACTAACTGACTCAAAGGTATTGCTTATTTTGCTATTGAGGCAAAATGGGGAATTAGAATATGAAGAAATCAACGCCAATAACGAAGAAAAGAATCTCAACTCGCGCTAGGCTCACATGTCAACTCCACAACTCGTGTCAGTTCGAATTCAGACAAACTCACTTGAATATTTTCACTTATCCATCTCATCTCAGTTAAATATATCTTCTTCATAAAAATAAATACTTTGTTGCATACGAAGCCGTACTGATTCCATCATTTCAAACAATTTTACATTGTGTTTCCAACAATTTCACTCTTACAAAATCTGGAAACTGCAAAGTTTAAACCGCCATCGCCATCATTGAAAGCTCAATATGAAGTTATGAACGTCAACTAAAACGCCAAGTAGCTTTACGCAGAAAACGCAGCCGCGTCGATAACATTGAAAAAGTAGACTGGATACTAAATAGAGCTGACGCGAGTTGAATTTTCCGTTTACCGCTGCTGGCACGCTGTATAACCTAGGCCTTAGCCTGCGCGCAGACCCAAATCTTTTTTTTATGATTAGTAGGGTCTGCGTAATATGGACAGAAAGCTTGCGCTGGGCGGAAGTTTGAGGGAGTGGCGAACGTCATTACACTTTAACTCCTGCTGTTCAGCGTTGTTCAACTACAGACGGCGTCACAAACAGCATTTCTGCAAGTCCGATATTCGTAAACAATAAAATTGACACTTATTATTTACGAAATAAAATAAGTTGATTCATAACCACGTTCAAATGATCAATGCTAACCTAATACAACATACTATTTCTGTTCAATATAAAGTGATCTAAGTTGTCCAATGTTTTTAATGCAATTGTTTTTGACAAAGAAACTCGAAAATTGACATCGGTATTAAAAACGATGATGAGAATTAGTCTTTGGTAAAGAAATATTTTTGTAATTCATTGCCATGGCACAGCGAAAAAGATCCAGAGATTAAATCGTTCTATATCTAATAAAATGATATGTTCTTTCGATATTACCCATGACAAATTGGCTTTTACGTCTTTACGACGAACACAAACACAATCCAAATGAATTTCAGCATGCTGAAATCAAGTCTTTGTTGGCCGATGCTGCATGTAAAAATGCATGTCACGTCCTCCGTGAAAGGCAAATTAACAAGAAATCGTTTTTGTCAATACACTATGTTCATTTTACTACAAATATAATTGCAAAAAGTCTGTATTGAATAAAAAAGTCTGAGGTCTCCCTCGTACAAAACTGAAACGAACACAAGCAAAGATGATTTTATCAAAGAAGAACGACGTTTTATTATTCGGCTTGCTTGAGAATACTTGAAAAGGAATGCGACAAAAACTTATATTTATCAACCAATCATGTTGTGGTTCTAGTTTTGGAGAACTCGCTAGCGATTGGCTGATGAACAATAGAGAAACAATAGATTTCTCACGTTTCTGCCACTCCCCCTAATTCAGTCCAGTGCAAGCTTTCTGTCGATATTACGCAGACCCTACTAATCATAAAAAAAAGATTTGGGTCTGCGCGCAGGCTAACATACAGTCTCATGTGCCAGTATTGAATAGTTCTTGCAAAAATTTGTTAATTGATGTCAAAAAGGAAATATGTTAAAAAAATATCCCATATACTATCTATTATTCACATCAGTAGATACATAATGAGCGTTGAACGTAATAACAAAGGATTATAACAATGTGATGAGCCAGGGTGAGCCTGGAAGAGCTGGTTATTGCGCAATAGGGGCGTTGCCTATTTGGCTCCCTCCTTTTGTAGTTATTTTGCTCTCGTTTTATTGTTGTAAGCTCTCTGTGTATTGTTGTAAGCTCTCTGTGTATTGTATTTAGCTCACATGGTATTGTTGTGTTGATGTTCTTTATGCCTACAGCTCACGTTTTATTGTTTCTTTGATCGTATGTACCGTTAGACGCCGACGGTCGCCGACTGTCTATTTGTTATGTGAATAGGGCTCCGCGCCGAGGCGCATGGATTTTTCGTAACGCGTAACCCACATTCCATAACCGTAACCCACATTCCAGTTTCGTTTTCATGTTTTTCACCTCGTCTCTGTGTGAGGAAGAAGTAGAAAAAGCGCGAAAACATGAAATCAGAATCAAAACGCGAAATCTAAGAGTAATGGTTCACTTCAAATAAATTATCTTGATCAAACATATTCAGCATGGATTTGGATGAATTCGACCACTCTTTAATAGAAGCGCTGTCTGATTTGGTGAGTATTACTTAGAGGCTCAACAAAATTACATGTTTTATTACAGGATATGTGTAAAGAGAATGTCGAAGGCAATGGCATGGAGCTCTTTCTTTCTCTACCTTATAAGTAGCCTTATGTGCTATTTAAACAATTTCGAGGTTAAATAATATTTGAAACTCAATTACATACCCTTTATCTTTTACAAAAACACTTAAATAAAGGCTCAAGTTTAAAAAATATCAGATTTGCAAGTATTTATTTATTTATTCATTATTTCTAATTTATTGTACATGGTATACATCTTTTTTATAAAAAAAGATTATTTTCAAATGTTTCTAGAGTACATGTACATTATTTGCGTTTAATTGCAATACTGTTTCAATAATGAATAAATAAAATAAATAAATATTACTGGCATAAGTTATTGGCTATTGCCAGACATTTGTTAATTTTCCAGTCTCCAGTTAATCCCCAGTTTCCACATAGGTGCTAATACTGATTATAAGACCTATTCCAGTCAAGTAAAAGTTGTCAAATCATGATGTAATCATATTATTATCATGTGTGTATCAGCGGCTTTCCCGGAGGGTGAGCCCCAGGAACCCTAGGGGATTTGCTAAATTGGTCTCACCAAACTGATTTAACCCCCGTGGGTGAGGGGCAACATTGATTCTTCAATTCCCCCTCCCCCGGGGCCGGACATATTTAGCTTTCATTAACAAATTCAAGGTGAGAATGTATCTAATAAATAAATAAAGTCACACATATGCATAATAGAGTTAACAGGGGATTGTATACCATTGTAGGATTTAGTTATGATATTGTTTATATGGTAACACATTTTTCTTGTCTCAGTTGTATATCTGTGTGCAGTGTTGTCGTTACGATGTGTTGAATATTTGATGTCATGTAATATTTTAGGTATTATGCATGTTGTTCACGTGATTGTATTGTTTGAGTGCATGTGATGCCATGTGATAATTAGTAATGTGATGTGATTGGTGCTTCATATTGTCATGCGATTAGTAACTGTTATATGTATTTTGAATGCCTGTTGCTTCGCCCTCTTGCTTGTTGACTGTATAGGAATATCTGCAGAAAACATATTGGCAATGAATATGACAACAAAAATACTAATACAATTTCTCATACATGAATGTGTAATGTACAACAAATCTCATGTGTTTTCAATTGTGGCGGCGATATTTTTTATAAAACCTGCTGACCATAAATTACATTGGCTGGGGTTTTCCCCGGGGTATAAATAGAATTTGCAAAAAAGACAAAACCCTTTGCTCCCCCTAGAGCTCTATTTTGTAACAAATCTCAACTAATCCCCTTGGAAGCCGGGAAAGCCGCTGATACACGCATTACACTTTCCAATAATTTTCATACAAATTATGATTGAAAGTTAGGTCAGTTAGACTACCCCACAGCACCAGTGCTTGTTTATTTTTGGAACATAAAACGAATTTACAGACACATTTGTGTGCACTGACAAGGAATAGAATCCCTGCCTCTCGCTTATTTAGTGCGGACATTCTACCACGGTTACCATGCTACCAGTGCACCAATGATATGATCATTTTCTAAACATATATCATCTATACTATTTCCCAGGGTTCTTCGGATTACAGGAATACGATAGAATCTGTTTCAGAAAATATTGAAGATTCCATTAATGATGAAGATACTGACCGTGTTAGACCTCAAACATATCTTGGGAGGAAATCTGGCGAAGTGACAGGATATAACTTGTTTTTCCGTGTTTCAATGGTAAGTTGAATTGTGTTGATCTGTTTTTACAGTCAAACAAAATTTATAAAGTCCACCCATATCCCTAATATGATGTGCCACTGACTGCGATTTTTATAAGAAAATAAATTTTGGCTGATGGTCAGTGTTATAATTTGTTTTCTTGATTGGAGCTCTGATTTAATGATCATAATAATCTATATTAGTAAAAGTAGCTGACAATCATATGATCGTATAACATCAGAGCCTCTATAAGTTGGTGGACCAGCTATACCAGTTGAGGTTCAATATGCGATTAAGGTGAATGCGAGAGAATACATAAAATACGTTACTATTTACAGTGTTGGGAATATGTGTTCAACAAAAGTTACAATATAAATCACAGTTGACAAGACAAGCCAAGCCGACAATCACTAGGCCTAAACCTCAAAGCGTTCTAAACGTTGTTCTTAATTCAACTTTCTTTTCTATTTTATATTTTGAAATACATATATGCTGTTCCTAGCTTGTCTATCAGAGTGCTTTCACGTATAGTACACTTGTACAGTACTTGTATTTCAAGTGCATATCGTTTCCATTTGGGAATTTTGAACTCATTTAAATAATGTATTTGTTCAGAATTTGAGCCCTGGTATTCTTATAACAAAGTGTATGCCTAATCGCATGTTATTTCAAATTACTGTATTTGAAATAGAAAAAGATTAAAAGAATTCATCCAGATTTGGACTTCTCCGTATTGAGCAAAATGATTGGACAGCTATGGCAAAAGACATCGCTATGCATTAAAGAGGTTTGTTTAATATTAAGCAAATATCAAACACTTTCTGTTAAATAAGTGTTAAATATAAACATAGAAGCCAGCCTGAGTGTTTATATAATCCATATTGAACAATAAAGTGTTTGATATTGATCTATAAAATAGAAATATCTAATGACTTATAAGGTTGGCGTGAAAGAGACAGAAAACACTTCTTCTTCAAAAAGATAATGATTGAAATAAGAACAAGTTATATTTGTAAAGAAGAGTTCTGATTTTCTGTCTCTCTCTCTCTCTCAGAAAACCCTGTTAGTCTCACACATATTAGATATTTTTATTTTATAGATCAAATATCAAACACTTTATTGTTCAATATGGATAATATAAACACTCAGGCTGTTTTCAACAAATCTTTTGCTGTGCAATTATGATGACGAATACCATGTTGCAAAATACAGTTCAGAAGTTCATGAACCGTTTATGAACAGTTCATGAACCTTTGCAGACAGTTCATGAACAGCTCATGGAATATTGGGGCCATCTAATGTTCATGAACTTTTCATGGACTTCTGAACTCTTTTTAGCAGGGGAAAGCTTAAATCATGACTTAAATTTTCGGTAACTTTTGGTAAGTTCAATTAATTCAACATTGTGTGTGTTATATTGCGTATATCAACACCCTTTCAATATTCTGGGGGGGGGGGACTGTAAGAAGCTGTCTATCTTCAGTTCAACAGTCCCAAGAAAAGGTAGTCTTGCCTTTCGAGGTTATTCTTTCAAAAAATAAGGGCCTGCTCACACACTTGATTTTCATTGCGGCCTTATTTTAAGCATAATTTATACAAAACTATACGGGCACTCTATACACTTATGTCCATTTGTTTTTCCATAAGGATTGTGCAAAGCGTGCAAACATTATCAATACGAGGCTGATACAAGGAAAGAAGTTTATTTGTCATGTATGCAATTGGAAATTCTCGAGAGAGGTGAATCTGAACCAACACATAAAGGATCATGGGAAATCCCATAAATGCCCCTCCTGCAAGAAAGAATTTTCATCACAAAAGTTGGTACAGTCCCATTTCAATGATACACACAGAGAGAAAGTTATACCATGCAATATCTGCAACAAATATTTTGCAAGTAAATTCAGGCTGAATGAACACAAGAAGATTCACACCAGTACAAAATTTAAATGTAATGTTTGCACTAGTGTTTTTTCGACGGCCTCAAACAGAAACAAGCATTTAAAAAAGCACTAGCGATAGGTATTGATGTTCTTCTTAAATTAAAATAATCAATGAATAAAGTTATTACTGATAATTTCTTATTTGGAATCTATTACATGTGTCCGTCAAATTTATTGTTAGATTTTTGAACTTCGTAATGAAATGAAAAGGAAAAATTACAACCGGCTATATGCAAAATTATGTTCGATCTACTTATATATATATGTTATGTTTGCTAATTTTTGGATTTTTGCCTTCAATCAGTTAGGCACTGGTACTGATTCTATGCAAAAGTGAATCAATTTTGAATATCGAGTTTTTGAGCGATAATTTTGAGTGTAACAGTTGAGAAATTTCGCTTACTTTGCTGTTTTCTGTTTTTTTTTATATGATGGTTTACAGCGTGAATGCATAGCTCGGCCAGCTTTCTTTGCAGCAGGTACATTTTGTTCTAATATTGTAGCCAGACAGTGTGTTCTTTTTTTTGATTGACGGGTATTGTCATCAAGGAGAAGAGGGGTGCCAATTTGTTTAGAGCCCTTCATAAGAGCTTTTCTAGTTTTACTTGGTCCCTTTCTTCTCTTGACAGCATCAGGTAATACACCAATTGCACCGCGTCTGAAGTTCTTTTTTGCTCTGCCTACTATTTTAAACTTTGAATGGACTATTGATTGTTTACCAACAAATTTGTTATCGAAACAATGGAGGGCACTTCCCAATTTCCCATGAGACATTTTGCATACTTTCGCACTAAATTTTGTAATTCCTGTTAACACATTGCTGTCTCCGGTCCGGATCGCATTCTTTATGACATCAACAGCATCCTCAAAGCTGCGCAAAGCAGTTTCTGTTGATGGAGTTATTTGTATAGATATGGGGCATTCTTCACTGAGACACTCATTTGACACAATGACGTCAGCACAAGGCAATGTGAATTCGGAGGCATTACTTGGTGGATCCACACCGGCTTCTACTCCGTCCGAGTCACATATCTGGGTAAAATCCTGATAAAATTCTATTGGAAGTGCTTCCTCATGTGCAATCTGGGCATACCCTCTGCGTTCATTCTGGCTGAATACTGGCAGAAAATTGTCATTACCTATTTTAAACTTCTTTGTTACTGCAAACTGATGTTTGCATGGGCTACCATCGCTACCAACCGGACAGCTACAAAAACCAGATAAAATGTCTATGTCATACAAGACACCCGACGATGATGAAGACAAAACACTGTAAAATCCTAGGTCTTTGTCAAGAGCAATGACGTTGTCAGGGTCAATGTCTTTCTGTTTTGTTGCGGTATATCGTTTGCTGTAGGTTCCATCCAGAGACCCATTGGCAACCTTGAGCAGCTTGTCTTGGTAGTGCTGTTCAAGATCACCAATAACCATATCAATGAGTTCTATTACATTATATGATTTTACCCTCTGTAACATTTCCTGTTTGATGACGAGAAACTGGGATTCAGCATAGTTTTGAGTATGGTTTCCTCTTATTGGAAGAGATGTTCGATAAGCCAAACACCAGTATGCAATGTTTGGCTGTACATATTCTTCATAGTAGGCTTTAAATAATGGCGAACGTTGTACTATTTCACTCTGTAGCATTGATTCTGCATGTTCTTTGGCATCAGAATCTGTCAATGAGTACATAACTTTTTTAATACATTTCATTATGGTTGGCCTGTCGTCTTGCATAATTTTATTTTTCTTGTCGAAGAGCCACCTCCAAATCGCTTGTAGCACATGAAAGGTGCATAGCATCAATCTCGCATTTGGCCACGACGAAGAAAGTGCTATCCTCTCTTCACTGCAGTTATCTGTTAAAAACACCATTGGCCCTAACTCTGTCCCTCTATTAAAAAAGGCATAAACCGGTAAGCACTCCTTCAGTAATTCAAATGCCTCATTAAATGTTTCTTCCGTTTCGTCACTCATAATTATTATGGCTAGTGGCAACCCACCTGCCACAGAATGGGTGCAAAGCATCAGAAAACGCAAATTGTGGTCATCCAGATTCGAAGTGCTATCTGAAAACACTAGTTCAGAAGAATGCAGCAGATGCTTGTGCACTCTTGCCATCAAGGGTGTGACAATTGCAAGCACTAGTTTGACCCGTTTTGATACTTGATCAACAGTCAATTTATGCTTCATTTTGCCATCCTGAGCTTTAAATTTCTCATTATATTGGCTGACCTTATCATTCAATCGCGAAATCAACTTCTCCCCATTTTTGGCCCCATACAGACTACTATTGAATAATTTATAATAATATTTGAAGTCAGTTAAGCGAGGCATGATAGATCTGTCTGCAAATTTGAGCTCAAATTCTGTATCTGATTTACAGCTTTCTCTAAGTTCCTTTTTAAAAGCTCCATAAGCCAATGAGGGAGTATATCTATTCTCAAATAGCTTAAACATCTTCTCTTTGCTATCACGACTGCAATCTCTGAATGATAAAGCATTCAATGGAGTCACAGCATGGTTATGCTGATGCTTAAAATCTATGAAACAATGTTTATCGTCATCATTAGTTTTTGATCCTTCAAATTTTATTTTAAATGAGATAAAGAATGGGCATATTGTGTTCTTGATTCTACGCCCAGGTGCATAGAGACATTTAGACCTTGTGTTGTGCTGACATCGAAAACGCATTGTGAAATTTTGTTGCAGTTGACTTCCTGAATTGCATACGCCATAAGTTTTGCTTATTCTCAGAGTTTGCTTTGTTGTTTCTTGATAATCTTCTACAAAATCAGAAATATCTTCTTTTGAACTTATATTACATTTGAGCTGAGCATAAAAGGTCTCTTCGTGTGCACCTTTGTTGAATGCCATCATTTCGTAGTGAAATTTTGTAGACAGTAATGGTAGCATGTACTCATTATAATCTTCAACATTTTTCTGAATCGTTTTTGGGATAGTTTTCGAAACGCTATCCAAAGCTTGGTGAATGACATCATTATCCAGAACAGGAATATGTATTGTTAAATCATCTAAATTGAAAAAGGATGGCATTTCTTATTTGGTAGAATTAGCAATTAAGTTACAATTCACAAATTACAATGATGTTGTTTTATACTCAATATTCAGTGCTCAGGAGTGATAAATGTATGAAAAATATCAAAATATCATTGAAATGGCACCAGTAACCCACTAGAAGTCCTTGAAGGCATAAAATGTTGAATGTAGGCTATAAAAGAAGCCAAAATCTATTAGTCAGTAAAAACTATTTCAAAACCAGAAGACAATTTATTATGCACAATCCATAATTGAAATGTAACTATTTCATGAAAGAATTACCCCACTGCACAAGCAATTGTTAAATTGCACATGATTGACTGCAAACACCAGCAATTTGCATGTATAGAAACATTTATTTGGTCCAAGAGACAATGTAGGCTGTAAAATACCACGTATTGTACAGCGCAAGGAAGACACAGTAATTGGTTACTGATAGCTTTATTGAACACGATGTACACTGAACAACTGACCAAGTTAACAATTTACTAGGACTTTATGAATAATAAAGGGGAATAACAAGTTAACATTACGTCAATAACACAACTATGAAAACATGCATCGAATTACTAGTCAGCATTGCTTACAATAACAAACAACGTAAGTAAAACTAGATTGATTCAAACACGGAACAGATACAAGGAACAAACTGAGGCATGTTACGTCAATGGGTAACATGATTCATAACAAGGAACCACAAAATGATCAAACGTAACATTACATAAATATACTATGACAAGGCATATACATTAGGATTAATACTAATGTTTCATTTTGAGTGAATGTCCTTAAGCAGGATCTAGTTATCTTGATAAACTTTCTGTGATTTATTATTGATACAAAAACTACTAATATTCTAACCATTTGTTGGAGCATATTCTTGCAATGAGCAGGATTCGCTTTGTCTTGGATTTTCTTCAACTTCAACACCGTCACCTACCAAATTAAATGACAAAACAATTTTAAAACAGAAATGAAACCCCACATAAAATGGACTGAAATTACAGATTTCAATAAAATCGTAGATTCTTGACTCAGGTTTAGTGTTCCATCTTAGCGCTACGGGTCACGTTTAAAGATTAGTCACGCGTAGTTATAACTGTGATAAATGGAGCACTTTTGGAGTTTAGGACCAGTTCTGTTGTAAAGGTTGATCATGTCTCATTAAAATGGGAAACCTATAATTTATAATAGTGTCCCTTTTCTGTCTCTCTCTTCTCTAGCTTGAGCCAAATTCTTACACATTGTGAAAAGGTTAAAGTAAAGTAAAAGTTAGACCTTATGTTAATGTTACAATGCGAAGAACAGGGTATTAAACATACAGTATAATTCTATAACATATAGTGCACATACGTGCACAAAAACAAACACTTTGATGTAATATGCACAACAGTTTTCCTACCTTGCTTTCCAAAGGCATCAATCGGTATTTGACATAGGGATTTTTCAACATCAACAGGATGATCAGAATCCACAGGTTCATGTGGAACACTATACAAAAAATCATTTACAAAGACTTCCAGTCCATCAATTTCGAAGTCAAATTGTTCATCCATTTTAAAATTTTGAGATAAGATTCCTAACAGCTACATATATAATATATAATAGCAAAGTAAATCACATGTTCAACAACCAACATCAACTCTAATTCACTCTCAATAATCTAACTATTTTCGCGCTTTTTCTACTTCTTCCTCACACAGAGACGAGGTGAAAAACATGAAAACGAAACTGGAATGTGGGTTACGGTTATGGAATGTGGGTTACGCGTTACGAAAAATCCATGCGCCCGAGATTTGCGCAATGATTTATGGGATAGCTAGTCAGACAAACAATTTTGACTGCGTGATCAGTCGGTTACGTTCGTACCGTCTTGATTATTATTTTGGTTGTTTTGATCTTAATGTATTACTACGGAAAATAATGAAAAACTCAGTTAAATAGCAGAAAACATTACTACTGGTGGACATGTAAGTCAGACTCCAATCATATATAGGATATTCCAAAACCAAAACGCATTTTTTTAGCTTACCAAATCCTAGACATTTCGTAGCGAATTAACATTGCAGAAATGAATTGAAAAATGAATGCAGTTACAACTTCTACAAATTGTTAAAGAAAAAACAAAGTTGAACTGAACAAATATATTAATATTGTTACCACAGAAATATTACTTACAACAGAGTACAAAAAATACAGCAATTTACCGTTTCACGTTGTTAAATGTCGTTGATTGAACTATCCTGGTAGAAATATTCATATCTGCACGCGCACTATTCAAGTGCATTCAAACTCATTTCAATTTACATTCAAATGTATAACATAATATAATACTGAACACTTTACGACTAGTAAAATATATGTATGACCAATATAGGCAATAGACAAGCAACTGTTTCTGGCCACTAGCAGTAATCATGACTGCTCAGAGAACAAGGAACTGACCAGGTAGCTTTTCAATCTTTCAGAGGCATGGCCTATGTCGCCGTTGTAGTATCTCATATCTGATCATCATTGTCAATTTATGTTCATCTTCATCGTATTCATATGTATCTACACAAGAATATTACCTGTAATTCATTCAAGTAACAAATTATGATAAACATATCCTTAAATTGAAGTCCAATGTTATGCCGCTTTAGAATGAAGTGTGTCTGCCACATATTCACGTAAAATAGTGATATTTGCCTGTGATGATCTCATATTTAATGCCAGTTTACCAGCTTTTTTCCACTCATGTGAGTCATATTTCATATTTCAGATACCAAAGTTTAAACTTTTATATCAATTGCTGCAATGAGTGTTTCAACACAAGCAAATCATTAATTTCTTACGGCAGTGTTTTCTTCGAAGTTGAATTCGAGCCAATCTGTAAATAGCGTAACAGTTTCAACCATCTCGACAGCTTATAAACTTCATTCAGCAGGCATATTTCAAGCTAAACGATTTAAATAGCCAATAAAAGCATGTAGATATAATACATCAAAATGAAATCGAGCTTAAAAACTTCAAATCTTGGTATCAATTGCGAGAAAACACATACAAGTTGCATTCTAGCCAACGTATAAACAGAGTTACATTTCAACAATTTTCGGTAGTATATATACTTAATTCAGCAGGCTCATCTCCAGATAAAACGATTGAAATACCCAATAAAAGCATGATGATATAATAAGTAAAAATAAAATCTAGTTCACAGACTTTAAATCTAGGTTTAAACTACGAGAAAACACATCCAAGTTGCATTCGAGCCAACATATAAACAGCGTTACAGTTCAACAATCTTCCGTAGTTTATAAGCTTCATTCAACAGGCGCATCTCCAGATAAAACGATTGAAATACCCAAGTAAAGCATGTTGATATAATAAATAAAAATAAAATCAAGTTTAAAAACTTTAGAGCGTGGTTTAAAACGCGAGAAAACACTATGAAGACGAGCAACATTTAGCTGCTTGCAGCTTTGAAAATTGATGAACGGAATGTGGATGTCTGACCAGGTATCCCACAATGCAATTCTCGCATAGCCGATGACGTATCGGCGCGGAGCCCTATTTGAACATATACCGTGTTCATTTAATTTAAAGTTTAGTAGTAAGTGTCAGCTTTTGATTGTGGATGTGGTTGACAGACGATTGCAAGTCATGTGTTCTTCAGAACCTACAGGTAACATACCTACGTTTAATTTATCTAATTTTAATATCGATTCGTCAACAATGGATTCTTTCGAGTCGGCTATGAAGGCGTCACACCCACCATTTAACACACCATTTAACACACCTAGTGTATCTCCAATCAACAACTTTGAAGTGGAGCAACCACCAAAGAAGAAACCGAAATCAAACAAAAAACTATCTGGAAACGTGACAAAAAAGAATTACGAAAAAGTTGCAAGAAAAACTACGTTGAAGGAAGTGATCCCATCAAAAGTTGACAAAGGTGTTGACCCAGTTCCCGAAGGGGAGAAAAGTACGATCGGTAGGTGTGTGGGTCCAAAATGGCTTGAGAAACAGATATTGGAAATGTCTCGACAGTCAAGACATGAAGAGAATGAAATATTGTTTCGAAAAAGATTGAAAATTCTCAAGTCAACAAACGGAAAACAACAGTCGTTAAACACTAGCGTACACGTGGACCATCCCAATCACAATGGGTATGTACTATTACATCAGACATGTGTTGATAAGAAAAATAAATCCGATTCAGATAATCCGATCATCAATTCCACAATCTTAATCAACATAGAAGAGATCGACAATATGATTAGCATGCTGGGAACAGTGAAAAGAAGTTATTTTGATTATCAGAGACGACTACGTTCTATGAAAGTAATGACGTCAACTATCAGTGAGATAAAAACTGTTGCAGCTAGTGATGATGAGGATGAGCTTCGTACTAGTCTGGAAGCATTGTATAATGAAATGACGGTAGATACCGTTAATTTACCTATGAAACAAAGAGGGGATTTGATGAGAGAAATATTTTGCGATCGAATGGTGAAACAATTTCCGTCTGCTCTTCAAAAGAACTGTTACGGATGTCAGTATGGACGTAACGGACAACGTGACCATGATGTGTGTTGCATGCTCGTTACACTTGATCAGGTACATGTATGTTTTGAAGACCTGCTTAAGGGTGTGAACATAGAGGATGCTAATTCAGAACTGTTCAAACGATTAACATTAACCTATAATACCAGCCTTACTAGTGCACAAGAGTACCTAACTAAAGAAGTGTTATGTACAAACGTCGAATGGTTGAAATTGCTTGAAAAGGATGTAGTTACTAAACTCGAACAGATTGAAACAGAAAGGAAACAACGAGATAAGGATGAATTGCAATCTATTAGAATCAAGTGAATGTCACTGTATACAATGCATTCAAACTTTGATTATGATTTTAATAAACTGTTGATATTTATTTTATCAATTTACTTTATATACAGTTTTTATACATTATCCTAAATGTCAACTCAAATTTATCATCTTCATCATCAGTTTTACTATTTAAAAAAAAACAAAAAAAAAACACTAATATCAGTGAAGATAATGCATTATATTTAATTGGTTTTTTGCTATCTATTTATGTTTATTAATTTGCATTCAAGTTAATTTTGTAATGTCCATGTGGTAGTGATGAAACACCATCATCTAATAAATATCGTTTATCGTCAAACGGGCCTAATGCTCTCTTATTAACTACAATTGTATGAAGATGATGACCGAAAGATCGAATGAGTGTCATGCTACGACTTAAAGTTATTGTGTCAAACAAACATCGTCTATAATCGTCAAATGTCACTGTATTTCTCAAAGTTGCCCTTTTCACTCCTTTTGCTTTTTTAACATCTTTTCCGTCACAAGTGTATGCATAAACTTTTGCTCTTAAGCCAATAAACTCTAACATTGGAGATCCTCCAAGCTCGTCTTTGAAGTATCCAACAATTTTTTTGTTTAGTGGAGAATAACAGGAGTGATCTCTATCATAATTACTAAAGTCAAATTTGTGATGTTCACCTTTTAGATCCTTGTATATATCATCTGTGTAGACTACATATGCCAAGCTGTCTGTATCCGTAAATAGTAATTTTGATTTTTCTCCTGGGTAACGTTCTTTAAAATAATTGTAATGAAATTCGTACATTAATAACTTCGATAAATCAAGAACACAAAAGCCAGCATAAATTGGTCTGTTCAATACAAGCTCAGTGACAGATCTTTCAACAGCACAGAGATCCTCGTGAAAGATTTGGAATCCTTTGAAGGTAGGTTGAGCTGCTAGCTTTTTAAGCTTCTTTTTCTTTGTAACCAAATCAACTTTACGTCTACCACGAAGATTTTCCAGTAACTAAATAAGATACAAAGAGCCACCATCATATTAAAATTATGGAAGGTCCCTTTTTATTATACATATATCAATTCAAAGTCATAACTAACCTTTCCAAAAAATGAATTGACCAACAATTTGTAAATTGATTTCTCGAATTCATTCTGTGCGGTAGCTAGTTTTGCTGTGTTATAATCAACATATTGCTTAGCCCATGGTCTTTGTCTGAATGATAACACTCTGTGAACTTTTTGAATAACCATTCCTAACTTCAAATACAATTTTAAATTTCTATAATGCAACACATAACCCTTTTTGTCATTCAAATTTGGAATGAGTTTCGGAAAAGATTTTGGAATTATAGGTGAATTTCCTAAATTCAATCCTTGACTGAGTTGCGAAACACCATTCGAAATGTTGAATAGTTCTGTTTGATATGTAGACAGCATATCAGGTGACACAGCAAATTTTTCCGGTGCTAAAGGGTAATCCGAACGACTATCATGACAACCGACTGGATATTCCAAATCACATTCTAAAATGTACCCACGATTAGCATCATCAGCAACTCTAGTGACATCTAAGTGTTCGATCTCTTCATTTTTAAGCCAGTTGAAATTCCCAGTTGGGAGACTTTGACTCATAGACCATCCATAGAGATTGCTGTAAAGACACATCAAAAATTGAAATTTAGAATATATTGCAAATTCACTCAATTAACATACGTCTCGATTCTGTAGACCTACTTTGCATCAAGGTACATCAAATATGCGTTTGGTATCTCAGGGTCATAATCATTCAATCCAGGAAAATTCGCCTTAGCATATCTATGATTAATTGAAGAAACTCCACCGCGGACACTTTGTTCGATAAACTGATGCATATCAACATCGGTGAACAAATCTAGATTGACTTGTGTCATCTTCAACGCAGCAGCCCACGACATACCTTGTAAAAAGATAACAACGAGTAAGTGTTAGTCACGGAGAAACACATACTTATTTTACTAGCAAACGTTCATCATTTAAAAGTTTATGATATACCTGGTAGTGAGTAGAAATGGGCAGGATCTAAACCATAGTCACGTAGGCAAGTGTTTCTGAATGTTTCAAAAACATCAGCTAGCAACAACACATCAGTTAGTAAATACAAATCATGGAATTCACCAAGATCTTTCATATTAAATTCTTTGAACACTTGTTTAGCATGACCATAATCTTCCTCGGATACATTTTCATCTGTAACTGAGCTGAAGAACTCTTTATGTGGTGGTAGAGATGTCTCTTCGAAACAGGACCAATTGTTAAAGTATTCATATGGGTAAACTCCCTTTCTTGTTAATAATTGTAATTTTCGATCTACATCTGTTGCTAGTTGAGTTTTTTCAAGGTAATGACGTGTTGTTTTTAATTGATTAATATCAAGGTTGTCAACCAAACTGCTAAGACTTGAACTTAAAAATTGCATAGAGTCTATGAAAGTGATATCACCGATACTGAATGAAACATATTTTTCTAAATTATTGGGAATACATTTCATGTTGCGAGAATGCCTTTCTTTAATTGCTGACAGAATGTGATGAGAATCATAAGATCGTAGATTATGAAACAGACATGGAATTCTCATTCTTTATCAATAACATATGTAAAATCCCCTTTACCACAAATGTGACATAAATCGCTCAATTGGTACATAATTTCCTCCTCCTCAGTCAATTCCATTGGGACAATGTTTTGAAGTATAGTACGGAGTCTAGCTCCTTCTTCCAAAATATAATCTAAAAAGTGTTCCATGGCATTCTCACCTCGATAAATAAATGGTGGGGTTTCGTTATATTCTGGTATAGTAGATTTTAAGACGACAGCAAATCCACAGGGTATATGATTTTGTACAATGGTTGTAGATGATTTTGATGAATTTGGTTGACAAGTAGAATGTTTTACAAGCAAGGCTTCTGTATCTGCATAGAGAACAAAAGGAAGTTGAAGTTGTGCATAAATTTGTGTGAAACGTAATTTATCATCACCCTTCCAACTGTTCTTTTGCGGTAACCTCACCCTTTGAGCAGTCGTTAGTTTACATCGTTCTGTGTGTTTTTGCCTCACTACACTTGTCCCGAAGGCTTGCAAACAATAATAGCAGAAGAATACTCTTCCATTGTGCTTCCTAATTTGTTTACTCATGAGTCTACTCATACTTCTTATGGTGGTATAATGGTAATTGTTGTGTGAAGTTAAATCTCCATTGTCGATAGTGACTGAATAAATATCATCATCATCATCTTCATCATCATCATCATCATCATCATCATCATCATCGTGTTCTTTATTAGTGAGTAACATTAAATTAACATGACGTGTAGGGATATGATGTTTTGCTATTCTCAATGGAATTGTAACATTCTTCTTCTTCTTTTTCTTCTTCTTCGTCACAACAACATTATCATCATCATCATCATCATCATCATCATTATCATCATCATTATCATCATTGCTCACATAACCAAATACATGTACACTTATATTATTCTGCCTTTCAAATTTACCAATGTCCTTCAATTTCATAGGAAAAGTCAACCCTTCAAGATTAAGATATTGAACAAGATGTTCATAGTGTGATGTTTTATTTGGGTTACATTTTGGATGAATCTTATGAAGTCCTGCAAGAACTGCCCAAAGAAAACATTTTTGATCAGCATTTTTCACATTCAAAATGGCTTTCCTTTTGCGTAACTCAACTGGAGTTGGGAAATACGATGAGGCACGTAACGGATCATATGATACCAGGTCAACATCGACATGATTAAAGCTATGAAGGATCCACCCCGATCCCCGTTGCTCGAATTGTTCCATTTTATCTATCAATTGATTGTAGCCAACATTGAAAATCTGTTGCAGTCGCTGGTCACCATCATGGGGTAAATATTTGAAAACCTCTGTTCGAAAAACAGCAGGAGGGTCAGTTATTTCATGAGGATATGAAGATTTTCTGAATACAACTGAAATTGTTATAAACATTTTCAGTCCATCACGATCTGAACTTTCTTCAATTACAATCTCCTTGAACTTATCCAAAACGTGTTTGAAACGGTCAAGAAGGTTGGAGTTGTGAACAGTTTCAAATGGCTTTCGGTAAACAATAGCTGTCCTATCACAGGCATGCTCGTGTAAGAATGGTGCCTCAGAGAGTTCAGTAGATAGAGCAGGTAATGCTCTATCATCATGTTGAATGCTATCCCCAACTCCACCTACTTGATTCAGTTGATTTGCATTAGATGGTGATGGACATCCATGACTTAGATGTAACTTTAGACTTCTTTGACGATGGTATGTCTTCAAACAATGATGACAAGAAAATGGTTTTGTTATACCATGATGAAGTTGATGAATGCGACATTGTTCCTGGTCTATAAAATGAACACCACAAATGGTACAATCGTAACCATTGACATCAGAATTGTCGTATCGAGAAGAACGATAGTTGACTGAACTTGAGTTTGTGATAGTTGATGATGTTGAATTGGATGGACCGGGGTTGTTGACAACCTAATATTAAATAGAGATATGGAATTACTTACTGTAGATTGATTTAAGTTAGTTGTTACATAAAGACCTTTGCTTTGTTATACTTACTTGTAACGGTTCCACCTCTACAGTATTTCTTTCAATCCTTTCCAGCTCGTCATTCAACATAGGATGATCATCATCACAATCACTCCATGGTAGTTCTTCACATTCCCTTTGGATTTGCTATAAGATAGACACAATATTTAAAAAATGAGTCATGAATATAGATTATTTGTAGAATTATCTTAGTGTGACAGTTCTTTACCTGAGAGGGAGATTCATTTCGTTCATTGCTATTTTGTTCTGTATCGTTGATACTTTGGACCACTAAATTACACTCGTCTTCATCCCAATCACTCCAATCCAGGTCATCATCATCATCATCATCATCATCATCATCATCATCATCATCGTCATCGTCATCATCATCATCGTCATCATCATCGTCATCGTCATCATTATCATTATCATCATTATTATTATTATCATCATCATCATTACCATCATCATCATCATCACCACCATCACCACCACCACCACCACCATTACCACCATTATAATTATCATCATTATTATTATTATTAATATTACAATCGTCACCATCAGTTTCGTTATTATGACTGGTGTCGTCAGCATCTTCAGTTCCTCCATTCAACATTGACATTTCTTCGTTTATGGCACTTTGAAAATTGGTAAAAATCTCTGAAAATGTTATTTCAGGTTGATTTTCGTCAGGGGGGGTAGATAAGAGGGCATCAATCAAATCCTATAAGAAAACAAATTATAGAGGTGAAGTTCAATTTAGACTACATTGAATTTTCATCAGTATCATGGATATATGTTTACCTCACTATCAGCTATATTTTCACAGAGTTGATCACAAGATTCCTGCTGAACTTCCAATTCATTGTATTGACGAGGACAGTAGCCTTCTTGTGATGATTGTAAATATTCTTGCATATCACCACTCATAACAACGTCATCATTTCCATGCTCTTTACAAATCTTCTGGTGACGCTTCAGTTATATACTTGAACGATATTGTTTTCCACATCTCATACATTCACAGGGGTGAGGTGATCCGTGGACGAGTTTCATATGTCTAATTAAATTAGACTTTTTACTACAATGTTGGTGACAAATCTCACAGTGAAGACCAGCTACAACATTTTCAATTTCTTGCATACTTCGTTGAATCGAATTTTTCCCAAGCTGTAAAGACAAATGCACCAGATACAATTGCTCAGTCGCTACAATCATGGCAGTAAGCATTGACAGTAGGCTATCTTTACCAGGATCTATTTTTATATCGGGCGGATCTTCTTCCGGTAAATCGTCATTCACGATTCGTCTATTACAGAATATGCATGAAACAATCACTCCGAGAATTCAACGAGTTATTTGGTTATATGAGAAGCATCAACCTATAATCTATGAAGCTCTTATGCAGTTAAATGTACCAGTGGAATACATCGAAGGACTACCTGAAAATGTGGAGAAAAAATTTAAAGTTGGGTTACCCACTATTACAGTTATAGACGATATGATGGACAAAGCCTCAAACAAAGTCATATCATCAATGTTTTTTCGAGGAATACATGATGATAACAGCGTTATTTTTCTCACACAGAACCTCTTTCATAAAGACCAGAGGGTAATTTCCTTAAACTCTTCCTACATGGTTATTTTCAAAAACCCTAGAGATAGTTCTCAGTTCATTCATTTAGCAAAACAGATTTGTCCTAACAATGTAAAATTTCTACAACAAGCATACGAAGATGCAGTCAAAGAACCATATTCTTACCTTTTCATAGATTTGAAGCAATTAACCAAGGATGAACATCGAATTAGAGCTAGAATATTACCTGGAGAGGAACCACAATATGTTTATATACCAAAGAAGAGCACCACTAATTGAAAAGGTAGTATTATTACAGATCTTCACAGTTTAACACAAGCTGTTGATGAGAGCACAACTCTTAATTATGACAAAAAGATTAAAACGGAACATTCCATTCCTGAAGGCACTTCGGGACTGCAAGCATAGTGAACAAGTTCAACTTCTTAAGACAGCAAAACCTGACGTCATCCATTCAATTTGTGATATTGTATTAAACGTTTTGAAAGGTCGTATTCCAATTTCAGCACAAACAAAGAGCAAATTGTTCAAGAAGAAAATCGTCTTAAGAAAGCTTACAAAACCGAAATTATCGGTCAATAATCGTCGAAAGATTTTAGTCAATCAGAAAGGTGGTTTTTTAGGTCTATTGATCAGCGCTCTAGGTTCATTACTTGGAATGTAACTATGTCTAATGAACATTATCGAAAACACATTATCTTGACACCTGATTTGTATGAAAGCATGTTGAAAAAATTAGGGAGTCTCAATCCAGTACTACAACCAGAAAAAGCAGCTTTGGTCAATGCTGAATACAAAATGCTTGATACTCTACAGAGAAAGGACATACCAGATGATTTAAAAGTAAGAGCTTTTACAGAAGAACTTGCGGATTTTAAAAAATATCGACAATCAGTTATGAAACCTAAAGATGTGAACATTGTAGCAAATAAGTTCAGTACTGCAATATCTAACTTACCTCCTGATATCAGCAATTCACCAGAGGAAAGCAATCGTCAACCTTCAAAGACAAGTGTAGGGACAGCATTGGTCAATTCTTCATCATCAACATCACCATCATCAACATCATCATCATCATCATCATCATCTGAAAATAAAAAAGCAGATAACATTCAGCAAATCACATTGGAATCACTCCCTAAAACATTAAACTCTAAAGGAAAGATGATGTTAGAATTGATTAAAGAAAATTCGAGTAATGGTACTGGATGGAATTCTAGAGGGGAACTTATGTACAACAACACACCTATTATAGGATCTAGCGTAGTTGACCTTGTTAATGATGTACTACGTAAACGTAAACAAAAAAAGTCTAGTCCAACTCTCAGTCAACACACAATAGCATTTTCCAAACTGCTTGCCAAGGCAAACGTCCCCCTGAATTGGATTCAAGACCTTCAGATTCAAGATTCAATTCGAAGATACAAGTCTAAGGGTATGAAGAGGTCTAGCCTATCACCACATCTAACACCATTATCATCAAGAAAGAAGCAACGTCTCTTATCATCAACCTCCTCTGTCAAACGATAGATATCCCTAAATCTTTAATTAATAAAATTACTTTTGATGTGTATTGAATCAATGAAAATGTCAGGATGACCTATTTAAAACAAGTCGTATTTTGTTACTTCTCACTAGTTGCTTCTATATTCTGTGTCGTGAACATGTCTATGCGCTTAGCCGGTGGAGATATTTTAAAGAGAATAAGGTGTTTGATTGTATGCTGTAGTTCGGAAATTGAATTCAGCCCTTCTGAGACTGATGGACAAGAGAAAGAAGACGACTGTCATTCTGAATGTGAGATAGAGGGATTTTGTTCAGTGGGCTTAGATAAACAAACAGAAGAACATCAGGTGAAATGAATGATAAACGCATTGATAACTTACTGAAACCATTGTATTACTCGTTGAAGAGTGCAAGTTCGTTTTCGGGGGTGGTTAGGTTATGCAAGGAAGCAAAACAAAGAAACCCTAACATCACCAAACGTCAAGTCCAAAATTGGTTAAAGACTCAACTGACCTACACTCTTCACAAACCCTCACGCAAAAACTTTAAAAGACGTAAGGTGATCGTTCATAGTATTGATGAGCAATGGGTTTTGGATCTAGTTGATCTTTCAAAATTGTCTTCAAAGAATAAAGGGTACAAATTTTTATTGATGTGTATTGATGTGTTATCGAAATACCTATGGGTTATTCCCATGAAAACAAAAACAGGAAAAGAACAGACAAAAGCCTTCAAGAAAATTTTGAAGTCTGGACGGCAACCTCTACAGATACAAAGTGACAAAGGTACAGAATTTTACAACTCAGTTTTCAAGCGTTTATTACATCAAAAAAACATAAAGCTCTTCTCGACAAATTCAATCGTCCATGGGTCAATAATAGAACGTGCTAACAGAACTTTTAAGGAATTAATGTACAAATATTTTACACATAAGAGCACAGAGAAATATATCGATATGATTCCGGAGATGGTATCCAAATACAACCATTCAGTTCATAGTGCAATTAAGATGCGACCAGTTGATGTAACAGTGAAAACACATGCAAAGGCATGGATTAATTTGTATGAGAAACATTATAAAACAGAATCACCCCATAGAACCTCACAAAATAAACAATTACATGTTGGAGACAGTGTACGAATCAGTTATCAACGAACAATTTTCAGAAAAGGCTATTTAGCGAGATGGACGACAGAAGTATTTAAAATCAAACGTGTGATACCTGGTAAAGTTGTTGTTTATCAGTTAGAAGATCAGAACAACGATCCTATAACAGGTACCTTTTACCGACAGGAAATTCAGTTGGTTTCTGATCCTGAGAGTCATCGGATTGAACATATATTTAAAAAACGAAAGAGAAATAATCAATTGGAGTATTTTGTGAAGTGGCTCGGCTATCCAGATTCATTTAACTCTTGGGTAAGAGCAGACCAGACAACACGGATATGAACCATCAACCATCAAGCCTACATGTTGTCCTTTCAAGCAACAGTAACTTAGAAATTTATCCACTCAACACTGCATCACACTTTCAAGTTCAAGTTTCTAGACCGTTACGCTTTCCCCCTGCTCATTATGAAGTAGCCTTAGCTGAAATATCCTATCAACATGCATGGTTCAATATTAGATATGGACAGAACACAATTTCGATAATACACAATAACATCTTAACAGAAGCTGAAGTAGCACCTGGTTATTATGAAACAATACAAGATTTAATAGATACACTGAATAGTTTATTGCAAAAAGGTAATACTGATTTATCTGGTGTCAAGTTTATTAGAGATGGGCATAATGGACATGTTAAAGTTACGGTTCCTGTTGGAACACAACTCGACTTCAATAACTCTGATATTGCTAATTTATTAGGGTTCCCAAGGAACATCATCATTGGTAACAATCTTAACAATATCGCTCATAACCTAGCCTCTGTTAACAATGGTTTTAATTCCATCTATATTCATACTGATATTATCAAAAATCAACATGTTAGCACAAATTCCAGACCTCTGTTGAGAGTAATTCCAATTAAGGGTAGACGAGGAGATTATTGTCACATGGAATTTTCAAACTTACAATTTAAACAACTCAGTCAAGATCATATACATACAATAGCAATCTATTTAACAAATGAATTAGGTCAAAGCTTACCAGTTGACGGAGGAGTTTGTACTATCACGTTGCTGTTTCGACGCTCTCCAAATCGTTTCTACGAGTAAAATTGAGAAAAATAATGATGTATAACACTCGCTTTGTTGCCTATCCTATACGTCAACGAGGTGGATTTGGACTTGGGAATATATTCAAAGGATTGATGTCAACCTTGAAACCAGTATTACGACAGAGTTTTAAAACGCTGAAACGACAGGCAATTTCAACTGGTGCTAAAGTACTTCAAGATGTGAACAGCGGAACCAATATAAAGTCATCATTAAAAAAGCGTGGTAGAGAAAGTCTCGAAAATGTCCTGCAAAGTGCATTCATCCCACCCGTGAAACGTCTTAATGTAGGAGCAACAAGAGGTGGTAAAGCCAGTCGATCAACAACAGGCAAGAGAACAGGACGTGGAAAAGGAGCAAAACAGAAACCCAGAGGAAAGGTAGGAAACCGCTCTCCTACCGACATCTTTGGTTGAGGCAATGATGGATTCACTATTTAAAACGGCAGAGTGTATGTTATCAGAAACGGACTTATTTGAGCCTCCTTTCACACAAACAGTAATTCAAAGTAGTCAAATCGATGAAGTATTTCCTGTAAACAGCCTTTCAGATGGAGGGTCAATTGATTTTATACTATCAAACGAAACTGATGCATTTATTGATTTATCAAGAACTTATTTACAAGTCAGCTTACGTCTAACAGATGCTGAGGGACGACCCATACAAAATGATTCTAAAGTAACCCTAGCAAACAACAGCCTATCATCGTTATTTAGCCAGATTGATGTTAGCATTGGGGGTAAAGTCATTTCAGGGTCATCTAGGACATATCCTTATAGAGCAATGTTAGAAACTCTATTGAGTTATGGACCAGATGCTATAGAATCTCAGCTTGGAATGCAGCTTATGACTAAAGATACACCTGGATATGTTGACATTGTAGACCCAGAAGGCTTGAATACAGGTCTAAATGAGCGATATGAATGGACTAGTGGTGGGAAAATTCTACGTTTAAGAGGACGAGTAAACTCAGATCTATTTTGTTCAAATCGTCTTATTGTTAATGGATTGACACTCAAGGTTGTACTACATCGTGCAAAGGATAATTTTGTATTATTGTCTACACAAGCTCAAGCACACTACAAAGTACACCTACTTGACGTCTCCTTTAAAGTAAAAAGGGTCACTCTCACCCCAAGTCACTTCATTGCTATACAGAAAAAATTGTCAAGTCAAAACATACTCTATCCTGTGGATCGAATTCTGTTAAGGTCACACGCATTATCTGCGGGGGCTACCAGTTTAGCATGGAATTCAGTGTTCAATGGACAGCTCCCTACAAAAATTTTTGTGGTTTTAGTACAAAATGTAGCATTTACTGGAAGCTATACTACAAATCCATTTAATTTTCAACATTTCAATCTGACTAGTTTAGCCTGTATGGTTAATGGAAAGTCGTGTCCTGGACGACCTATGCAAATGAATTTTACAACTGGTGACACCCTAGATGCATATTTGAGTCTATTTTCAACTACTAATAAGTTATTTGAAAACGATGGTATTCCATTGTCACGTAGTGATTTTATTAAAGGTGGAAAAACAGTGTTTGCCTTCAGTTTAGCTGCGAGTGCTAGTCAAACAGGTCACACAGAGCCGAGGAGACACGGTGAAGTTCGGTTATTATTTGAATTTGGAGAAGCACTCAATACAACAGTAACTGCCCTAGCCTATGCCGAATTTGACAATTGCATATCAGTAGACAAATCGAGGCATGTTCTAACCGATTTTTGATAGAGAGGAAATCATGGAATCAAACACTATTAGAGAAATCATCAATTCCGATTTATACATGAAACGTGTGAACAACCGAGGAGTGTATGCTAAAGATCAACTGTTAACGAAATTAAGAATGCCCGATAATGATAAAAAGAGCTTTATTGCTATTGTAAACTCTGATGAAAGTACAGAGCCTGGTGCACATTGACTATTAGTATACAAAGGAGAATATCAGAAACACGTAACATTTATTGACTCTTTTGGAAAACACCCGATATTTTATGGACTAGATAACGATTTAAAACGAATTTCAAAATCACTACAATATTTAAACGAACAAATTCAAGATGACTTATCAATCACATGTGGGGAACATTCAGTGTACTGGTTGTATCATTTGGTAAGAGGAAAGAAAATCAATGACATTTTAAAGCGTTTCTCATTACAAAATCGGAAATATAATGATGAGATTGTTTTTGACTTTATACACAGTAAATTCAAAGGACATGAACGTAGCTTAAAAAGTGACCAGGAATTCCTGGTCACTCAAACTGTACGGAGTTTAATAGATTATATGACATGAACCATACTTAAACTAATACAAACACATATATAAACTGCATACACTGTATCTATAGCATACATGACAGTAGACATTTTATTTTAAGAAAACTCAATTGTTAATAAACTAATGTCTTACCTTTGTTAATAGTTATCACAGATGAATCCGATTAGTCGTATTATCGTCTTTGGATAATAGTAACAATAATAACAATATAAGAATAAGAATATAAATATGAAATATTTTTTTTCTATCTTTCGAAACCAACACCTCTCAAGATATAAATTATAATGAGTGAAATGAGATGGGAAGGGCTTTTTATACCTAGAGAATTGGCACGACAATATGGGAACTTTCCATTAGATTTGACTTACTCACAGCAAGGTTCCATATTTCACATTTGCTTTTGTCAGTACAATGAAGAATAGGAAGGATAACAGGTAGTGGTAGTAAATAATGATAAAGAGTACCGATTGAGAATTATATGCCAAATTGCGTTTCGAAAAGAATACCGATCGAGAAATAATTGAAGTTGCATTTCGATTGCTATCCAAGTTTAATAACATTCAATAATTGATATGACATCACAAAATCAAATCAACTTAATGAATTGATATGACATCATAAACCCCTTCTTCATCATCATCATCATCATCATCATCATCATCATCACTTTCACAGGAATAATAATAAAATAAATTTTAAATTGTGTGAAATTGTCGGATCTCATTATCGGATATATTCACATAATTTCATAAAGATACCGATCTAGAGCGTCCCGTCAATGTATCTCATTCAAAAATATTTTTAATTGAAATGTATGCATTTCGGGGTGCGACTACGATTCAAATCGCAAAACTTTAACCCTTTTTAATTTACCTACACAAGAGTACCCGCCCATAAGAATAACTCTGAATTTCAATAACATGTATTGGCTTTGCGATTGGAAAATTATGTATAAAATCCATTCAGTTTTTAATATCTAATTTTGTAAATTATCATCATCGTCAATACATATATATATATATATATATATATTCTACTTATTTATTATAATTTTCAAAACAAAACAAAAAAACAAGACTGTGTGTTCATTTATCGAGTACAATTTCTTATATAATCAACAAGTTGTAAGATCATAAATAACAGTTAAAGGCTATTATCAAAAAACACATTTACAATGATGTAAACAAAATTAAGCAAATGAAATATAGTCATACAATCAAAACCAATCGTCATTGTCTACACATACAGGCATGTTAATAGAAACACCTTCAAGGTCATCAGTAATTCCACATGCGACTTTAGACGTATCATTAATAAATATTAAAAATTTAATCAACTCACTAGGAAATAAATTAATGGCAGTAGTTTTACAGCTACCGTGATAATTAATGAGAACAAATCTACAATAGCTTTCATAGATCCACAATTGTATTTCCATAGAGTACTTTTCATCGATAGAGCTTCTCTGACATAGAATCTTAATATGTTTTGCACTCATTACCGATTTCGTATAATCGTTTACATTTAACTCCATCTCCTTGCACCGACTGGTTTCATATTGTATGGTCTCTGCATTATCTCTAAGTCGATTTACAAACGCTCCAAGTAATCCATACTTATCATGTGTACTCAACACGTCCTTCGCATCATACATCAATGTGCTTGCAGCCCAGAAAAACGATAGTAGATCTTCTTCTGTTCTCAATCCGAATGCTGGATTGCGTTCTGATTTGACGGAACAGTCTTTAATTACAGCGGTGAAATCTTCATCAGGTAATTCGTAGGCAACAATAGATTTGGAAATGCTACGACAAGATGTCTTGGTTTCCATCAGCTCTTTCTTTTTCACCTTTGTCTCTTTAGCTATTTTAATTTCTTCATTGTCAATTTCAAATCTGAGACGCTTGCGTAATGACGTAGTTTCCTTACATTTGGATTTAGATAATCCTTTTCTTGGAACGAATTTAACTTTCATTTGATCAGTAGAACTCAATGAAGTCAACTTTGGGGTAGTTTTTTCCGACATGATTATTTAACCAGTGACTATAGTAGCAATGTTCAACCCACATCAATTACTTTGATAAACTGAGTCATTATTTGTAATCCCATTCAGATATAAACATAATCGACAATCGATGACGTCTCACCCTACAAACAATAACACGTGAGCTGTAGGCATAAAGAACATCAACACAACAATACCATGTGAGCTAAATACAATACACAGAGAGCTTACAACAATACACAGAGAGCTTACAACAATAAAACGAGAGCAAAATAACTACAAAAGGAGGGAGCCAAATAGGCAACGCCCCTATTGCGCAATAACCAGCTCTTCCAGGCTCACCCTGGCTCATCACATTGTTATAATCCTTTGTTATTACGTTCAACGCTCATTATGTATCTACTCACATCTGAAGTAAGGGCTCTCTCACCAACTCTTTTGACTCGCCTTCATTCAGCTTATGACTCCATACTTAGGAGCACACTAATCCCATTTGTTTCCGACTGCTAAATTAAGAAAACAATTTCCATTTGCCTCTGCTATTGCTTGCCAACGTCTGATGCCGTGTTGAGGTCCTGTCTATAGATCAGAGTCGTATCACGTATGCACCACAGCCACTGCATGACATCTTTCACTGGTAACTGCAAGAAGAAGAAGTTTCATCGAGGACACGGACAGGCAGTATCTTTTGGTAAGGTTTTGTATCGTGGATTGTCATACATAGCAAATTTTTTGTTAACTATGCTGACCGTAATCTGCGGCACTATGTTCTCGTTAGCAATTATGTTAGGTGAAATACAGACGGCACATTTCGCACAAATGTAGACGACGCTAGCTCACAATTTCATACGATAGATGGCTATAATACTACTACGTAATTCTCTTAAGAGATTGTAAGTTCATTATAAATGCTAACTTGTGATAGTACCCAAAGAGTCTATAAAATCTAGGTAATGCTCCTCTATTTATTTATTTTCTTCAATGAAACAGATAAATACAATTATATGACAATAACTTAGAATCACCTCGCAACGAAATCATTATATTTTACTCTATCTAATTTACCAGATACATCATCCTGTGGTAGATGTGATCAATGTATTTGTCGATTAATCAAACGTTTATTCCAACATGTTTTCTACTAGGATCCCCCCTTGAAAAGTTTACGATTTAATTATCACAGAGTGATGATTAACGTTTGTTTATGTCGAAAATTCAGTAAATTATTTATTACCGAAAGTATCTACGACAAACGTTGATATAAAATTATCAAAATTGCTCAATTGAGATATAAAATATGACTTAAAAGATATAAAAACCAAAGTATATAAATTAGTTCCAAAATTCTGTACCAATATTCCCATTAATCAAACATGTCTGTAGTTATAATGATTAATATTGCATATTATTTTGGACTAAACTTGATCATCCCAATTTCATTATCAATTGCATTACGGTCGATGTGGATGGATATTTTCCTTCAAAAAAAATATTTTTGAAGTAATCTTATCCACAACATAGGTGAAAAACATTTCAATCTAAAATATCCCGTAAAAATAATCTAAACATGCTACTGTATTTCCGTTCATAAAGCATTAAATTGAACATGAATATTATTTGAAAATTTACTCGTTGCGAAATGATATCTATAAGTAAGTAACTCATCTACTTTTAATTGTATTGCTTGTAATATTGATAATAATCAAAAAGACATCAATTATACTGAGGTCAAAATGTAGGACTCTAAAGTCAATTTATTCTTCCATAACTTGTGCAACTCCACAAATTTTTTCCCTAACCTTACGAAGGTATACAAAGGTTTGAGGATGGTCAAGTATTTCACAAATGTAACAATGGGAAAATGATTTGAAATTCAAGTTGATTTATTGAATATAAATTTGCGTTGTTTAATCAGTGAGCAAGGATGTAGTCATGTGTGTAACCCTGAGCAACAGTCGCGAACCAAGTCAACTGTGATGATTTGATTCACACGGTTACACTGAGCCATGGAGTTCAGAAGCTGCTTCTACACAAGAGTGCGCTCCATTTGAAACATGATTACGCAGAATTTAAAATGAATTGAGAATAGCAGAAAATTGAAACAATATAAATTTAACGTAAAATATTTTATTTGGAATTCTAAAATATAATTTTATGGAGAGCAAAGCATGGATTTATCAGCGTTTACTAAGAGAAAATGTTAGTTACCGAAAGGTTCGTTGAATATTTCCATAAACATTTAGCAGGTTGAATGAATTGCTGACCAACGGAAATGTCAAAATCTATTCAATTCGATTTATCTTTTATTTTAATAGGTTAGAACTAATTTACAAAGGAAAATTACAAGACGCCAAATGCAGTCGAAAGGTGAGTGATCCCGATATATTAATTAATCAAAAACCAAAATATATCAGATAAGATAAGTAATTAATTATCAGATGTATTTGTAATTTTTGTTGCAATATTTGAACACATTATTGGATTTTGATGAGATTTTTACAACTGGTAATCTATATATAGTATAGAACGAATCAACCGCTTTTCAACTTGCTTTTAGTTGCTCATATCTGTAAAGCGTATTTAGTTTAATAATTTTATTATTATTATTAGTTTATAAAATTTATGCTTATCTAATAGCAGATAATATAGGGCTCTATACCTTCATTTGACAAAGTGGTAAATAATAAAAACTATATGGTGAAAGAGTCAAAGAATACACATTCTTTACTGTTACTCAAGTTCCACCCATTTCACTGCGATCATCAGACAGATTTTCATACTCAGAAATATCGCAGTGAAATGCGTGAAAATTTAGTAACAGTAAAGAATGCGTATTCTTTGACTCTTTGACTTTGATTATTATTATTATTATTATTATTATTATTATTATTATTATTATTATTATTATTATTATTATTATTATTATTATTATTATTATTATTATTATTATTATTATTATTATTATTATTATTATTATTATTATTATTATTATTATTATTATTATTATTATTATTATTATTATTATTATTATTATTATTATTATTATTATTATTATTATTATTATTATTATTATTATTATTATTATTATTATTATTATTATTATTATTATTATTATTATTATTATTATTATTATTATTATTATTATTATTATTATTATTATTATTATTATTATTATTATTATTATTATTATTATTATTATTATTATTATTATTATTATTATTATTATTATTATTATTATTATTATTATTATTATTATTATTATTATTATTATTATTATTATTATTATTATTATTATTATTATTATTATTATTATTATTATTATTATTATTATTATTATTATTATTATTATTATTATTATTATTATTATTATTATTATTATTATTATTATTATTATTATTATTATTATTATTATTATTATTATTATTATTATTATTATTATTATTATTCTTCTTCTTCTTCTTCTTCTTCTTCTTCTTCTTCTTCTTCTTCTTCTTCTTCTTCTTCTTCTTCTTCTTCTTCTTCTTCTTCTTCTTCTTCTTCTTCTTCTTCTTCTTCTTCTTCTTCTTCTTCTTCTTCTTCTTCTTCTTCTTCTTCTTCTTCTTCTTCTTCTTCTTCTTCTTCTCTTCTTCTTCTTCTTCTTCTTCTTCTTCTTCTTCTTCTTCTTCTTCTTCTTCTTCTTCTTCTTCTTCTTCTTCTTCTTCTTCTTCTGCTTCTTCTTCTTCTTCTTCTTCTTCTTCTTCTTCTTCTTCTTCTTCTTCTTCTTCTTCTTCTTCTTCTTCTTATTTTTATTTACTCTTATTTTTCAGTGATGTCTTCAGAATAGCTCAACCCTTAAAAATTATCTAAGAAATTATTTCTGTCAGACTAGTAGACTAGTTTATAACCCGGGGGTTCTTCCATATAGGCGCTATACGGGAACATGCCATTATTTTGGGGTATCGTTTTGGCATCATGCTGGCAATTTTGGGGTATCAAATTTCAATTTTGGAATTCTGCTGCGAATGTTCCGGTTCCAAGCTGTGAAAACCGGGAATATTCCCGCTGTGAGATGCCCGGAACACTTTTGCGAGATGCCAAAATGGTATTTTTCAGGCAAAATGCCAGGAAATGACACATTTTTTATAAATTTGGGGTATGGTTCTTAGTAAACCCTGCAATCTTGGGGGTACTAGCTGGATTTTAAACGGCACACACCCGTACAAAAGGGTATTGAAGTACCCCCCCGGGGTTTTATAACGGAGAGTTCTTCCTTTTATCTGATTTTATGATCAGTTTTGACGTTAGTCCTGTTCAACTCCCGATACGCAAAATAGACGACGGACAGAATAAAATATTCACTTTCCGATTATAGCCTTAATTGCTTTATTTAATTTAGAATAAATAGAGTTAAAACATTTTCCTCGTTCAAAGACTGATGATAACAATCCAGAAATACAATTGTGCACAAGCATTTTCGGAATTTTGGTAAATTGTGATGGTTTAAACGAAATTTTTAAAATGTAAATATAATACAAAGTAATTAGCATTAATGTAGAATAAAGTTATAAATAATAATATTTTATATTCAACAAATTTTTTATTTTATAATAAGAAACATATTTAGATAATTCAATGGAATCTAAAAGAATTTTCAATTCAGAAGGCTGTATATACAGATATGTTAATATTTTTTAATATTTAGAATCTCTAATGATGACCGACAATTATAGCTTTATATAATTTTGTTCCATCCTATTTGTTATGATTATGCGAATTATGGTTGAGAAAGTTGATTTGTTTTCATAGACCTTACCCCAATCAAAGTTTATGTACGTGTGCGACCATTTAATGACCAAGAAAAAGAGCGGAAGGAAGAGAGTGCGGTTGAAGTATTTCAAGATGAATCCAAGGTATACAATACACAATACTGATAAAAGTACTTTAACAAGCTAAATTAAATTGCCAACGCAGATAAGGCATATGTCTAGTTGTCATTGTATAGGCATTTGTTTTGTCAAAATGTTTGATCTCATGGAAAGAAGGACATTGTAAACTTTCTGCTAGGAATATACAGGAACTTTGCCAATCATAAATCAAAAAAGACTCCTATACTGTAGTCGAATTCTCATTTTATTCTTTCAAATGTATACATTTTAAGGTATTTATGGCTCCAGCACTCATTTTATTCTTCCAGTTACAGTTTATCGTTAGCATAATTGTATGTGCTTAATTTATTTGATATGCAATGTATAGCATAAAAAGCTTCCAGTTCTGACCGGAAGTCATCAGAAGAATAGTCCCGGATATCAAGTTTATTAGGCAGTATGCTTGTCAATAGTAAGTAATTGATACGACATCGCCCTACCGAAGGTGCCCATGTCACTCTTCGATATATGGAGGAGCGGCTCTTTGTACTCAGAGTAATGATTATAAGTATATGCACAATTATCCATATTTCATGGCAGATAGGCCCTGAAGCCCCTGATCATTAATGCGCAGCGGTAAGCTGAAGCTTAGCTCTTCACAATGCATTTCCCTCTGGACCATTCCATCAACCAATGATCAGAAATGATACACATCTGCTGTTTAGATGTCATGGCTTGGAGGTGACCTATGGGCGGTATTTGAGCCACCGTCAGCAGATTAAAATTGAGGTTAATTTGCCAATTGAACTAATGTCTAATCCTCTCTAATACTTGCTGGATGTAATGTAACCATGCAATGCTCCTGTTACCCCATTTTCTCTTATTTAAGCAACATTTTATTCAACATTTATTTGTAGATTAAAGTTATAGATCAACGACACTCACAGGAGACAAGCTATTTCTTCGATGGAATATTTTCCCCTGCAGATGATAATAAATCCGTAAGTTGTGCTAATAAGTCCTGTCATGAAATATAGCAATCAATTCAAGCATTTGGATTTAAAAGGTTCAGCCCTGAAATTTCAAGCTTCAAGTGATCCAATCTTAAGTTGAATTCTTTGTGAAGAAGTTCCAAGAAAGTTAGCCCCACCATTTCCAGTGTACCATTTCTTAAAGGAAAGAACAACCCTCTGCTCAATCTGTTCCATACACTACCCAATACAAGTCGATCTTTATTTTTTTTATTTACTTGATTTTTAAGGGAGTTCAGTGTATGTAGAACGAATGCCATATGAGCACATTTAAAAACAACAGCTTTTTAATAATTAAATAAAGATCTTCATGTATTTCCAAGTGTATGACTGCTATCGAATTCGTGTTATATATACTGTCGTATAGTAATATGTTTACCTTTATCTAGATCATTTTTAACACCTTAATTATAATTTGCCAGGTAAACTTTAGGACTAAATTTATGTGTCTCTTTACCTGAGGTTTCAAAATTTCAGTGCTTTTCAAAATTCAGCAGTTATTTAATTTTTTTATTATTTTCAATTCTGGGAACAAAGGTTTCGAGAGGATTGTGCGAGCAAAATATGTTTTCAGTCAACGACCACTTTATCCTCCCACAGCGAAGGCTTTGGTCTAGTATAGTATAAATAGTAATGTGATGTACATTGTACAGAGACTGTGGGTTCGACTCCCACCCTCGGACATGCATTTCTGCCTCACAACAATCTTCTAGATTTTAAAGTGTATATCCCGGATATTGGGAGATTGCTTCTTTAGATAGAAAAAAATTTTCTATCAGTACATGTTCTTCTTGTATTTTTACTTTGCGCAAGTATTTCCCCCTCAAAAATGCAATCAAAGTTACGTTTTTGTGTCTCACTCTTTTTCCTCGAACAGGAACCCCACTTATTTTCCACAAGAGAGTTTACACCGGAAAAAACACTAAACATTTTACTTATTTGTCTCTAAATAAAAAACCGCTAAACCAAATGAAAATCTGCTTTCGGAATGAAATTTTCAACGTTCAGCTGAAGATTTAGAGCTATATTTGATCAATATTCAAGATCCAGGTAAAGAGATATAAGCCTCTAAATTCAAAAGTTTTTAGTTTTGGATTTTTCTCACTCAAGTGCTCACGCGATTAGCACCTCTTTACGACTTCGTCTAAGCAGATTATCTCTGTTGGTTATTGAAGGTGTGTGACTATTTTTAATACGCATCAACTATGCCGACTATGCTTAGACGAAGCCGCAAAGAGGTGTTAATCATGTGAGCATTTGAGTGAGAAAAATCCAAAACTAACAACTTTTGACTTTATAGGCTTATATCTCTTTACCTGGATCTTGACTACTGATTAAATATAGCTCTAAATCTTCAGCTGAACGTTAAAAATTTGATTCCGAAAGCAGATTGTCATTTGGTATAGCGGTTTTTTATTTAGAGACAAATAAGTAAAAAGTTTAGTGTTTTTTCCGGTGTAAACTCTCTTGTTGAAAATAAACGGGTCCCTGTTCGAGGAAAAAGAATGGGACACAAAATTAACCCAAAATCGTCACTTTGACTGCATTTTTGAAGGAGAAATGATCGCGCAAAGTAAAAAGACAGGAAGATCATGTACGAATAGAAAATATTTCTCTTTCTAAAGAAGCAATCTCCCAATATCCAGGATATACACTTTAAGAAATGTAACAGATATTTAATGGTTCAATGTACGAATTAATCGAAATTGTCTAATCTCTCTTTCTCATTGCATGCAAAGCTTTATAATAAAATAGCACAACCCATGATCGTCTCTCTTCTCAACGGATGCAACAGTGCTTTACTCACATATGGGCAAACAGGAACTGGTATGTTTATGAAATATATTTCCTATTACAAATAACAAATCATTCATTCATATGATATGATTTATTTTGTCATTTTTACCGACAAATAAAGAACACTTTATACGCTCGATCTATAAAGTTTCACTTGCATACAGTTTTGATATGGAACTAAATTAAATAAAGACTGCTAATTATGAAAAAGGCATGATAAAACACGTATTGTCATCAAACCACGACTCCTCGCCACGACTAACGGCTGGATGACTTCCCCGGCGCCAACAAGAAATGCCCTAAACGCTGCACCAAGACATCATTATTCAGGCCTGATATACTAACCGCATGTGTTTGGTCAATTTTGTAAATCTAGGGAATATTGATAATGATAAATCTATCTAATTCCATGTGAATTTTTTTAAACAGGAAAAACTTACACACTTATGGCTAATGGCAGCGTTACGCATTATGCAATCGAAAATTTATTTGAAAGAATTAAAAAAGATAAAAAACATAGTTACAAGGTAAGAAAGGGCAACCATTGTTACAGATATAATCAAAACGGTTCCATTAATATTGAGAGTTAAATTGCAATGCATATCGACAATTTAATATGCTAAAGGTGAACTAGGACGGACTGGTAGAAATTAGATGTGACTCCATTCTCCATATTTTGCTAGAAGTCACAATCGAATACATTACTTGCGTTGATCCATGATTATCCTCAACTGCTATTTATCACAATGTATTATTTTGAAATATTACATAATAATTTTCAAACAGCCTATAAAACAACCAACCAACCAGTGATCTTCCTTCTTTAACTACATAAAATATCAAAGTATCGATCTATGGTCCTGCTTATTTCGTTTTATTGTTGTAGGTCAACTGTTCGTTTGTACAAGTATATCAAGACAAAGTTTATGATCTTCTTAGTACCGAAAATGGGAATGAATTGCCTGTAAGGGAGCACCCAAAGAAAGGTAATCTAATGATAGTCTGAATAGTACATTCGAAATGTTCCAGCTATAGTGTATAGTGTATAGTTTCTAATTGAAAAACAGACATTCAATATTACGGTGACGAAAATGTGCCTCAATAGTTGTTGGAGTCACGACAAGTATATATAATCATGTCTGACAGCTACCGATCATTCACCCATAACAACGACAAATCCGAAAGTCGTTGAGTATCATATTCAGCCTAGTCAACAGGGATATTTAAAAGAGGAATGCTTTAATTTTGATGCGGAAATTTGTTTTTCCTGAAGAAAATTTTTTGTAGATGAATATCTTTAATTTATAGCAGTTTTGATATAGAAGGAATTTTGTTTTACCGAGATCACAACATTACAATTTCAACAGTAATAACACTACAGTAAATGAACTACTGTCGAACTCGGTTAATATTCCACCTTGCTTTATATCCCCATTTGTTGAAAACCACTTGCCGTTGTTTTTTCTTAAATCGAATAATATCCCACCTCGGATAATGTCCCTATTTAGCTTGCACGAAAGAGGGATATTAACCGAGTTCGACTGTATACTGAAATGAGTTGGATGTTTTCTACGTGATGTTTTGATTGATCAAAATCGTATGATTACATCAATAATGTAACACTCACTTTCTAATGGATTTCTATTAGCCCTGCCGATCAAACACAATACATTATGTGTTTGTCTATATATATATATCTTCAGGCATATACGTTTCCCGACTTACACAACATCCCGTGGCGACATCAACTGATGTCTTACAATTATTGGAACGTGGTAAAAATGAGCTTATTATCGCTGAAACAAGGATGGTGAGACAGTCAAGCAGGTACGACAACTGTTGCACTCCTTTCCTTATTCGAATATTGTTAGCAGACATTCTGTTACACTCCTTTCTGACTCTTTTATCCTGCATGGAGGATTGTATCAGAATTGATCATTTTCAAGATGATATAATGGAGAAACAGAAATAATATTCCTAAACTCCTTAACAATATGTGCAATACACGGTACAATAATTACTTTTTCTACTTTTTCAAATTTCAAAGTGAAAATAGTCCCTCTCAAGAAATTTGGTCTTTGACAAATTGATTTAGAGTGATTGACATATTGCATAATTATGCTTTTATTTAGATCTATTTTCTCAACATGGCCGCCATCAATTGTTTGTTTCTTAAGAAGAAATTCAATCATTTGTTCTAAAAATATTGATTTCGTTATGAATCGTGCAGAAAGAAGAACATTTCTCTGATTTTGAGAGTATTGCCTATAGGTTGTTAGCCAATAAATCGATCATCAGTCTTATATCATATGATATGTGCCCTTTTGACCATGTATGAAAATCAAAACGAAAATATCTTCATTGGACAATAATTGAATTATGATAATTTCATTTTACTAGATCACACTCAATCTTCCAATTGAATTTGGAGAGAAGGCTTAAACCCATTAATATACAATACCAAGGTATAATATGGTATCATACTTGTTACATGTTGCAAATTTGTATTTGGTATTACAGAAGTTTTCAAAGTTGAATGTATCACTTTATTCGCTTTACCATCATTAAATTTCCATACTGTCATGTTTCTATTTCCAGACACTGAAGAAGTTAATGATCAAACTGAAATTGAAGTGAGTATAAATATTGCTCAGTTGAGCTTCTTTTCTATGTCCACCAAAGAAGATTAGCCATTGAATTTTTTTAGAACATGGGCACATATGTAGTCGAATAATGGTTAGATTTCTTTACTTGAGTTGTCTGTGCATCTACGTATTTCATTATGCTTGTCTTTCGCAATATTTACGCATTGATCAACCATGCTAGCTCAGTGATGACTAATTTTCCCCCACTGGATAATACAGACTGAAAGTCAAGTTAGTCGAGTGCAGATTAGTACCTAGTCAGCTAAAGTAATTTATAAAAAGCAAACTTTTATATAACGTACTGCAAGCATATTTATATATTATTAGATAATTAATAGTTAACTTGATTATGCTTGCTATTTTGTAGAGTTTTATTTTGGTAGCCAGTAATAACATCCAACTGTTTTGTTTTAAAATTTAAATCTGAAACAAGTGGAATTAAAATTCTTTCTCTGAATCACGACTTTACAGTCGTCATGGATGCCTTTGATTGACGGTTGTAAATTAAATCAATTAATCAAAACGCAAATAAGTAGTTGGAATTGATTTCTTTTGATATGTTTTGCTTGTACCATTAGTTGATTTCTACTAAAACAATTCACAACTCGCCCTTGTTGTCTACCATCTCTAATAATCTCTACCTATTCGACGGTAGGCAACTCGGGCCAGAGCCATCTATTTACAAGAGTTGGGACACGCTTTCATGTGCCGCTATTGTCTCCAATAGGACAGATGCCAGTCACGTGATTTTTGGATGCCATCTTTGTTCTTTTGAAAACAGGTTCTCAATCATTTCAAGTGAAACGCGCGAAAAAATACAATACAATATGGCTGAAAAAACACACAACATTCTCCTGCACATGCGCACTGTTGAAAACGTGCTCGGGTCCAGGCAAAAAGATACAAAAATGGCAGAAGTGTCCCAACTCTTGTAAATAGATGGCTCTGACTCGGGCTCGTTGTCTAATTGTTAAATAGTTCTGCTGCCAAGATGATTCATAGTTTTTTGCAGGATTAATCAAAAAGAAAATCAGGATAATCAATTGTCAATTATAATTAATCTTGATGAAAGCAAATGATAAAACGGTTACAAATTAGAACAAATGTGTAGACGAATGTATAGATACCATTTTCCTAATTAAGTAATTTTTCTTTCTGCAGCAACAAATTAACAATGATCTTATTGCAATGAAAGAAGACGAGATTCTTCGTGGCAAAATGGACATGTAAGTGGCGTGATAATCTTTCATGCACTTTTTAATTCATCTGTAAATTGAATCAATGTTTATAGATTATACTAGCAATGGGTTACCATATCGCTACTGGGTGATCTAGTTGGTAACTATCTCCGAAAGATGTTAAGGGTTTTGCATGACACAATGTCTGGAATCATGTAAGCAGTTTTTTTTAATCTTTTAATTTCATATAATATTAAGTTTAATTCTTTATAGTTGTGATTTGGCTGGAAGTGAGCGTTTAGCAAAAACAATGGCGGAAGGTGTACGGTTATCAGAAGCAAAACATATCAATTCATCATTACTTGAACTGGGGTAAGAAATTACTCAGAGATTTATGTATGACATTGCATTAACTCATTCCAGTAATAACAGTAGACTGGGATCATGCTTATATCAAAACCTCCCTTCAAAGGAACTTTTCATTCTGTGTAAGTCTATGAAACAACATTAATAGTTACACTACCTATGTGTTATTCCATATTGAAACGTTTACAAATGTGAACAAGATCCCATTACCACAATGACATTTACATCAGGTCAAGCCATTGCCATTCATTTCAAAGTGCTGGTGCTCATAAGTGGAACAATCTACCATCTACAATGAAGGACGTATCAAACAGGCCAACTTTCAAACGTCTCCTTGGGAATAAATTTTAGTGTTATATTATATGTAGATATATATATTTATAAATCAGTCTTGTGAGAAAATGCTTTTAGCTTATGCAAGTCCTGAATAAATGATGATGATGATGATGATGATGATGATGATGATGATGATGATGATGATGATGATGATGATGATGATGTTTGTTTGTTTGTTTCATTTATTGTCAATATATCCAAAATAAATACAGGATGTGTGACAGGTTTGTAAGATGTATTCTTATTTATACATATTCAATTAAATTATTTACATGACTACAGGCTAGATAATATCATCAACTTGACTTTCAGAAAGTCGCTTTTTTAATGACTTCGAGATAAATATCCCAAGTCTTCTTGTGATTTGGGATGATGCTTTGGTAAACAAAACCTTTAACTGTTCTTTGGTGTCAATCTGTCTGAAGTTTGTATATACTTCTTCAGCTATTTTGAAAAATTGATCGCGTAGATCGTTATTATCAATGCATTGAAACAGAAGGTGCACTTCATCGTCAATATAGTTTTCATCACAAAATTTACATGTTCGTTCTGGGTATGGAATGTCAAAGTATCGACCAGTCTGAACCCCGAGTTTATGTGCACTAGTTCGTAGTTTAGTTATTGCACGCCTAGCGGAGGCATTTGGTATTAGTAGGTAACTTTGAAATTCAAAATTTTCATAAATATTTGCATAAAAATTTAATTGATTGGATCTGTTTAGGCTGTTAGTGATTAAGTTTTTAAATTTTTCAGAATATTTATCAATTAGCTCTTCTTTGATTGTATTGATTAATTTTTTTTTACTCCATTTACTAGCAGTATCTTTGGATAGTAGTAATGAAAGGTCTATGTTGACTTCTGACAGAAAGGATTTAGCTTTCCCTAGCCAAGATGTTGGCGAGTTATCGAGCATTTGCTCAGAAAAGGATTTATATATAATCGTGCTTCGATCGGAGTTGATCAGTCGTAGCAAGTACTTCAATACAGTGACTTTAATGTCTATCTGCAGTGGTGCAATGCCTAGATCTCCTCTTACTGCTAGGGTGTTCGTATTTCCCTTTACGCTCAGCATTTGGCGCATGATTTTTCTTTGCAGTGCTTCAAGTATGTTGTTCTCTTCATTAGTTATAGTGTCTCCCCAAATGTCGGAAGCATAGAGGAGAATTGGTTTAACAACGGTATTATATAGCGTATGATGGATAGCAACGTAGTTCGTGGGGGATCCCTTCAACGAGCGCCTGCTCATGTTCCAGGCCTTTTCACCTTTTTTACATAACTCTTTTATACCAAAAATCTGCTTGCATGATCTATGGAATGTGAATCCAAGATATTTATAACTATCAGTGTAAGTAAGTTGTTTCCCGTCTATATAAAAATTGTGCGAAGGTCCCGATGGTTGTAATTTGGAAAACACGATACATTTTGACTTGTCGTGGTTGACATTTAGTTTCCATTTGGAACAATATTGGGAAGTTATATTAATACAGTTTTGAAGCCCTTGTGGGGTGGAAGAAAAAAGAACAATGTCGTCTGCAAACATCAGACAGTTTAATGGTTGATCTAGCAAGATAATAGGATCAGAGGAATTACATGTGATGGTTTTGGCAAGGTCATTTACAAAGATATTAAAGAGATTTGGGCTAAGTATGCAGCCTTGCCTTACTCCAATGTTTGGTGTGATTGCTTTGGTTAGCCTTTTGTTATGGATAATGAATGCAGAATTGTCAGAGTACAAACTTTTGATCATGTCATAAAACTTGCCAGTGATATTGAGTTGCTCTAGTTTTTGTAGGAGCCTCTTTTGGCAAACAGAATCAAACGCTTTTTTTAGGTCAATGAAGCAGGCATATAGCTTTTGATGGTTTTTTGTATATTTTGCAACGATTGTTTTTAAGCAGAATAAATGGTCGGTTGTTCGGCGATTTTCTTGGAAACCTCCTTGGGTTGGGTGAATTAATTTGTTTGTTTCCAAAAAATTGTTTAGTCTTTCGTTAAGAACGATACAGAAAAGTTTACCAAGGATACTTGTTAAGCTTATTCCTCTATAATTAGAAGGGTCGAGTAAGTCACCAGATTTGTGAATTGGTAAGATCATAGATTCTTTCCAAGCCAGAGGGAAAATACCGCATTGTAAAATGTTGTTGAAAAGTTTTTTGTATATTTTTAGAAATTTATCAATCGTACAATGAATCATCTCTGATAGGACACCATCAGTTCCTGGAGATTTTCGAATTTTCAAAAGTTTTAAAGACGTCAGAATTTCATCTTCCGTTATGGGTAGATTTAAATTTGAACTGTCGTGAAAATCGAGAAGGCTTGGTGATGATGGTACTCGTAATGGCATTGATACTTCGCTAGTTGAATCATCGACGGTTAGAGTATCTTCGTGTAATTTTTTAAAATGCAGAAGTAAATCTTCAGGGTTTGGCATTTTTTCGTTTGACGATTGTGTTTTCAGATTTTTATTTATAAGTTCCCAAAATCTACTTCTGTTGGTATACATAGCATTATTAATTTCATTTAAAACTGTTGCCTTGTAATTTTGCTTCGATTTTATTATCTCGGTTTTGTAAGCTTTACGCATTTTGAAGAGACGTCCGCGTAGGTAAGGGTTGCTTGGATTGACTTTTAATAACCGAATAATGTTGTTTAGCTGGGATTTTATTCCTGAACATGTTTTTGTATACCAATTTGCTTTGGGTTGCCTTTTGGAAATCTGTTTGCTGAATGATTTTAGCCTGAAAATGCCATCACACGAGAAAGTTAATGTATCAGTTATAGTAGTTATGAAGTTATTGAGGTCGTCTTCGTTTTCGATAATATTCGATTCAAGTTCTTGAAGGGTCTGTCTTGATGATGATGATGATGATGATGATGATGATGATGATTTACAACTTATCAATAATTCCTGAAACTCGACTATGACATTGACAGATTGTATATCTTATTCAGCCACTGTAACATCAATTCACCAAACCCATACTTCTTGTAAACTTCTTTCTTCAAATCTTGATTTCAATTTCTTCAATGCATTCAATTTCGTTGTAATAATACTATTATTATCCTTTACTCAAAGTGCACATGACAACATCAAAATTTCAACCCAGGTTTGAGTAGCTGAGGCTAATTTCTACGATTCACTGTTTTCCACTCCGAACGACAGTCGGGATGACAAAAAGGCTTACTATAGTAAAAAAGGAAAGTCAGAGATAAAAAATATCCCCATTCATGTAAAATGAAAAGTTTCTAACGTCCAAGTCAGCAATGCTCACATCTTTAGCATCCCTTTTCTGCTTCAATTAAATTTAATGTATTAAGAAATGCATGAAATACAGGACTTTTTAGTAGTTGGATTTACTATTTCTGTCAAAAATGTTTCAATCATCGGCATGCGATCTGGACTCTGGACATCACCTCCAATTGTGACAAATGTTTGTCAGGTGTTTGAGTCTTTTTCTCACTAAAACGCTATTTAAAATACTATATATCCTCGTATCCCATGTGTTTCTAGATAAAAATGAATCCGTTTAAAGCAGAAAAGGTGTCCCAAAGGTGTAGGCATAGCTGATTTGGAAGTTAAAAACTTTTGATTTCGCGCGAAACGAGTTTTCTATTTTAAAGTTTGGAATTCTCCTAATCCAATAGTAAGCCCGTATCATCTCCACTGTCATTCCGAGTTGGGAAAAATTGACTGATCCAAAATAGGAGAAATTCAACATTAATATCACCGCTTATACGCGATCATCCTTTCCATGATTCTTCGTCATTTAGCTTCAGCTACCCGAATATGTGCTAAAAAATGTTCGTGTCATGTGCAATTTAAATTGATAAATTATTACTGTAAATAATTTGTCCTTCAATAAACAAACTAATTGCTTAAGGGGTGATATCAATCACTGCAGCTACACATACATCCAATGTAAATTTTGATCTTCATATAATACTAATTTGTTTCAGTTTCAGTTTCAATGATTGAAATATATATAACTATATCTATCAATACTGTCTGATGATCGCATAAAGCGTGAAACTTATAAGTCACAGAAATGAATGTGTAGTCTTTGATTCCATTTTATTATTAGTATTTGTGCTCTGTCAATTACTGGCATTGAGCACTATTATCTGCTGATAGACAACTATATGTCATTATTATCATAACTATATCTATCTATATAATTACACGAAATAAGTTTCTCTGGCCCTTGCTTTTAATGATAATGTTTATGTATCAAGCTACTTTCTTTTTCTGTCTACTTTCTTCAACAGAAACGTCATCTACGCTCTTTCTGAAGGGACAAAACGACATATTCCATTTCGCAACTCGACATTGACGCGACTGTTACAACAATGTTTAGGACCAAAATGTAGAACGAATTTTATTGTACGTACCTACAGAATACAGATATCATATACTATCCGCAACTTGTAAAATTATTTTACATTATGAAATACGTAATTTTAAACAGATACTTTCAAGTTGCAAATACATAATTAAGAAATTTTGGACTAGGATGCTGCTGTTGATGATTATGGTCACTGCAGCCGACTGAGACATGAGGGGTGTTTATTTATTCATGACGCCAGAGAGGTATTCTGTTCATAAAATGCGCACATCCTCAACTTGATTGCCATCAAATAATATCTTCCAGCTGACTTTGTCAATTACCTTGCATACACTTGCTAATACAGTTTTTACATGCACATAATTTCTAAATACATAAATAAACTCTATTCACACAAATGTACAAACAATGGTTTACAAAAGCTGTTGTGTTTCAATGTGAATATAAGCAACAAATACAGCAAACGATAAATTCGAACAGAGTAGAATAGAAACAGAAACATTGTTTCTCAAAACATCAAAGTTGGAAATCGGCTCCTTCACATCACCCATTGGAAAAACCATTATTACTTTCTCATACCGAAAAATGAGTTTGTTATTTAATTTTTTTTCTAGGTTTGTGTTGCTCCTTCTGTGAGTGAATCGTATGAAACAAGATGCAGTTTGAATTTCGGAACAAGGGCAAGGAAAATCACCAACAAGGAAAGATTACATGCAAATGTAGAGGTAGGACATATTTTTAAAGCTATATCACCTTCATCGCAATATTTAAACCAAGAAAAATATTCAAAACTTTTATACTCAATTTATGCGATATGGAACAGGCAAGAGGGCTGTATCGCATTATATTGACACGAGCGGTGCGTAGTGCGACACAAGAAAAGCGTTACCAAATCCTTTTTACAAAAATTTGCTATACAGTAGTTTCATTTTTACTGATAATTGAATTATGCAGTCGTTCTTAAAATATATATAGCTATCATGTTGTTATAATGCTTGATGATTTGAATTCGTATGGACACTTGACTACGATGGAAAATTGGGTGAATTAAACTTCTTAAAATTACTTCATCTGTCATCAACATTGTTAGCCTTTTTAAACCATCTTAAATCAAATTTAAATCATTACTAAATACGAGTGCCAAAATATCATTTATAAAAGTAATAATCTGCCATGTTTGCTACATCTTGCATAATATATATATACTGTAATATCAAATTCATGATTTGGATAGGTTGATTATCAAATTCAATGTCGGAGACTTTCAAGGAAGATTGAGCAGTTAGGTAAGACTCGTTTGACATATTTATAAATATTTCATGTTTAGAGCTATGCTACAGGTATTAGATGAATGTTTTTCAGTCATATACTACAAGAGAGGGACATAGACTTAATCCTCAATATATACCCCCGTATACACACATGAACAATTCACAAACATTATCACGCGACCAATGTTTTACGCACAGCTAGAATCCAGCTGAAATCGATGAAATCTTATCAAACTTTTTGACTTCGCTAAAAGTCCTTTTGTATTTTGAGAATAGGATCAAAGTTTATGCATAGTATATAGATTCTTTCTAATCTTATTTTTCATTCCTATGCCCATTTATATGCAATTAAACTGAAAAGGTTTTCAAAAATAAAACTGCTGCCATGCCGTCCACATTGTCCTTCTGCAGCTGCCCTGCGTGACTGATGCAACACATCGACTGTGAATTCTTGAATCATGTTCTCCAATCTTCACACGCTTGTTGATAATGGTGCAAGTAAGAGAATGTAAAATACTATTTCTCAGACAATATTTGAGGAATCATGGAACTTTCTCCCTGAAGACACGAAATACGATTTATACTTAGGAGTATTCAAAAGAAATTATAGAGCATATAATGCTATTTATACGGCTTCACTTGGCTTTGAATTTTCATTTTGAAATTTAATCTCATATTACTGATTCTTGATACTTTCCAGAAGAGGAGCTTGATGCTCTTCAAAAGAAAGGCTGCATTCTTCCTATGAAAGCATCGAAAGTTGAACAAAGTTGCCAAGTAAGTTTCAATCTGTTATTTTATCAGTGCTGTATTTGGCAAGAGTATTTATACTCCATATATATTTATAATTGACATGCTGCATTTTAATCAAAAAATTATCGATTTAAATTTAACATCTGACTGAAGTAAGAATAACATCATAACAGCATAACGTGCCCCATAATCTAATATATACAACAGTCATCATTTATCTCACTATGATTCTCTGAAACTAGCATGTGACTGCATCTTGTTGTCAAAGTTATGTGTGACGTAATGGGAAATATCGAAGCTCTATCTACTACACCATATACATGAATACCGCTAAAGCCTGGAAAAAATCAAACTAGCATTTTTGCTAGAATTTTAATAATTAAGATCGGTATTGGTAAGATATTTTTAAAATAGGAATTCACCTTGCATCGTCGTTCGATGTAGATCTATTGTTCGGCATTCTCTTTTGATTCTCTTTCTTTGCTCTGCTTCTTGCAATTTTTATTTTGAACGTAATAAATTTCACTACGCACCCTCTGCTGATTCATAAGTACTTTCTTCGTCACATGAGCTGTCGTACTTGAGTCTTTCATCGTAATTACTCGTAGGAATAAACAGCCAACAAAGACGACAACAAATGACAAACTTTAAATTATTTGTATCTCTTGACTCTATGGAATGATTAGTCAGAATTTTCAGAAGAAAGCATGGAATCGAGTTCGATATTTCAAATACTTGCAAAATGCTTGCTGGGGTGACCAAATGAATCCAGAATTTACACAGCATCAAGGAGAACAATATAATGTTGTAAAATGTTTTAATCACTTTCTAAGTGCTGCTAGTATTTTGCCAGCAAAATCCAACACCGAAATTTGCTGGCTGTGTGAGTCAAATGAAGCCAGCATTCTAACAGCACTTTCACGACATCGATATCCGATGTTGTGAAAATGTTGGAAAATTACTGCCAAAAATCATATGTGGACATTTTCGCAACATCGATGTTGTAAAGGCTTGACAGCTATTATTATATATTCTGTCATAGTACGGAAATTAATTTTTTAAATTAATTTTTTTCTCAATGAAAGGGTAATGTGCTGTTACTTCCTTCTGATTTTGAATACTACAATGTAGCCCGCTTAAGTGTGCAATTTGGATAAGTGAAATCCCTGTTTATTTACAACCTGAATCTGAAACCCTATAAACCATTTTCTTGTATGCTTGCTAAACAACTTCGGATAAGCGTCAATTCAGATAAATGCAACGGAAATCGTTTGCAATTTTGACTTGCACTAAACCGGGTTATACTATATCAAATAAAACTAGAATGCGTAACCACACGTCATATTTGAAAGTTCCATGATTCGTCAAGTAGTCTCCACGTAAGAAACATTTACAAATACACTCTGATCAGCATAAATTTTATTTGAAATATTTTATATTGTAAATTTATAGTCTGGTGATTCACATTTGTTTCATTCTAGACGAGAGGACCGCAGATATCAATTGAATATCAATCAATGATTCCCAGAGCCCTTTGCTACGCTTACCTGACAATAGAAACAATGCATGCAATAGACAATCATTGTGATGCCGCATTATCACCCGTTAAGATGAAGATTACCTCGATTAACAAATCTCTGCTTGACCGATTGGGGACATATTTCCATGCTGTTATGAGCTATCCATGTAAATTAGCCGACCACAATCACGTGTTCATCAATAGCGTTTTGAAAAGCCTCGAGGAGAAGTTACGAAATAGAAGCAACATTGCAGGATACTATTTGAAAGAAATTTCCAATGTTAAAATACAGTTACATGAAATGTGGATGGACACGGTTGAAAAGTTTAGGATGAATAATAATGAGAGTCACAAAGGTAATGAAGATCCTGTTGAAATTTAACATTGCTGCACCACTGTAATTTGAATATTATTCAAAATTGCTTTTCTGAGATATGGTAACAGTTATAAAGACATGCGCTTGACATTGCAGTTGATGTAGAGATGGATCATTGATTCAGACACTGCTAGAAAACTTTGTAAGAACAATAAAGACATACAATAAGGACTTAAATTTGAACTGTTCTACTTTGCTTTTGTAGAATCGAAGAACGAAACTGACAATGATCTCCAAAGTTTTGTAAATAACAATTTTCACAATGGTAAGTAATGATCACTGATAATGGTACACTACCAAAACCATGAAAATGCCATAAAAGTTTGTGATCACATCCCGAAAAAAGCATGAAAATGTAAAAATGTGCAATCACAAATTTTTGACGCCCTGCAAAGGTCTGAAAACCAGGAAAACCTTCATATTCACCATGATAACATGTGATACAATGCAGCTACAATGCGTCAGAGCTAGCCAACTACACTTGCAAGATAATTAGAAGGGAAATTGTATAGAAAATTGTCTTTTATTTAATAAATTGTACTTCAAAAAATCTGTGGCATTTATTGCAATTCATCTCAATGTGCATTAATTTCTGTTGTAGCTGATTCAGAGGAATAAGAACTATTTGACACGAATCCAGACATAATCCTCCATGTATGCTAAGAGTATTTCAGAACTTGAACTTGATCTGCAGTAGAAAATACTTTATTTTTATATATGTTTCTTTTAGGATTACACGTTGGGCTACTGGCTTTAGATGGTGATGCAACGTGTCGCTTTCTTCATCTCCAGTATGCCATGACAGCTCTTATACTTCTTGATACAGCCACAAAGGCTGCACAATATGTTCAAACCGAAGCATCACATTCCGTGATACCGGAAGATAAAAACATTTCTATGAAATGGGCAATCAATGAATCGTCTTATGAAACATTCACATTAGATGGGTTATCAATGGAGAATACAAATGATGAAACCAGGCTTGAAGAAATACATCATCGTGTTGATTACAGCGAAATGTCAAAGAAGATGAGCCAAACAGAAAATGAAGAGATATTTATGAATTCAGATTGCATTTCTTCTACTACGTTTCTATTGAGCGAAGAAGATAAAACATCATTTAATATAAGTGGAAAATTAGTTAGCTATAGTGATTCAACGCAAGAAAATGGCACTGAAGAAGAAAACCACGGTGAATGGGACTTGAATCATCTGGATTTAAGAAAAAATCAAGTTGTTTCAGATCGTGCATGGTTTGATGACGATATCAAAACAAGTACCCGTGATAATCTTGATTTGGAAGGCTACAATGGATCAGGATGTGATTCTGTAACATCAGCAGAAAGCACATGCTATACTGATGAGCTACTTGCTAAAATAGATTTCTTAGAAAACAACAACAGAAAAGTAACTAACACACTTAATATCGTGATGAAAGAGAGTCAATCCAAAACAGACAAAATATTTGAAACAGAGAGGAGTCATCAAATGGTATTGAAAAGTTTTATAGAAGCAAAGAAAAGAATAAATGGAGTTGAGAAAGAGCTAGAGAAGACTAATCAACATTTGAAAGATCAAGAAGACAATATTACTACTTATAAAAAACAAATAGAACAGCTAAAGGATGATGTTGCGTTGGAAGATAACCGAAGACGAGAAAAGGAAGCACAACAAAGTGAGATTGATGAGACACGTGCAAGGCTAGTTATAGAGGAACAACAAAATAAAATTTTTAAAGCTGAAAATGAGCTTTTAAATAGCAAAATTGAGAAGATGAAGGAAGACATTGAATCACTACAAAAAGAAATAAAGTCTTTGCATCATAATAAACAGCTTATAAAAACAAGTTTGAAGAATTTGGTAGTAAAAGGAGAACATATACCAAAGGTGCAACGTAAACGATGTGACACTTTTAGAAAAGCCAAAAATGAACCAACACTTGAAGTTGAATTATTCATTGCCATTGAAAAGAATTTTGCCCTCGAAAGTGTTATTGTAGATTTAAAAACATTGACGAATAATGAAATTGTATTTGGATCTGAGGAAATTAAAAGAAAAAGGTTTTTAATGTCTAATGAACAGAATCCTAAAAATGAAAAAATGGGAGTGAGAAGGAATTACTCAAATGCTCATCGCTTACCTAAATTAGAAAAAGGTTCTACCAGCCTTCGAAGGGTAAATTCTGAAAGGATCAGAGCTAAAAATGTTGTTGAAGATGGATTTCAATTGGAAAATGAAGTAGGTCTAGAAAGCGAACAATACCCACGAACAACTAAAATCAAACAGTTAATGTTAGAGAATCATGATTTAATTGAAGATAAAATAAGGCTTTTGAAACATGAAAAAGAACTTGAAATAGCTCTTGGAAAATCTAACTCAGATGTCGAAAGATTAATCAAAGAATGCGCTCTACTTGAAGAGGAAGCTAATTATTTGCCACATAATGATTATAAAAAGAGAAATAATGAACTTGAGCGAAGTGTCAAAATTCTTGAAAAACAACTAGATGAAATAAACAAGAAGTGTATTTATCTGTCTAATGAGCTATTATCAGTAAATAATGAATTGGTCGTTGAAAAGGAGTTAAGAGAGACATTACAAGAAGAACAAATTAAACTTTATGAAGAGACAGAAAAGCTAATGCAACAGTTGAAAAAACTTACTGAAAATACAATAGCGGAAACAAAAGAAAATTCTTCCTCCTCTTCTATTACAGAAAAATCTATGGTTACGAAAAAGACACTTAAGGAACAAAGGAACAAGAATAAATGTGTCAAAAACGAGCGAGTACTGAGAAGATCGAGTCTCAAAGAGAAAAGACCCAAAATGCTAGCTGATACAGATCCATCAATCAATAGAACAAAATGTGATGTGCAAGAAAGCAGTTTAATGAAACAAAGACCTCAAACTTTATGCATGGATTTGAGATAGTCTTGTAATCAACAATATAAGCATTGCAATTTAGATGAAAATAACCTAGATTTAGCTCAGTGAAGTTCATACTGCATTATAGTAGCGCGTTTAGAGCTCATTAAAGGATAGACAATATGCTATTATTTTCTTTCAATGACATATTACAACTATGTTTACCCTTTAAGCATTCCAGATCATTTGTTGTATTTGTAACATATAAAAATATATATCAAAGTTGTGTATATTATATTAAAACTTCTAGAGGAATAGAGCTATGTAGATTCCTAACTCTAAAATTTTTATTTATTTATAAGTATATATAGGCTAGTATATAGTATATAGTATATAGTATTAGTATACACATAGTATAAAATTGGGAATACATTTTAGCTTCCATTGATTTCTATCGAGTTTCATAGGTTAATAATTATAAATTTAATAATTATATGTATACGTTTCAAATAAAATGGCTCGTCCTGGATTAAAGAAATTTATATAACCGATTTGATGGTATTTTTCTTCACAGTGTTGCATGTGTATTTCACAAGCTCAACAAAATATCACATTCCCAAATACCACCATCAAGTAGTTATGTGTACCTCCTGCCTATAGTATCCTTTTATTTATCTCTTAACTTAATATCGATCTTCTGTATATGTTGGGTTTTTCCAAGATACTGTTCCCTTGTTTATTTATCTCTGATGCTCTACGCGCATCACCGGCTATTCTAGAGTCAGGCTTACATATCGTAAGAACATTTTTTTGCGTGGAAGTAAATTTAGTAAAAAATTTCCGTGTTTATGTTTCTTTGTATTTTAATAAAGGGTTACCCAAATGTATGTTACCAAGGTTTAACTCGAAAAAGTTGGGAAACATTCGGGAAGCTAAAAATCACTCGCTCGGAGCTCGTGATTTTTTAGCGCTTCACTCGTGTCTCCAACATTTTCTCGTTTACAAAATATGAATACAAACATTTGCAAGCATGTCGTAACCCTTTTCTAAAATAAAACAAATGTCGGAATCTCATTCGACGGCGAATTTTCAATTCATGAATTCACAATTTAAAATTCAATTTCAATTCATAAACCAAGCAACGAGAATCCCACAACAAGATAGATATTGTCGAATAAAGAAAGACATATACAAGAACGTCTGTAATATAAGTGGTACAATAGTTCTTTAGCAAATTAATGCAGTTATTGTTATTTAAATTTTAGGTTTACCTTGAAACAGCGACGTAGCCTACAATTGTCTTTCATTCTGTGTTTTTATTTTGCATGTTACACGACCAATAACTCATTCACCACGCTTTTCAATAAGTATAAACATCTTGAGCTAAATGTCGTTTTGTAAATCGTAGCCGTTATTGAGATATTTATTGGATTGTTATCAAAAAGTTATAAATTCTGTATTTTATCACAGATCAAACTTCTTGAAGCTTGCGGTTTTTCCCAGTTTTCGGAGCCATGTGTTACCCAAGGATTTCATGCATGGATTTCATTCTTTCGACCAATCAGATCGCAGAAAACCTTCGTGATATTTTAGAACTACAGTTCATTGGTAATTTTATTCCCATATTTTGTATCAGTCCTGGGAGAAAAAGCTTGTAGCTTATCAGTTTTTCTGAATAAATGATAATGATGATGATGATGTTCATATTTACAACATTTCCCCAATTATGAAACTATTGCAACTAATGGTGATCAACAAACTGATGAAGAATAAGCGATATCTCATCACAAAGCATCAATCGTCCACAAAAACGCAAAGAGATAGATGAAGAAGAAGCGGCTTCCTAATCATAAAGCCTCGCTAATCCGCAAAGACGCGAAGAAATTGATGAAGAAGAAGCGGCATCTTATCCACAAAGCATTGCCCATCCACGAAGACCCGAAGAAATTGATGAAGAATAAGCACATTCTCATAGAGGCAATGTCAGACTAAAAAGAAGCAATAGCAACGAAGTTGCAGGGTATGGGTAGAGAGTGCAGGGTATGCTGGTTCGAGTCCTGGTCGAGACGAAGTTTTAATTTTTCCCGAAATGTTTACAAGTTACTGTTCGTTCATTATACGCATGCGTTGATGGCCAGGAATGCGCTTCATGGGTTTGTTAAAAAAAATTGCGTCGCTGCCCTCAAAGATATGGCATGTATTATTGAAAAACTCAACAACAACAAAATACTAATAAAAAAAAACTATTACCGATGACTATATCTCCTGCATCAGATACTATATCAGATGAGCTGGCTGGCTCACACATTTTCACCAAAGTATTAACACATTCCAGCTCGAATTTCAATCAAACAAAACAACAAATTTAATTCTTCATTTACTAACCGTAGCAGTTTCTAAATACAACATAGAAGAAAATAAATAAATGTTTTAATTCGTTTGTAGCATTCTAAATTTAACAACACGTATAAAGAGTAGAAATTACATCATCGATTCCTAGCTATATGCCATTTTGAAGATGTAATTAAGTGCCGATCCGTTTAATCCTTCTCGTCATCAATTTATGGATTACGTTAATTGATTGTCTGGTCGGCCTGCTGAAATATTTTTGCTGAAACGTTTTTGCATAGCGTGACTCTTCCTCCATCAAAATTGAAATTGAATATAGTATTTTGGAGGCTCTCCTGCCCTTTTTGAAACCAAAAAAGGAACAATGTTATATACCACAATAGTGTTTGACCATTGTTTTCAGGCACCATCTTACATTTCAACTGCTACACGGAAAACGAAATTCAGAACCGTTTTTTTCGTTAAATATTCAACTACTCATCCCGATACTTCTAGCTACTTTCTCATAGTATAACATATCATAAAAAGAGATATATGCCTTGGAAGTTGTAACGTTTTTAACACTTTCTAGCACATACTTATCACATCAGCAGGATTATCGTGCTGCTACGCAACGATACTAAAACTCTTGTTGAACAGTATATGACAGAAATAGATCTGAGAATCTTGAGACGACAAAACTTAGCTTCCGAAAGCGTTGCGTAGCAACACGATAATCCTGCTGATGTGATAAGTATTATCGGATATCTATTGTCTACGTCAGTTTTTGATTGATATGTGAAACTTGGGTACAAAAAAATATAATAACTGTGAGTCTGCCCACAGGCTAAGAGCAGTTTCATCTTTCTTTTCATTTGATTTTAAATTCAACAATTTTGCCTCCTGCGTTGCGCTATTTTGTCGGCGAACTACCTTCGGTGCTTGGACACAACTATCTAGATCTTATTGCTAGAAATCCCAACCGATTTCGATTATGTTATTTTACGTTGCCAGCTTAGGTATTGGCCAAATTATTGTTTAAATCGCTTCACAAATTGCTAAAATTGGCTTCCAAGTCCGTTTCTTCCTACGAAACGAAACTCTTCAATATTGTTGTGCTGCAGTCGATGTTGTAGTTTGCAAATTGATGGAACAGTTTACAGTCAGCTAGAATGGAAATAGCATCTAGGCGATGCAAGCTGCTAACTAATGAATATACGCTCACCATTGTCCGATATGTATTTACTAGTACGTACAATATAATGGCGGGAACAATATCGGCTTTATGTTTTTCTGAAAGTGTTTAAATATTAATTGTGCACAAACATACATTTTGTGAAACAGTTAATTTTGCTCTTATAGAGATTGACTTCGCAAAAGTAAATTTTCCACGTTAGAAGAAAACAGAATTCAAGGCCTGTGATTCTATGCAAATATCCTTTTTGCAATAACAACCCGCATATCAGAATGAATTTTATTCAAAAGAATGTCTTTCGTTTTGTATATCTAACTATTTTCCTTATTCGATATGCCATTGGAACAGACATGTTTGAGTTTACACAATCTATATCTGCGAATACTAATGTAACAGTGTTGTCTGCTTTTATTTCTGAAACATTGTTGCTCTGCTGTATGGAATGCATCAGTAATCCAGTTTGTGAGATGATTACATGGTCTGGTCCAGCTGAAGAAAGAAAGCAAACCTGCAAACATTTATCAACAAACCACACACTAAATGCAGCAACAACTAGCATCCAGTCTGGTACATTAATGGTAAGTGAATAGGATCACATACTAATCAGATTAAATTAGTGGAATAAAAGCCTGTCATGATAAAGTCTTTAATTTTGATGACGTTACTGAGCCTGTGACCATTAAGAAAATACTCTTGTTCAGAGATATTGTTATTGCCAAATGAGGTTAAATTTTTAACAGTATTAGATAGTGTTTCATGGTTATCATCCTTTCTTGAGCTTGAAAATTTTGCATCGTCTGCAAATAATTTAATGTCACAACCAGGCTCGACACAAGAAGTGATATCATCAATATATATGATAAATAATAACGGACCAAGTACAGAACCCTGAGGAACTCCACTTGGCACAGGTATAGAATTAGAGAGCGAATTACCAACAGAAACACATTGCGTTCTATCCTGTGAGACTGTGTCAAAAGTTTTTTGAAAGTCAATATAAATGATATCAATACGGAGTTTGTTATTAATAGACTTTGTCCACTGTGATAAGAACGTAATCAATTGAGTACATGTCGAACGACGAGGCAGAAACCCATATTGTTTGTTTGATATAAATTTGTACTTTTGCAAATGGGTAAGAACCGTTTGTGATATTATTTTTTCCATGAGCTATCATTCATAAATTCGTCATCTTTTATACATTTGTCATCTTTATTAAGGTATTAAGCCAGTTGTAAGAATGAAATGAAGTTCGAAATCATATTTTATTGATGTTCTGCCAGACTTCATTACTGTTTTGGAAATCACTAGAAAGCTATTTCAGAAAACTACTGCGTGAGCATAAATTTGACCACTGAGCAATTGTGAGTTAATTGTTAGCTAAATTTTGATACCAAAAATACAAACTTTTGAGTGTGTGGGAGCTTGACATATTTGCATATTTTTTCGGTACCCTAGCTGTTATGTTCGTAGGAAAGACAGATAATAGCAATAGAATATGTACTCTAGTCGAGTATAAACGTGAGTCCCGTTAGTAACAATCGGTAATACCCTTCACTTTTATAACACTTTTTAATCAAACTTGATAATGTATCGCACAGGAAATGTAAATAAACGCTAAATTCTTAGGGTTTAGACATGAAAATTTGAATTGTTTCACTCGTATAGCGTCTGAAAACAAAATAATTGTGGTCCCAATATCTGCCAATGTTACATGGTGCAAAAGCCATTCGGATATAATTTTGGAAAAAGTTTTTATCACGGCCGTGATAATCTCCGTGACGAACGGATTCTCGGTGCAGGGTCATTCAGCGCAATGACCATTCGGCGCAACGGACTTTCGGCGCAACGGCCTGCACTCATAATTTTGATACGCTGCTTCTGTGTATCACCTCCAGATATCCTTAATTAGCGGGTTATTCACATGAACAACATTGACTTCATTAAAAATTGGATTTAAACGAGAATGAATGCAAAAAAATGATATTCCATTTTCCAAACGTTGTTGCCCAAAAGCCTTGTATATCAAGGAGCATGAATTCGAATGGATTGCCATATAAGATACGTAAACCTAATAAGTAAAACTTCTAATATGTCTAATGTAGGGTTCTCTTGCAGGGAATGAAGACATGCCGTGAAACCATGCAATCTGGATCATGTCAAGGTACTGTAAACTACAACCAACATAAAATTTGTGTTGATCTAGGTCTCTAGGCGAGTTCTGGTTGACTGTAATGACAGCAGACCTTCACCATTGACCGATACTTCTTGTTCCCCCAATTAAACGGCATTTATGATCGTAAGCATGTCATTTTGTACAAGAGGCTCTCGCAGTGCCAGAGTGGGGACTCCATCTGGTCCAGGAAACACAAGGGGTTTCATAGAAAATAGAATATAGAGCATAATTCATCATTAGTAACTGGAGAAGAAATATAATTGGACATATCAAGAGGGGATAAGTTAGGAGGTGGTTTAAATTTAATTAGCAATATTAGACAGGATAGGGGATTATATAAATCATAAACATAGTATACGTATGATATTGTTTGACTCTACAGAATCATAAGCTTCAACTAATAAGGCCTGTGGGGATTGGTTCTTAAGACGTTTTTTCTCTTTCCATACTATACAATGCATATTACTGTTACTAGCCGTTTTTATCGTTAAAAGTATAGCGTTTAATTCACGCTCGATTAGGGCATATGAGCGGCAGCAAGATGTTTTGTTTTTGATTAACAATAGATGAGACTGATATTGTGTATAGCAGGAGAACAATCACGTAATTGTTTTTTAGCAAGTTTTAATTCATATCTTACCTGTGGTGATCATTGCTTCACTGTCCTAAGAAACCCGTGACCATTGTCTTTTCTTCCGCGGAAAAGCGGTCTCAGCTGCTTTGACGATGGCTGAGGAAAGAATGGAGGAATCACCTTTTGGGGGCTGTCCAACAAAAGAATTCTCAAGACAGTACTGAAACGCTTGCTAAAACTCTCAAAGACTTTCCCAACAAAGGACTGTTCCCTCATTTTCCTTGCAGTACCGGATGCGTTGTTTCATGCAAGAATAAACAAGGTGATGATCAAATGCTGCTATAGTATGACAATCTTAATATAAACGTGGGAAATTAGTGAGAATATAACGAAGACGTTCTTTCCGGCCTTTAGGACCAAAGAAAGTAGCTCGTCTTGACAGAGGTTTGCGATACACAGAGTTTAACGAAGTAATTTAGTCGGTAGAACAGTGGTATTTGTTTTGTTTTAGACTTTGTGAAGGCAACTCCATCTCCTATCCTAGTTAAATCCAAAGATGAGAAACCGGGAACTTTCATATTTCAATTGCCAACAGGATTGTACAAACTCAAGTTAAATCATTTGTCTGGTAGATTAATTTGCAAACTTCCAACCGCGATGACGTTTGGATGTTACTGGAGTGGTGGTCCAAGAATTCAAATCGTTCTTACGAATGACTTCCGTGGTAATGAAGTTGTAGGTATGAAGCAATTTGATGAGTTTGATAGTGATATTGTGAATACTCCATATATAGCAACTTCTGCCTGCTTTACGCTGGTTCGAGGATCGACTTACTCATTTTGGTACAACACTGACTTAATCAATCATAAAGAAAGTACCAATTCTGGAGAAACATCATTTGATCTGTTTGTCAAATTATGTGAATAGAATAACAACTGCGTCTAAGGCAGACATCTATAACATACATTAATATTTCATATTACTAAAAGCAATACCATATATGTATAATTATATTAAGATGGTTTAAATGCCACCATGCACTAGCTATTTAATAGGTATGAAATTTCTATTTATAATAAGAAAATATCTACCATATGCACTGCACAGGGGATCATATATAGTATTCAATATATTGAGGGTATAATATATATCATTTTATAATACAATGCTGCAGAGACCGTGGCTTCATAACCAAATATAAGTATCTTGAGCTATATAAAATTAGGGTAAAATTAATAATATGTTAATAATCGTATGGATTTTACGAAATTTCATTGAGCCAGATACATTGCCTTTGTAGTTCAATGTATACATTTTTTCCTCACAATCTTCTTATCTTCTTATATTAATGATGTTGTCTGTTTATATATCATTATATTTCTGTGTCTCACCGCGACTTATGTACGTCTTACTGGCGAAATAATACAGATAATCCGTTGTCCGGAGATTATGCAAACATTTGTGTCGAGATAACCTACACTACTGGACCTAAACTAATTGCTAATATATTAATGATTCATAAGTTAAGACACGAATTGACAGTGTGTTCTTTTAATCATTTTGCATATTTGCCATTTAATCAATTGTATAGACCTTCATCTGAGTATAGCTATACTAGAGTTTAGAATTTTATTCCAGAAAAAATACTTGGGGAAGCAATAAGAACATTCAAAGAGTCAACTCACTATAAATAAAAATAATAATAATAATGATAATAATAATGATAATAATAATAATAATAATAATAATAATAATAATAATAATAATAATAATAATAATAATAATAATAATAATAATAATAATAATAATAATAATAATAATAATAATAATAATAATAATAATAATAATAATAATAATAATAATAATAATAATAATAATAATAATAATAATAATAATAATAATAATAATAATAATAATAATAAATAATAATAATAATAATAATAATAATAATAATAATAATAATTGGAGCTTGGAGTTACAGTAAAGAATGTGTTTTCTTTGATCTATCACCATTATTATTATTTACCGCTCTGCCAAATGTTGGCATTGAGCACTATGTTGTCTGCTATTAGATAAACCAATACTTATAATAATAATAATAATAATAATAATAATAATAATAATAATAATAATAATAATAATAATAATAATAATAATAATAATAATAATAATAATAATAATAATAATAATAATAATAATAATAATAATAATAATAATAATAATAATAATAATAATAATAATAATAATAATAATAATAATAATAATAATAATAATAATAATGATTTAGTGCGTTTTTATGTATTTATTCATTTGCAAAATATACATCGGCACTCGGCAGGCATACAAAGGTGCTTATCAATTAAATAATCAATACACCGAAATTTATGCTACAATATTATTTTGGGAGATAAATATTTTCTAATCTGTCGAATGGAGTATAAACTACTAAAGGCTTTGCTGCACACTCTCCAAAAGTGATTATTCATGGATATTTACTCGTGGAAAGAAAGACACCAAGATTACGAAGATACGTTAAGATCCTGTAACTGAGGGAAGATACTGACCTCTCCAACACCAATAGAATTGATGGGACTTCAGGCAGAAGAAATGATGCGTCAGCCAAGTATATACGTACGTCTTTGATACAGTTTTCTAATGTTTCAATAGGTAGAGCATGAGCTGATTGCGAAGGCTTAAACGAAAATACAGTTTAGTAACATGAGCGTAGCACCCGGCGTAGCAGTAAGCAACAATTCTAATTTCCCGTCATCTAGCGATTAGAAAAACCACGAGCATAAATCAAGAAAAAATCTTGAAATAAGTGCAATTGCGCTTGAAATAAGTTCTCAGTGCTACGACCAGTCTTATAAGTAAATTAAAACTTGAGCTTCAAAATTTTTGAGATTAAAACTCTTTTTGCTTGAAATAAGAACAAATGAACTTTTAGGAGCATTAATTCATAGCAAGAACACCACAGACAACAAAATGTCTTATTTTCATCATCATTATCATCATCATTTATTGAGTATGCCTTATAAGCCATTTCCGGCTTTTTTACAAAGGGCTCATACAGAAAAATACATTTAAATAAAAAAAATAGCTCCGCTACGCTCGGACTCATGGTGAAGTATTAGAAAAAATTTCATTTAATAATGCAATTGTAATCTCGCTAAGCTGCGAGTCGGCCATCACGACGGGCAATGGAAAAAAAATGTTGTCAAAAAAATTTGGCTAAAAATTTGGAATAATCACACAGCATGCCCATTGTATTTTTAACAATAAAATGGTGTTTCTTGCGCAATCGTTTTTTGTTCGACCTTTGTTAGCACGCAAAGCAGTGTGTTGAACGTTATTTCAAAAGAACAATAGATTTAGTCAAAAATGAAATGAAATGAAATGAAAACGTTTCCACCATGACAGCATAGACTCAAGGTCACTTACGTAACCATGAGTCAAAAACATTAATATAAAGATTAAAAGCTAATTAATTAGAATACATGGATATAATTATTATTTCGATAGATATAGATATGATTTACATTTTTTTTTATAAATGGCACTGTCAGCAATCGCTTTCATCGAGGATGGCAGACCGTTCCACAAGCAAACACTTGCTGATTGGAAAGAGTGACGATGGCTTTGTTTGATATAGATGTCATTATTGGTTGAGGATCGTGTTTTGGTGGTTAATGGAGAAGAGAAGAATGTGGTTAACAGAGGAGCTTTCTGAAATTTAAATTTTTGCCCAGGAAAGCTGGTTGAGTTTCACCCTGTCTCTAACGCAAAGCCAGTTAAGTTGGCTAAGCATGTCTGAGACAGGAGTCCTGTAGTGGCATTGGAGTACCGTCCTCATGCCTCTATTTTGTAATATCTGGAGGCGATCGAGGTGTTTGTTCATACAGTTCCCCCAGACAACAGCACAGTAGTCGAAATGTGGCAAAACAAGAGCGTTGAACAAAAGTTTCATACATTTCCCCAATCGTAGCATGAATCTGATGTCAGGCTGGTATTAAATAGCGTCTCATAGTCCTGTATGTATATAGAGCTTCACAGATACAGGGAATGGATTGTGAAGCAGTTCATTGTATTACTGTTACTTTACTTTCATCATTTCATGAATATGAATACACAAAAAAGAAATATAGATTAATTCAAGTAGCATACAATTTCAAACTAAATTTGTGATTTCATTTGTCTATTTCTTTAATTAAGATACAAGCTACAATCTTGTGTGTGTGCAATAACATTTTATTTTTTAACAAAATTATTAGCTTTTATGTTCAAAATGGTATCCTCGTTTTGTTTTAGTATGTCATCAAAACCATCTGATTGCAAATTTGAATTTTATTATTTCTTTTTCTTTTGTGTTGTTGATAATTGTCGATTTACAACAGCTTGAGTTCCTTGTGTTAAAGCATATTCATATATTTTTGAAAACATCTACAAAGTATACATATGAACAACAATGAAATCAATTTCAGAGAATATAAACATTTGCTTTAATTGTCACACTAAAGCTAGAATATTGGTACATGTTCAGATATAGAGTATTATCGTTGTCAGGGTCCGACAAAAGGATCAGCCTTCTGGAGATGCATTTCCATACATTCTTCTGAATTTTATTGCTGACATTTGACCAGTAAATAATCAAAAATACCATTTTTTTTCTTCTGAATTTAATCTAACCTTCCGGAATCTAGCATTCCAGGAGTCCTACTTTTGTCGGACCTTGACCATTGTCCCAAAAAGACCTTACTTGGATCAACTTTGTAATCCAACAAAACGTAAAGAAAACGTGGCTTGCACTTGGAAATACAAATAACCAGTCAGTACCCCCCAAAAAGAGATGGGGCAACTTTGGAAGTGGAGGGTATTAGCAGTGTCTGTCTAGATATATAAGATGAAATCAGAAAATTATCAATTTGCCTAACCTTCTGGGGTTACTAATTCGACAAATATTTTAAAAACCTAACTGATATATTTGAAAATTTTCAATAAACAAGTTACTATACCTCATCCCAAATCCATTCTGCGATTGTATCTAACTGTGATCCAACATCTCTCATTTCCCCACTGAATCTTACATATGCCCATATAATAACACCACATAAAAATACACCAAGTATTAAATTGAACATATTAGCAAATGATAACATCCCAAACATTGTAAAGAATCCAGATACAATATAAGCCATCACCATTATTACTAAGAAAACAGCTGGTGTCCTTGCCGCATTGAAAACATTCTTTGAATCATTTAGTTTTGAGAAACTGTCAAAGAGATCCTCAATTTCCAATTGTAAACGTTCAGCAAATTCTTTACTAAATTCTTCGCCACCCATTTTACGTGTCGAATTGAATAATTGTAATGCCTTCGTTTTGCATTCTTCGTGATGTAACATCAGTAACGCTGGTGCAAGATACGGCATATCACCACCACAAACCTAATACAACATATCATAATGTATGGTATAACAATTTGTGCTGATGTAACTCTAAATCTGAGCAAGTCATTGAGGGGAATTTCAATGTATATTTTTGTATTAAAACAAAATTGCCCAAAGAATTTTCTGCAATTAAGTCTCTGTGTGCAGGGTCCAGCAAAAGGTTAAGCCTTTTGGAATCCTCGGGGTATTTCAACATTTTTCTACTGATTTTTTGTTGTTGACGTTTGACCAATAAATCATTAAAAACACCAATTTTTGTCTGAATTTGCTCTAGGCCTAACCTTTAGGAATCTAGGATTCCAGGATTCCTACTTTTGTCAGACCCTGTCTGTGTGAATGACTATTGGTAAGTAAATTCATTGGGGAGGGGGCGTTAAAGTGACAAATGCAGGCCAATTATTGATGCCTTAATTCCAAAGAGAGAGAATAGTCACATTCAATCTTCAATTTCATAATTGTCAATACAGACTAATGCGTTTCTGTTGTGTTTAGTCTTACCTGTTCCATTTGCTTGTTGTATTTATCTTTTGCTGTTGCCAAGGCAGCAAGATTGTTAGCTTCTGCAGTTGCCTAGTAAAAAGTTTACAAATTCAACATTAAATAGCCCCCGAAACACAAAGAAGATCAGATCATCAAAATGAAATTCAAAATAGCAGGAGTATCAAACATCATTGACTGATCTGTACGTCCCGCTTTGATATGCCGCAATTTGATAAGTGATAAGCAACAAACATACAAACAAACATATCAAAATCGTAATAGAAAAAAGTGAGACTTGAAAGTCAACAAACATCATAAACATAAAGCAGCATACAAATTTTTTGTTTTTGATGTAATAGAAAACAACAAATCTTGATTTTTTGAAGAGCTCTATCATGTCTGATGACTGTTTCATACGAATCATTTTCAAGGTTTTGAAGGTGTTGTAATAGGCTGGGATAGGAAAGGTTAGCTTGTTTAAGAACAAATTTATGGCAGTGGTAATTTTACAACACAATGTTTCTAAACATTTTCACTCACTTGTAACATTGATTTTGGCTCTGGTAGCTCATCACTCTGATACATCCGTACGTATGCCTTGAAATATTCCACTAATTCCTGGCACGTCACTTCTGCACCATTTATATTTTTAACAGATAGATTTTCTGGAGATAAAAGTCTAGGAACAAAAGCTTCCAAATATTGCTTAAACTCATCATCAATATCTGAAAAGGAATTACAATTACATTTGCTTAAACACGAAAGAACACCAACATTGCGATTTGTTGTGTAAATTTGACAACAACAAAGCTAGAACTAAAATTAAGATTTCCATAATGATTTAAATTGTTGCAGTGAAACCTGCATACAACATTCATTTATAAGATCTGCATAAATGGCCATGCAATAGACAGATAGCCATTACACAGTAAAATCTGTATATAACAGCCAGCTACTAGAGGTAGATAAATTAAGCATTATAGACAGGTGGCCTTTATATACAGGTTTGATTCAATAGAAAATAATATTTTAGACATTGCAAGAGTGACCACTATGAACAGGTGGCCGATGTACTGTACCACATTTGACTATAATTGAAATGTACCTGATAAACGTCCATCAAATGTCGGGCTTGTGGCAACAACCTTTCCAGGGTGAGGTAATAAATAACAACCGATCTTTTCGAAACAACCATGAATGTGACGTCTTACTCTGGATAATTCATCATGCTGACCTTGTTTGACCTGAAAAACGATTGTACAGTGGCTCAAAATTGGTTGCAAATCGGTATTAGCTCTAGAGCTATACAGAGGTATACAACGGGAACTATAAAATACACAATTAAAATAAATTTATTTCAATTATTGGCAAATTATATATGCACATTGCACAATCAATGCTACAGTAGCTACCCAGAGGTGTGCAGAGAAGCGTTTGACTCCGAGTCCGGCACGGAAAATGTAAGAAAATAGACTCTGACTCTATTTCAGACAAACGGCTGTAATAATCAATCCTAAATTAAGCAAACACAGGACGCTACAAAATAAGTTAACATAATCTGAACTACGTAGCAATCCAATTTCTATGTTGGATAATCTTCGAATTTAAATTTTCGAATTTGCAATGCTTACAGGATCCGACAAAAGGTTCAGCCTTCTGGAATCCCAGAAGAATTTTAACATTTCCTTCAAAATTTCTTAATTGATGTTTGACCAATAAATCATAGAAGTATCAATTTTCTTCTGAATTTGTTCTAGTCTTCCGGGATCTAGGATCCCAGGATCCCCACTATTGTTGGACCCTGAATGCTCACTATTTAGGTAGGCCTATTAAGAAGTTACCAGGGTTTCTAGACTCCGGCTCCTGCTTTTGCCTGGCAACAAATTCACTCCAGTTCGGCTCCTGTTGAAATATAGATATAAATTCCTTTCGTGACACTAACCTACTACCATTACTATTATTTCACAATTTGTAAATGCAGCATATGACAAACAGAGCGCACTAGCGTTCACAAAGTGGAAATGATAAATGGTAATCTTTTCATATGATCTTACCTCCAAACGTTTTGACAATAAATCACCACCCTCGCCATAGCCATAATCGTAAGGATAACTCCAATCTCTCACCAGAAATTCCAAGCGCTATTTACAAAACAAAAACATGAATATATTAGGAATAAGGCATATCTGTAGGGTTCAGAAATATAGATAAAACTACATATTTATTGTGTGATTATTAGGGTGTTGACCCTACAACGGTTACAAGGAAAGAGAGAGATTATATATTATTACAGTTGATTATTTACATGTAGTGATAAACGGAAGTTATATCTAAATACTAAAGATGTTAAAATTTTGAATTATTTCCTAAAATACATTTCTATTTTTATTTAACAATTACTGATAAAATGGAAACTAATTTGATGATAATTGGGTTTGCCAATAATGTGGTTTTTCAATAGTATTTAGAAAGGTATAGCATAATTGCTTAATTGCATTAATCCGATTGGGGACTTCAATTATTCATTCTATTTTAAACAAAAACCCAAAATTTTACCTGAAATGGTTTTCCCATGCTTTCTTCTTCCATTGCAAGCCGGCCGTATTCTGTGAAGAGCTATTCAAAAACAACAGCAACTTCAGTTCGAAGTTATTGAGACGATACAACAACAACAGCCAGATAATCAAACTAGTTTTGACAATAATGGAAAAGTGGAATAATGTTTCAGATAAACAAGCTAATGTTGTTGATTATCTGGCTGTAATGAAATATGTGATTATTTCAGATTTGTCAGAATAGTTTCCAGAAAGAAATGTAATTGTTTTTAAGTCATTGGTAACATTACCTGCAAGTGTTGGAGATCGTCTTCTTGGATGTTACCTGACAGATTGTATACCTAACAAAAAAAATGTTAGATACAATGAAACCTGTATATAACAGCCAACTTCGAGAGGTAGATAAACTGACCACTATACACAGGTGGCCTTTATATGTAGGGTCAGGGTCAATTCTATAGAAAATATTATTTTATACAATACAAAAGTGACCACTATAGACAGGTGGTTGCTATATAGAGGTGACCGTTATAACAGGTTTTACTGTATATGAATATGAAAACATAATCAGAATTCGGTTGGTGAGTCGAGGGAAACCTGGCATAAGCTGACTACCTTGGCCCAAGGTGGGTTAGTTTATCAAATGAACATCATCATCGATACCAAAAAAATATCCAAAATACAATATACTGTTGGTGGGGCTGGTCTGACACATGTTTCGTTCCTGCCAAGGAACTCATCAGAGACCTTTCTGATGTCGTAGTTCGTCAGGCATCGCCCCTGAAGTCCCGCTAACGAATTGTAGAGATGGTGACAATATACTGTACTACTCATAAAGGAATACAAGCCATGATCAAATGTAGGACAGTACGCAGGAATAGGGTAGGGTAGGAATGTGGCAGTTCCAGTTTGTTTGAAGAATGGAACATAGAATTCAGTTTTATGTGAGAAATTTAAAGGATGTGAGGCATTAAAAAGGGGATATTAATCGATTTGACTGCATATCCAAAAATGAAAACAATGGAAGGGCACAAAGTTAGTATTTTTTTATTTTTATCCCATCTGAAATCCATTATTTTCCACTTGTTGATTTTTATCAAGATAGCAACCGTACTCCATAACCCTTCGAAAAACAGTTCAGTAGTTCACATGGCCCCAAATTCATGAACTGTTCATGAACTCCTGAACTGTTTTTCGCAAGGGTAGTTTCTGAAGAAGTATCCTATACGTTTCAATTGACCTACCTGTACTGAACTTGTCATTGTACTCAATGCAAAAACAGTTGCACAATCTTTAACAGTAGACGAACTATCAAAAGCACCTTGTGTATCCATTAACAGTACAGCAATCTATAATAATATAAATTCCAGATCAATTATAATTTGTTTTGTAATATACCAGTATATTATGTATGTATAATTATAACTTAACGTAATGAGTAACAATTTTAAAAACAAGTTTTCAGTTGTGTATGAACCTTACTCATAGCATCTTTTTGGTATCAAATAACATTATGTCGATATTTACCAAGCCTGAGATCAATAACTGTTGTAGTCAATGGTTCACATGGCAAATTTGAAACAAATAAATATCTATAAATTGATTTTCAAGTTTTAGAAAAACTTAAAGTGGTTAATACAAGAATTGACCACTGTTCGATTAATTGAATTTCTTGATTTTCCTTAGATTAGAATCAATTAAAGCCTACTATAAAAGAGTATTACCGGTAGTATTTATTATGATTCTAGTTCTGCGATCTGTTAATGTTTTATTTCGTCCTATTATCTAGTTCAAATTACCTCTTCACCATTGGGTAATGTCATTGAAAATGGTTTACTCCATAGTAATACACCAGTTGTCTCTCGTTCTGCTCCACCACGCCAACTGAACCCACTCAAAGGTTCTTTATCTTCTCCAATCCAGTGTGCAGATTCCTATGAAATTAGTACATGGTTTTAAGATGGCAGAGCAGATTATGGTTGAAATCAATTCAATCTTGAAAACATTAAACGAGTACTATCGTCTGACAAAATGTTCAACCTCCTGGAATCCTAGAGGCATCTCAACATTCTCTTCTGATTTTTTTGTTGAAGTTTGACCAATATAAATCATTGCAAATCTCAATTTTCTTCTGAATTTGCTCTATCCTTCCGGAAATCTAGGATTCCAGGCTTCCTACTTTTGTCAAACCTTGATGAAGATGGATTTGCATGATGATTTGAATAATCTGATTGGTTTAGAGTTTGACACCAAATCACCACAAAACTATGTTCGAAAACACAATCCATCTTACACAATTTGAACTTAATATCACAAAAGAGAATTCCCAATTTGATCAGGAGTTTTCAAAAGCTCTTCATGGGCAAGAAAGTCAAGTAAACGTTTATAAAAGTAGTGCAAGTTATAATACAAAGCAATTGGCGCACAATTTACTATGAGATATTGATATTTGGCGCACTCGAGTCACTTCAGGAGAAATTCGATGGCAAAAATTACTCGCCCAGGCAGCTCGTAATTTTCTGATGCCTTCTCGTTTTTTGATTACGTGCCTCTCGTGCGCCAATTATCAATAGCTCATTGGAAACTGCGCGCCAATTATCAATAGCTCATTGGAAACTGCGCGCCAATTGCTTAGTATTACATAGTTGTTAATTATGATTCTGTTCTGCAAGCATTTTGAGGGTTTATTCACTTGTTTTTATTATCATCTATATTCCTTCTTAACTAGACCAGCCTCTATCAACAACCGATATGCAGAAATAAAAATATTCTTGATTAAGATATAAAAATCATTGATCTGTAAATTCAGGGTCCAACAAAAGAGGGGATCTTGGGATCCTAGAATCCAGGAAGGCTATAGTAAATTCAGAAGAAATTGATCATTTTCTGATTTATAGGCCAAACCTCAACAAAACATTCAGAAGAAAATGTACCATATTGTTCAAGATTCCAGAAGGCTAAACCTTTTGTTGGACAATGTTGGTGATAAAATCTTGATTAGATTGAGACCATATCAATGTTCTATATTTGAATTGTGTTTTATTATCAACTTATTTGTATCAGCGATGAAAATGCAACAAATCCAAAAAAATCAATCTTTTCCAAATGTATTCAGTTCTAACTCAAACGTACATCTAGTTTACAATGTTCTACTTAAAGTGGGAATAAACCCCCAGACTATCTTTACATATGTAGTAGAACCCGACGTGAAAAAACAATGGCGTAATTTTTTTTTCAATCTGGAAATTATTTCTTGGTGAAAAGCGCCTTCAAAGTGGTGTTTTGACCCAAATGTCGCTGAGAAAAAAAAGGGATTGGATCTAGCTTTATGACGACAAAGTCACAAGTCGTGCGGTTTGTCTAACAGACTCAAGAGTGGGCTTATAACGCGACGTAATCTTTGAGGTGACCTAGCTCCGAGAAGTCACGCAAAAAAAATTTCTGACAAGGCTGAGCCATGAACAAACATATAAACTCGCGAATTACGTGAAAAAGATGCAATTTGTGATTTCAGGAGCAGAATAAAATCTATTGAAACGCTCGGTCGAAATAATTTCTCGTAGCGTCATTAAGCTCGATGAATCTGATATAGATTGCGGATTAACACAAATGTCAGGCGGTGCGACTGTTCCTTTGTGACTAGTCTAGTGACACATATTAGTTACGTATTCTGTGTGACCGCAGTACTTCTCAAATCTTAATTAGTCGACACGTACCCTTCAAAATAGCTTGTTCTTACGCTATATAAATTTTAACTATTTTTAACTCTATGATCTGCAAGTTGTTCTTGAGTAAATATTTCTACAGGATATTCTTTCCATGATCTAAATGTGAATGTAAACTGACTTGATTTGCAAGGGCATGCACAGACGACTTTTCCTCGAGATAGTTGGTACTGAAAAGTATTAATTGTACTTTTTCGGATTTAATTAAGTATTACCAAAACATTAAATAGACATTCTTCAATTATCATTTCAACGTTTAAGTTTGAAATTGATGTTTGCCTAGTAAAACTTAAACCATGTAATCGTATAGTTTATACGACTGTATAGATAGATATATTATACTCAATAGTCTAACAAAGTGTTCATCATTAATTCACCAAGCATTCAATATTTTTGAAAAACCATTGAGAATTCTTCAGTACATTACACTATAAAATTCTATCAAATATCGGAAAATAGTACAAACATGATAGAGGGCTCGGACGTTCTTATTCAAGTTTACAGCCGTATACTAGAGTAGAACTACAGTAATGCAGATTCTATCATTTGTCGGTTTTGCGGTATATCTTCATTGCATAAATTATTATCCTCTCTATCAAAGTTATATGATTAACAAAATCAGGGTTATGCAATGTGAAATCTCGTTCCTTATTTTACATACGCCACAAAATTATTTTACCAGTCTAGTGTTCATTCCTTCGGCTAGAAAGTAGAACATGTTAGCATCATGTTGTCACAATCTGTAGTTTATAGGATGCAGTAATACAGTGCAGAAGTTACTTTGCACAAAATACCTTTCTACAGAGACGAGAAATCAGATGGACAGATTTTGCTTCTGTGAAAAGAGGACTCTAAAACCGACGGTTATGGTGTTCTTAATAGCGTTTCCCACCATACATTATGATTTTTGCCCTCAAAAGAACACTCCATTTTCAGTGCAGACATCTGCTTACAACAATAAATTCTACTTAGCTAGCCTTTGTGGTCACCAGAGAATCTTTTGATATGTGTTAAATATGTGTGAGAATGATATGTCATAATATCATCTGTATAACGCGCGCTACGAATGAAATATTTTCTGATTTTTATTTTCTTCAAATTCGTGAACTTTAAAATCATTAAATCATCTGGAATTTTGCTACTCTTGAGTTTATATGTTCTTCCTTACCTCAGTTTTGTGGGAGAGAAAAATAGATTGCCGTTACAGAGCTAGGCCATCTCAAACGTAACATCGCGTGATTAATCCGATCTAAAGTCTATTAGAAAAACCACACGACTTGTGACTTTGTCGCCATAAAGCTAGATCCAATCCCTTTTTTTCCTCAGCGACATTTGGGACAAAACACCACTTTGAAGGCAATTTTCACCAAGAAATAATTTCCAGATCGAAAAAAAAATTACGCCATTGTTTTTTTCACGTCGGGTTCTACTATATATCTAAAGATAGTCTGGGGGTTTATTCCCACTTTAAACCACAATGATAAATAAAAATATTAATATCAGTCATAGACTTACTCTTCTTTCAAAATAACGAAGGAAGAAGTCCAGTAGGAATGATTTTCCTTTTCTAAATGCACCAGCTACGGATACAACAGCAACTTTCTTATTTCTAACATCTTCATGAAGCAGAATTTCCTCTAGAATTTCTTCATCTAGGTCAAAGCTGTGGTCATCTTTAGTACGCAAGATGCAAACAGGTCGCGGGTGAGATGTGGGAGATGTGAATTCCTCTATAAATAAATGTTTGAATTTATAATAATAATAAATATTATCCAATAGCAGTAAAACAGTGCTCAATGTCTGTTGACAGAGCTGTAAATATAAATAGGGAGTCAAAGACTACACATTTTGTTACTGTAACTTGAAGTTTCACGCTTTATTGCGATCATCAGACAGTTAAAACTAGATAATAAAAAAACATACATGGTACCTCTGATATAAACTTACATAAATCGCAGCTATTGTTAAATGGGATAAAGCCTATTGTATCGCAATGTGCGTGTTTTCTTTGTGTTTGAATTTATATTATTAATTGTGAATAAATTGTTAACTAATCAGAAGGTTTCAAATTAAAAAAGGACATCAGGGCTGGGAGTAACTTTGTTAAAAGTAGCAAAGATACCGGTAACCGCTACTTTTTGAGTAACTTATAACGGTAACTAATTACTTTCAAAATGAAGTAACTTGTAATGGGAACAAATCGCAGTTTTGGCCTTGTAACTTTCAGGCAGAAGTTACTTCAGATTTTTGTATTAAATCTTGCATGTGCACAGACTTATTTTGGAAAAACTTCTTGACAAGATTCAGAATGTCTGGCAGACAAAGATTTTTTGGTGACTAGTTACTAATTGAGCGTTGTAAAGAGAACCGTTCATCATGTACATTTTTGCCTATTTTCCAGTAGCCTCTTACTTGCTTTTATGGGGCAAGCACTTGTAAATTATAAAATATTTTTGATCAATTTAGAAAGCAGTGAGACATCAAAAAAAAAAACACTTGATTTTAAACATAAAGTATTTACGTTTGTTTGATTTGTTATCTATTGAGTTGTACAATACCACAGTGATGAGTGTTATTTAAAAGTGGCTTATGTCAATGCATGAAATTATGCAAGTATCAGCGGTTTTCCGGGGGGGTGGGGGGTGGGGATTGGTTGAGATGTGCAGGAAAACATAAGCCGGGAGGGGGATTTTCTCTGTTTTACAAAAGGAGAAAATCAACCCGGGGGATAACGCATGGGATTTTGCTGTCCAGCCGCTTTTTTAAATGTGTCTGCAATTATGTAGGCCTACTGAATGCATCTCGTTTCTTCATTCGTACTTCTTGTGCAAAGCTGTTGTTTGTTGAGCAAAACTTTATTCAAAACTTTCCAATTGCCCTTTCTGACTTTGCATCTAATCTTTAATACTCAAATATGCCTATCTCAAACGCATGGAATTGTGATATTTTAATAAAGTTATAACAACAGCTGTGTACAATTGTGTAATTCTCTGGGAATTGTAGTTAAATCTTTAGTAAGAAATAAAAAAAATTCATCATTTTCAATACTTTTTTGTCCCTGGAGGAGGGGGGATTATTGAAAATTATTGCCCCCATACCCCAGGGGGATACACAACTTTTGCCAAGGGGCCACCCCCTGGGAAAGCCGCTGATACTCGCATTATTACTGTTTACTTTACTCTAAATCAATGTTTATGATTACGATTCAATTAATCGGTTGTGATTTGTGTTCGTTTTTCTTGCCATAAATGTGGCTTATATTTTACACAAACCTATGTCCTCATAAAATTTTCAAATGACGTCAAATTTGAAGTAACTTTCACAGTAACTAGTTACTTTAATGAGTAACTTGTAAGTTTGTAGCAGTGGCTAGTTACCTTTGTTAGAACGTAACTTTCCTATTATTCCTAATCTAGGATGATGCCCATCGCCTACTAACACAAATCCTACATTGTTTTGATGCTATTATTATTTACTAAGAAAATAACGCACTTTCGGTGGGAAAATCCGTAATGACAAATGTAGGCCTAATAATATAGTTAATGCGATAAAAATGTATATGCTGATGTCAATAGTCTATAATCTCCAGATTTAAGAAATTTGGTAGCCTAAAATGTAACATGAATGTATCTTCCATCGGCTATGCTATATAATTATGTACGGCTTTCTTTTGCTACTCTACAAAAACTTGGCCATCGGGATCCACTAAATTGAGAGATAATATTAATAATTTGATGGCCTTTTTCGATAAATTTATTATAGATGATATAAATGATTGTGAATCGATTGGCTTACCGATGTTGTCAGTCATTCTTGTGTTGCAGGTTTCAAACTTTCATTGTTTATAAATTCCGTTTAAAGTGCAAACAAATCTATTTAGAAATGAAATAAATGAATCCATCAGTTGATTAAAAGGTATTGAGAATTTAATAAATATGAGTTAAAAGGATTTAAAAACCTGCATAATGAGAAAACAGCAATATAATTGGATAAACACTGGTGACAATTATGTGAACTGCTGGTGAAAACAAGGAGATTGGGGAGACGTTTTCCTGGCTTAAAACGACCATTTTGGGAACTTATCAATACAGGGAAAGACAAAGTTTCACGTGATATTGCTTACATATGGTTCTTGCGATTGGAATTGCGATATGTCACTTACCAAAAGTCTGTTTCCTATAGATATTCTCCACTTCGCGTTTCAATTTCTAATTTTATGAATTATGAACACTTTGAACTCATTAGACAATGCGTATCAGCCTCGTATTTGTAAATTCAACATGAGGCAATTCAGGGAACCTTGTTGTAAAATGTCATCGTCATTATCATATCTGATCAAGTCTAATCATACATTTTTTTTTCTTCCTACTTTCTTTTCATCTGAACCCTGTCTAAACTTACCTTCTTGAATTCAGAACAATTCCAGGAAAAATGCATGGAAAAGCTGAGAACCACAGTTGTACTCAATCTACAAGGGACACGATCTGTTCCCCATTATTTATGATCCGATAATCCGATTTTTGTCTGATGATTTATTAATTAGCTTAGCTTGTAAATGTTTGTTGATCTAAATCATTGAGATTATATTAGCATATATTATCTCTAGTATTTTTCTTAATATTTGGGAAGTATTACCTCTTCAGATACTCAAACGATGCAATGATTGAGCTGAGAATAAAATCGGAAAGACTAAAATAACTTTGCCCGATCGCTATCAGTAAATCGTTACGAGTCCAGACATGCGTTTGAGACATGCGTATTACGAGGTAATGGAATCACAAAGATGGCTGCTCGAAGGATGTTTTTGTAGTGGTACGATAACAACTTTGATCAAGTACGAATGTATACAATAAGCTGCTATATAATCAGTTATTAGGATTCAGTTTGTTGTATATGGTTTTAGTTATCTATATGGCTCGAGATTTGAATAAACTTCTGGTGAGGAATGGCTTCTGAATCTATGATCTATCAACAAGTTATGGGACATTTCATAGAAATTGTGTCAACCAGTCTGCTATTATTATTGAAAGCTATACCGAGTTTCTGAGAGGAATCTCGATGTTTTTTATAACTACAAAAACAATTTTACATTTCGAATAATATATTATAATGAACATGCTACAGACAGCGGACGCTGTTGCCAGGAACCCTTGGCGTTTTTGTCTGGTTTGTGTTGAAAAGACTTTATTTCATAACTCTAATGAGTTCAAACAGCATTTAAGACAGTTTCATTGTACGAAAGAAGGAGGATCATTTGTATGTCAATATGGACGGCATAAAGTATGTGTGTCATTACCTCTTGAAGGCGTTCATGAAGTTGATTATGAAACTCACGTTGAAAGGGTCCACATTCAGTTGAATGGTAAGTAGATCTGTCTGTGGATGAGGGTGATGGCTTCCCGTTGATGATTCATGATTGAAATATTCATAATATCTAATTTTGATAATAATAATGATAATAATGATCCGGTTTGCAGAGTAAGGAAAATGAAACCCCTAAATTATAGGCCTATGTAGTCTCTCAAGCTGACTGTGAACAATTTGCAGTGATTTTTCTTAATTTTCTCATCCATTTCTAAAGCAAGTGAATCAAACCGCATTTCATTAGATATATTTGCAAATAGTTGTACCTAACGGTCATTGTTTTTTCAAATATTTTCTTTGCCTTGCGTATCGAAAGAAAATGTGCTTTCCAATGAGTGCTGGCTTTGTTTTGCTTTTCGGAACCGCACTGCTAACAACATGCTTCGTTATGTCGCAATTCTATTGTGTGATATTGAAATCCACTCAATCATGTTCTCCAATTTCATTTTGCACATTTACTGATCGTTGGTAAAGATTGCAAAGACTGACTGTAGAAAATTCTCCACATTTATTATTTGTTTGTTTGACAACAACACAGGCAGTTTTCATTCAGCCGGAATTAACCCAGCAGTGCGGGTTAGTAGGAAGGTGAGCTGGTTTTCCGATTAAGGGGTAACCAATTATGAATAAGACAATCGGTCATCAAAAAAGTAATCGGAAATTTCAGTACCACATGATTTGTTAACCTTTTCAACTTAATACAATACAAGCTATTTAATTGATTAATTGTGGGAGGATAATTATTATCATTCATAGATGCCCTATTGCTGCTAAACAAAAATAAGCATTGAATTATTACTGGATTTTATTCTCTAAATAATCCTTGTTTGTCTAACATTTCAAAATATTCATGTGCCTACAATATACATAAATCTTGTCTATTGTCAATTCTATTGTTGTTTTATTGTTCTATTGTTTGTGATCAATTAACCGAAAATTAAACAGTTACCATTAATGGTTAATCAGTGCTTAAAAATCCATAACCGACCCACCATTACGGGTAAGACGTTGCTAGTACTATATATACTGAGCTAACCAGCGTTTAACATCATTGCTCTTAGCGAAAAGAGCCACTTCTCTAGAAATAGAGGAGTGGTACGGGTGCCTTCGGTAGGGCGACACCGTCCACATTACTTTTAGTACTATATATACAGTATATGAATTGTGGAATGTGATAGCTTTTTAATAGATTTGTAAAATAATTGGTAACAGTGAAACCTGCATATAACGGCCAGCTACAAGAGGTAGATAAATTGACCACTATAGATAGGTGGCCTTTATATACAGGTTCGATTCAATGGAAAATACTATTTTAGACATTGCAAAAGTGACCACTATAGACAGGTGGCCATTGTATAGAGGTGACCGTTATAACAGCTTTGACTGTAATGTGTGAAAGCAAGAAACATGATGGCAAAAAATTTTGGACATTATTAGTCTAACTATGAACATTTTCATGTGAAGTGCGTCCTGTGAACTTATAAATTTGTTTTGCTTCAATTTTATTTATTTTTGATAACACGTTTTGTCCTTAATATTTTAGGAAGAGCTGATAATATACAAGAAGAGAAACCATCACAAAGAAAATCGGAAACTTTTTCTAAGCAACCAGAAGTAAAGAAATGGACAGTTTATTCATCAACACAAAATCTTTCTGCCGTTCTTAATGACCCACGTCGTTATACAAGAGAAGTTGATTTCTTTACAAGAACATGGGGCGATGACTTTATTTGCTGTGAAGTTATACCACTTACATTGTTACCTAATGTACCTAAAATTTTATTTGAAGATTACCACAAGAAATTTGAAATTGTAAGTTTAGTGATATTGTTTTTACATTCGTTTTCACAGCGTTTATCTTGCGTATGCACATTTTGCCAATTTATTATTTTTAAGTGTTTCTCTTTAATTTTGTAGCGTCTTATGAACCATGCACGGTTGAAGAAACAATTGAAATCAACAGAAGATACCGCTGCGGAGGAATCAAACCAAGATGGATTTTCAAATGCTGCTGCCGCTGCTGCCTTGAGGCAAGCTAAAGGTAAGTTATAAATTTGTTCAGTTGAAATTAATTTTTGTTTTTGAGAATGCTAATATTATGTGGTAATTTATCACCTTTGAACCTATCAACTTATCAACTTATCACCGATGCTTGCGTTGATCATAAAAGCTATTCCATCGGAATTTGTAGTTACAGATGTGATAATGTAAGCAGGTTTTGACTGTGCCCTTGCCATGTCTACGGTAGTTTTATTTTGTGTTCTCCGTCATTCAAAACTCGTATTTACTAGGCTTACTGATATTTGGAGCTGGACTTGAACCATTAGACTGACCCAAAAATCAAGATTTGAAATGTTGTTGGTTTATCTGTTGATTCTATTGTTTAGAATTGTAATATCAGTTGAGATTGAGAAATGTCAGTCTGTCCTTGTGTAGTGTCAGTCTGTCAATCTAAAGAGATTCCCTTGAGAAGAATTTCCACATTTTGCTCTGTTCAACGATGACTGGTTGATAAACCTATTCTGTTTGCATTGATCACAGTATTCTTTTTGCTACAACAAGAGGCTACTGCACAGCATTCGTGTTTTGGTTCATGAAATTGTCTCATGTTTCACAATAGCTATTCTTTGATAGAAAAATGGCTTACTCAATCAGCTAACAATCTGCCATGAAATTGATGTATTAAAAATGATCTGTGAATAAGATCAGCTAGGGGGAGGAATCCATTGGGAAAGGGGGGACTAATACAAGTATAAAAGGTTTTACTAAGAAACAGAAATTTCTCTCCAATTTAATTATCAGGTGTTCGAAAAAAATGTTGACAAATGGTAATGCTCAGATGTTGCTTATATTTTGTGGATTTTTTTGTAAGAAAAGAAGTCGTATTGGTCAGTTCCATACACTGCTATGAAGGATCCTCGATCTACGTTTGCCCCAAGGCTACGTTTCTAGTTACTGGTATTTGAAGTATATCAATTGGATTGGCAATCTTTATAAGCTTAATACTGTGATTTGATTATATTTGATTATATATTTTCTGTTCAGATTATTCCACAGATGAAATCAGTCAGGTTCCAACAGTAAGTATTCGTAATTGTCATATATTTTTAACTTGTAGGCTTGATACTTGTATGTAAGAAGAAGTTGTATACCAAGAATAGAACTGTCTACTGTACATAGTGTTTAAAAGTTTAGAAACACATCAAAGTAATAAGTTTGTGCTCTCCTTTTGTTTGGTCATAAGATTGTAGATATCTAATATATCCAATTTTAATGGTGTGCCCGTTATGGATTTTTAAGCACCAATTAACTGTTAATGATAACCGGTTAATTTTCGACTAATTGAACACAAACAACAAAACAACTAATAAAGCAACAATAGACTTGATAATAGATAATATTTGTGAATGCTAGACAAACAGGGATAATGTACGGAGTAGAATCCAGTCATAATTAAACGTTTATTTTTGTTTAGCAACAATAGGGCATCTATGATTGATAATAATTATTCTCCCACATGTGATGAATGAGACAGCTTGTGTTGTATTAAAGTTGAAAATGTTAACAAATCAGGTGGTATTGAAAATTTCAATTATTTTGTCGATAACCGGTTGTTTAATTCATAATAGGTTAACCGGTTAATCTGTAAACCAGCCCACCTCTAGCCAATTACAGGCTATCCTTGTTAGATTGAAAAGATGAACGAAGGTTAATCACAATGAAGGATAATCGTAATCATTAACCCTGGTGGGTAAAGTTATCACTAACACTAAGGTTTTCCAAAGAACAATACTTTAAGATGTAAAATTAACCAGCAATCATCTATTTCTGTACCTATTATAATTACTACAGTACTTTGTATGAGCCCTTCGAAACCCCTACGAAAAACAGTTCAGGAGTTCATGAACAGTTCATGAACAGTTCATGAACCTTCCTGGACAGCTCATGAATGGTTCACTAACAGTTCATGAACTTTTCATGAAAGTTGGGGCCACTTCACTTTCATGAACTGTTTATGAACTCTTGAACTGCTTTTCGTAGGGAAAAAACCACAATTAAAATAAGGTTGCTTGAAGGCTATTATCAATAAAACATTGTGATTAAAATACAGCTATACATTCATTCTGTTGTAATTTAAAAATAAAACTATACAGCAAGATATGCAGGGTACCTAACAAGTAAGCATTCAATTTCTGCAACCAAAAATTAAAATTGAATTAAAAGGAATAAGCTTTAGAAAATTTAAATTAAGATTAAAAACTAAAGCTAAAGTGTGGTAAACTCTTCGACTGAGGGACGGTTCAAATTCGCAGTAGTCAAGGCAGAGATATCAGGATTGCCACCAGCTATACTGATATTATCAATTAAATTGCTTTCACAGGTATTCATGCATCCAACATTTAGCCTAGAAGATCCTACAACTTTCAATAATGTCCTTCCTTGGCAAAGTGTAGCTCCTAGCATGCATCAAAGATCACAGTCACGTAAAAAATCAAAAGAGGTACAGGCTGCTGTAGGGCAAGCATCTTCAAGAAAACTTTTACAGGAAAAGGTAACATAATTTATATGATAGTTTTAACCCCGTTAACTTTTAATAGCAGATATATTATTTAATTCTTGATTCTTTGTTTTATTTTAACTTTGAAAGTCATAGAAACTAAGTCACCATGCTGGAAACTTTCTTAGTTTAACACAGCTCTTGTCATAAAGAGAAATGGAAGGTGGTTTTATCAAATCTATGGTCATCCCTATATGTTGCCATAGCAACATGGCATCTGTTTCTATAGCATCATTATGATTACAAAACTGTTTATGTTCGTTAATTAGTCAAATACGTTAAAATAAAACGTTTATTTATTGTGATTACGTTCAATGAAAAACATTTTAGCTAGACTAGACAATATCGCAGATAAGAGCTCAACTCCCTTTAACATGTATCAATTCTACAAGACTATCAGAGACTCTGAATTTGAGTCATGTAAATGAAAGCGTAAAGGAAGAAGTGTTCAGGTATTCGCTAGAGCCACCCATTGACATTAATGAAAATCCATTGGAATGGTGGAAGGAGAATTGTAAAAAATATAATCGGTTACAGAGATTAGCTAAACGCCTTCTTGCAGCTCCACCAACTTCTGTACCGAGCGAACAGATATTTAGCAAGGCAGGACTTATTGTTAGGAAGCAACAAGCGTCGTTGAAACCAAGCGTTGTTGATGGCCTTATATTTTTAAATAAAAATAAGATGTAACTAATTATTAGTAATAAACAATATGATATTGATAAACTTTTAGTTACGTGCTCATTTTAGTTTTCTACAATTAATTTAATTTTAATTTATTTAAACGCTTATTTCTGTAATTGCTGTTTAATTCAATTTATTTTGAATTCCGTACCTTACTTGAATAATTATTTGATGTTTTATTATATTGTATCATAATTTTATTTCCTTATTAAACTTCATCCAACTGGCATTATATTACTTTTATATTACTTTTTGCACTCATGTTGATAAATGTTTTGGATTGTTATCAATAGCGCAATTTTTCTATTGTTCTATTGTTCTCTTCGGTTAACCGGTTGTCCACCGGTTTTTGAAAAAGGTTAACCGATTGTCTAAAATTCGCCACCGTTTCACCCCTAATCAGAGTATGCTCATAGATAACTAACCCTTGTAGTCACACAAGTCAAGCAACTAATGCAGAAGTTTAAGATCAGTTATGAACACTTTTTGAATAGTTAATACTGTACTTTACTTTGGATAATACTTTGGGAAAAGTTTGCGAGATCCAATGGCATGTTATTCACAAATAGCTCATGAATAGTTCATGAACAGTGTACAAAAAGTTTATAAAAATGGGGTGATCTAGCAACCATGAAGTGCAATTCACATGAGTAACTGCAATACTAAGCAGCAAAATAACATGAATCCATTACATTTTCATTTTTAGCTAAGTCATTACCTAGACATTGTGGAAGTTCGATTAGCACAACAAATTGCAGTTAAATCAGAAGACTTTTTTGCTGCAATGTCATCACAAGACCAGATGCAAGAGAATGTACGTTCTACTTGTAAAGATGTAAAAGAGTTGAGGTGAGTTTAGAAGAACCTTTCCTTAGCCACAATGTGACGTCAGTGTTCAAAAATTTTTGAAGTCTAATATATATGTGATACTTATTTGTAGTAAACATATATGTGATATCTGAGGTGAAGACTTGCTATTACATAATGATTATTGATACATATTTCTATTTAAAATTCACATGAGTAGCGTCTGTCCAATGGTCGCAATAAAACATTAAAATTTAAGGCACAGAAAACGATTGTGTAATCTTTTGCTCCATTGTATTATAATTACCGCTCTGTCAGATGACATTTTGAACACTATATATATCTCACCTTCTATTAGTAACATATTATTATTCATATTTATTGTTTGTATCAGACACACTCTGCTAGTTGCAATGTTTGTTGTTCAAACAAAGCAATCAGAAATTAAAATTCATTATTCACATCAAACTATATGGTATACGTATATGTTCCTTTTGGAGGTGTTCAGATTCAATTTTTTTGAGATCTATATCTGATCCAGGCAGGACCAACAAGTGTTGGTTCAGCTCTTGGTCAAAATCAAAAAGTACTTTTTAAAAATATAGTTGACATTATATCCTCCTATGTTTCACATAAGATGCATATATTTACACATTAATTTACCAAGTTTTGATGTATTGAGACCAGAGTCCAAAAAGTGTGAACTTTGAATCCTTTCCTAGTTTCCATGAGGCTAGATTAAATTTCAGAAGAAAATTGATATATTCTTTATTTATAATCCAAGTGCAATCAATAAAATTCAGAGGGAATATTGAAATGTTTTTTCAAGATTTCAGAAGGCTAAAGCTTTTGTCAAACCCTTATTGTGGCACTTTCAATCTGAATCACTGCCATCATTTTTTGAGTCAACCACATTATCATTTTTTGATACCTTTGGATGATATGATAATTTTATCGCTTTTCTTTTTTAGATCAAAACTTCAAGCCATCAGGGCATTAGCTGTTGAAACACCAATGAGAATATTGAGATTACAGCAGATTAGGAGTCGCTATGAATTTTTATATGATAAAGTAAGTTTTCAACAATTTCAATGTTTCCATTAGTTGTTCACCAACTTTACACAAACTACATGAACTCTACACGCGCTGTTCATGAACGCCACATTTAACCAGTTCATGAACTAGTCCATTTTACGTTACATGGCCCAATTTCCATGGACTTTTTCATGAACAGTTCACACTCATATCTTGAAAAGTGTTCCATTTAACATTCCTTAACTGTTTTTATAGTGGTTATATACCCGTCTAATGTGTTACAGCTTACAATCACTTTTCAAATTGACCTTATTTAAACGGATTTTGAAACTGAATTTACATTGCCAAATTTTTATTAGCTAAACCAATTTTTTTTAAAGTTTGAATTTTTCTCAGGTGTTTTGTAAGTTTTATTAATTGTGTTTCAGCTCAAATTGATCTCAGCCATACACCAAACTCAACCAACAATACAATTACTTTTATCTTCATCTGACTATGTTAGTGCACTTGATTTAATTTCTACATCTCAAGAGGTTTTACAACTGGAATTGGCTGGCATTCAATGTTTCAGGTAAATTATTTCCATTGTTGTTGCTATTAGCACTGTTGTCAAATCTTTCACCCAAAAATGACCCTTTTATAAAAAATTAGTACAGAAAGCCTGTCTAATTTAGAGCCAATGCCATACCCAGGGTTCGACAAAAGTAGGTAGGACTCCTGCAATGCTAGATTCCGTAAGGCTAGAGCAAATCCAGATGAAACTTGATATTTTTAATCATTCATTAGTCAAACATCAACAAAAAAATTCAGAAAAAAATATTGAAATACCTAGGATTCTAGAAGGCTGAACCTTGCAAGCTTTTGTTCAAGTAACTTTTTTAGCATAAGATTGGCTTTAAATCTGATACTAATTGATCATTTTCCAGATCCATAGTATACCAGTTGAATAAAGTCACTTTTGGGATAATATATTAGACATCTGTGATGTGTGTAGAATCTGTAGATAGATGAAACTTCAAATCCTTCAGAAAGATGGTTTTGATTTTCAAGTACATTAAACTACGTAACCAATAAGCCTACCTAGATAAACTTACCTTTTTCAAGACGTTCTGAACAAACTTAAATAAGGATGCAATCAATATGTCAATGATCTCACTACTTTAATTTTTATAGGCATCTTGGTTCTCAGTTATCAGAAATGCAATCAGTCATAGAAAAGATGATGGAAGCAGAATTAACAAATTTTGTAACGGAATGCTTTTCTAAAGAATCTGGTGGTGCAACTGAATTTGTGTTTGATGAACAGGTAAAATAAATGGATATAATTATTATGGCTTACCGAAACAATTTAGGTTGTGATGGCTTCAATTTTCTTAAGGGGAGTCTCTCCCACTCTAGCATTGGAGTAATCTGTCATCATAGTTGTCTGTATACAGAAATCAAACATTTGAATCAAAACTGTTCATGAACACCTTATGAACAGTCCACAAACAGTTCATGAACGTTAAATTGCCCAATTTTCATGAACTGTTTTTCATGAAGTGTTCATTAACAACTTATGAACAGTTCACAGACAGTTCATGAACGTTAAATGGCCCAAATTTCATGAACTGTTCATGAAAATTTTCATGAACTGTTCATGAACACCTTGTAAATAGTTCACGAACAGTTCATGAACATTAAATGGCCTAATTTTCATGAACTTTTTTTCATGATGAACTGTTCATGAAAATGTTGCCATTTCACAAGGGCTAGAGTGCTCAATTAAAATAGTACTATTTGCGACTGCGTTTATATTGTCATGGACATGCTAAATTATCTAATTTCAACGGATATTTTTTTGCGGTTTTTCATGCGATTTTCATACGATGATTTCATCTGATCAAATATAATATCACACGATTTTAAAGTGGCCTGTCGAAATCAGGCGAATTTCAAGTGAGTATCACACGATATTCCGAGTGTTTTTCATGTGTCTAGAATAGTGTATTGAGATTCAGGAGAGATATGAGCTGTCATGCGTTTGAGAGAACTTGACAGGTTACCAGAATAAGTCAAGTATAGGTTAAGATTCCACTTGAGCTTTGATTTGGATCGAACTATTCATTTGATTGTATTATGTTTTGATGCTTTTAGGATCAAGTTGGTTCAGTGGTGTTGGGCCTCTTAAGACAGCGTAAAATTAATGTCATACAATTAGTCAAAGAACATGTTTATACATCAATCAAGACAAGTATTCGTAAGGTGAAGTATAAAATAGTTTTTCAATTTCTGAAATAAAGTGTTCAGCTTGTAATGGATGAGAGGGCTGTACAACATTTCTTTTTTAAAATATATATCTTCAAAATATAATTATGGTATGAATAATAGCATTGTTCATGGGAGTGGCTCGGAATAACGTTAGCTAGTTCAAAATATTAAACAAAAGATTATACTGTTAGTTCAAATAGCTGATTATTAAACAAAATTCGGCCCAAACTAACAACTGAAAATGGTGTCAAACTAATACATACTGTCATGAAAGCTAGTTTGTATGTTTCATAAATTCTATGAATTTAGTAAATTTTGTATTCAATATCTTTTTTCAAAATTACTTTGAAAACATCAAATTTTGAAAATCATTTTACAAATTGATTTCATCTGCAATACAGTACTACTTTTCAAAATGGAGGCTCAAATGATGTGTAGTTTTCTATAATTGTGTTTAGAAGTGTTTGTATACCCACCAACTAGGCAAGAGCCTCTACCCCGCGTCCCTCTCCATGATACTGAGAGTTGCTGCACGTATGAAATGGAGTTCTGACGTAATGCACACTGGCTAAAGGCGTTTGACTACCCACCAACCAGCAAAATTACCTTTTTCAATTGCCTCCCATTGATTATTCTATCCACTATGAATCTTGACTTTACTGAATACTACTGGAAACCTACTGAAAACATACTGGATGGACTTATACTGGAATGGTAATGGCTACGGAAACCATACTGAAATCCAACAGACATTTCAACCTAGATTTTACTCATTCTATTAAAAATTACTGAAACGCACCTTAAAATGGGAAAGCTACTGTAAAGTGCCCAATTCAGTAGCCTACTCAATAGGTACAGTATGTTTTCAATAGGTTTACAGATTTTCAAAATTTGTAGTGGTATGATATCTCATTTGATGATTTTATTAGGTTGTGTATGGATCAATGAATTACAATGTTGATGGCGATGAAGACAGGTATCACTATTTATACATCTTGTCTTTTAATATTAATTAATTTTTTAATATTGAGACATTTTGCTGTCTCTATTATCAGTTATTTTCTGATATTTGTGTAACTTTATCCAATTATTTTTATCCAATAGTCAGTCGGCTGGAGAATATGTACGTCAATTAACTCATGAAGAATGGCTAGAAGTAATGAGGAATGTTTTCGATGCTGGATTGGATGTTCTTAAACGTGTGAAAGTAGGATTTGATGACATTGTTTTAGTCAGTTCTGTACTTATTAGTATTATTTTCATTAAATTCAAAAAATTATGAGTCGACTCATAAAAAATTAAAACTCAAATTTTTTACCTTAACTTGTGATATGATCACGACATCTATCAAGCATTCGTCCAGCACAACAACACAATAGCTGTCATGATTTTATCGCGCTCACTCGTTGTGATAGGAATTTTTACAGTAGCCTATGACGTCACTTTAACTTTCGTTCTTCGTTTTTCAAGATTTGAAAATTCTCACTTTTTCAAATTCTTATTTCTCAAAAATACTTATCTGTTTATCAAAAACCCTGGCAAAGTAATCAAGGCACTTAGTACAACAAGTTAATGTAAAACTGTTGAGTTTTAATTTTCTATGAGTCGACGGTATTTTAATGAATCAAGCTGTTTGAGTATTCAGGATTACGATGTCGAAATTAATGTTTTATAACTGTCTGCAAGGTTTAAATTTTCTTGAGGTGATATTTTATCTGGCTATACCCATTCAAATGCAAATCATGAAATTATGAATATTGTAATACAGTCAAACCTGTTATAACGGTCACCTCTATACAGTGGCCACCTGTCTATAGTGGTCACTTTCGCAATGTCTAAAATATTATTTTCTATTGAATCAAACCTGTATATAAAGGCGACCTGTCTATAGTGGTCAATTTATCTACCTCTCTTATTTGGCTGTTATATACAGGTTTCACTGTATATCAAAACTCACAAAGAAGCAGGTTTGCTTGCAGGTTGACTTTTGCCATAGTTTATAGCTTACTTGTAATAGATATATATATATATATGTGTATGTTATTTCATGACCGAATATATATCATCAAAGCAAGACTTACAAAATTGAAAAACGGTCTGGAAAAGTTTCATGAACTTACTATTAACCGGCGGTGGATGACTCATTAACAATTCCTGAATAATTCATCGATATATCTTAAAATTTAATTAACGGATGTGAAATTCAAGTACTTTTCACTTTGCTTTAAAGCACACACAAATTTACAACTTAATAAACATGAACGTAGTGGTAATTATTGTTTTTTTTTATGTGAAGAGAAAATTTTTTAGATATTAATTATTTTTCTATGTAGTTTATTACAGAGAGCATGCAACTCTTTCTTGATGTAGCACTGCAGGCCAGTTCTACTCAACCAATTGAGACTGAGAATGAAACTAACGAAATGTATGTATTTTCTATTTAAACCCTTTATCTCGAATCCTTATCATCGCAATAATTTGGCCTAGATGCTTGGTTGGTGGGAGGTTGGCAGCAAAATACAATAGCTAGTTGAGCGATAGCAGACCTGACACCACCAACCAAACTCCAGTCACACTGCTAAGTCAGTGGAATTCCTAGTTATTCTTACCTTTGTCAACCAACAAGGGATGGGAATGGAGGGGGAAAATAAACAATGAACAGCGTAAAATATCAGCAGCACATAAATCAACCACATCAACAAATACAATAGCAGCAACATTAAAATTGTGTTCATACACAAATTTGACATCATTTGTTTAGATGAATGGCTTTGACATAACAGATCATAGGCATACATGCAGTCACAGATCAAATAAGCCATTCAATAAGCATAAACCCTCATTGAATTTCCTAAACCATTCAGAGGTGCATTGAAGCAAAGAAAGAACAATATTTTCTATTTCTGATGTATTCTGCATTTGCTGACAACACAATTCTAATGTCTCTAGATTATTTCCCTAAGTATTATGATAATTAATAATAATTTATAATGTAGTTGAATTTCCTACAAAGGATTTCTTTCATATGTAAGAGAAATCATGTTAAACCTACTAGAGGACATTCTAAACAAATCTCTTATACATCACTCCATGTAAATAATGTTGTATCTAATTCGTTCTTTTATCGTCATCGTGTAACCAATTTGTGGAAATCTTTTCCGGAACTCGTTGTGTTTTCATCATCATTGGCTTTGTTTAATTTGTACAATCCTAATTTCTCTACATTATTTCTCTAGATTATTTCTCCAAGTATTATGGTCATTCATAATAATTATTGATGTAGTTGATTTTCCTACAAATGTGATTTTTTCATAGAAGAAATCATGTCACATTTAGAGGACATTTTAAACAAATCTCTGACAGATCGATTACAGTAAATAATGTTGTATTTAATTCGTTCTTTTATCGTGTAGCCAGTTTGTGGAATTCCCTTCCAAAGCTCATAGTTTTGTCATCATTTTCGTTGTTCGTCACCATCATTAGCTTTGTTTAAATCAAGTTTAGATAGTATGTACCATGTAAATTAAAGCATCAGGCTACGTGTAAATGAACATTTTTTTTCTAATTAATTTTCATGTGCTTGCCTGTAATTATTAAGTACCTAAGTAATCTAGAGACGGTAACGCCCTACCGAAGGCACCCGTACCAATCTTCTATTTCTAGCGGAGTGGCTCTTTTTGCTGAAAGCAATGATGTTAAATGCTCCTTATTGATCTCAGCCGCAACACTACGGATCAACTTCAACAAATTTCATGGCAGATTGGTCTCGATTGTCAATGCCCAACGATGTGCCACAGCTACTCACAATGCAATTCCCTCTTGTCCATTTCATTCCATTCCATTGTAACTATTAATTATGTTTTACAAATATATTAATCAATCAAAAGATCATTGACACTCACAAAATGCTTGTTTGGATTTATATTTGTTGTGGATCTCAATATCCGATTCATGCCTTGAATAATCCTTTCAAATATTTTCATTTCATTAGCATTTCAGACTTTCAATAGGATATTAATTTGCACTCTATTGCAGTGTTGGAACTCACAACAGTACCGTTTTAACTTCTCATAGATTTTAATTTTGGTGTTTTTACTTTGAACAGTTCTGGTAATCAAATCATTACAGGATCAAGATATAACAAATTAAGTTCAAAGAATTCGGAATTATTATCATCCGCAGCAGATTTGATTCAGATGCGCTGTGCTAAATTAATTAATATGAGATCAAAGGTTAGTGAGAATTATAATTCATGTACATATTTTTAGAAAAAAATTATTCAACTTTTTGAAATTTGATACCAAGAGTTGTTGTCAATGTCCAAAGGCTCTCTTTTCTGGCAAAAACTAAAACACTTGAATCTGCCTTGAGTAATTAGATAGATAGATATTTGTTTTATTCATTGGATACAAGTAAATGCAAATGGAATTGACATTTATGATGTTACAATGATTGTGGTCATGTAAGCGTAAAAACTTGTTTATTTGGATACAAGGTAATTTACATTCTGAAATTCTAGCTATGAAATGTTGTTAATGGAGTATCAAAAGTTTCAATAGTAAATGGACAAATGAGAATGGTAAAATCTGTGAAAAATGTATTGGTTATACAAAATAATTTATTTTTTATTTTATTATTTACAGTTGTAAGTTAAATTGTGCTTTTCTGTTGGCATACATAAAAGTTTTACAGCTGTCTGTTATAGTAGACGTCGTGGTATACTGCTCTTGTAGAGCCTTTTCAGACAAAATCCCTGAAACTGGTTGTAGTTGTTTCGAATTGTAATATGTAGGAAACTACACTACAATCTTTAAATCCGATCATGTAGTGATAGTATCTGGTTTGTTTTTTAGGGCGGAGCATTAGACGCACTTTCTGCTGCTGAATTTGTTGACGTTGCACGAGTAATTGAAGAATTTTCTGGTCAATCGGAAAAGACATCTGGTGGACGGCAATGTCATAACCTACGATCAACACTATTGTCTCAAGCGAAACAATTTCTTGAGAATTTTCATAGAGAGAAGAAAGAAAAACTCGGGTTTGTGGATTTTTAGTTACAATGTCTTGCTTTAAAAAAATTAGAATTTTCCAAATATTGAATTGGGAACTACATCTGTTTATTAATAGAAATGCAGATTTATCGCATTTATTTGACTTTTACAAATTATTTTATTTGAAATAGCCTTATTCTTGATAACGAACGATGGAAACAAGCTGACGTCCCAGGTGAAATCCAGGCTTTGGTTGATTCGATTTTTGAAGGTAACCAGCATTTCAGTTTCATAGCAACGCGATTCCAGGCTATTATTATTGCAATACTGATGGTACATTTCAATACGTTTATTATGGTCTCGAAGTATTTACTCTGAGCAAGTAAATGGCATCTTGTTCAATGCTAGTAGGCATCTAGAATACATTTCTTAGCCATGATTTATGCTATCAGTTGCTTGATTCTGTTGAGAATGTGTCTCGCTGTTTAACTGCTGATTATTATCCAAACAGATATTTCAATTTCATATTTAATTGAAATCTAATCCCTGCAAAAAATTTACCAAGTTCATGAACTGTTCATGAACGTTAAATTGGACCATTTAATAATTATAACGTTCATAAACAATAGTGAAATTAACCTTCTGATTGCAATCAACATTTTTGTTGTAATAAATGTATCAACATTTTTGTTGTAAAAAATGTGAATATTATGATTGTGTCTGTAACCGCTATTTTGATTACCCCTGCATAAAACGGTTCAGGAGTTCATGAATGAACGTTTCATGAAAATTTGGGCCATTTAACGTTCATGAACTATTCGTGCACTTCTTACCTGTCTTTCGCAGGTGACACAGCAAACAGTTAAGATATTTAATTATCCCTGTCTTTATATGCAGTACACTATATGGGCTAGGTCAGTCTTTTTCTATTCATATAAACTGTAGAATTGGTATTTCCCTATTAAAATTCGATTAGAAATTCATTTTCAATTTATAACTTACTTTTGTGTTGTGCTTTATCATCTGAATGTTAATTACAGGCAATGAAGTCACATCACTACAACCAAAATCAGGTAAAAATCAGATGGAGTATCTCTTTGTCAAGCTCTGTGAATATAGTGATGCATGATCTTAATTAAAGATATAAAACCATATCTTTCTATTATTTCATATCCAATAAACTCTACAAGGAGGTAAATGTTGATAATTTTATTAAAATGGTGAATGCTGGAGATGTATTTTCATACCAATTTAAATCTCTTCATTTAAATTTATTTACACTTCCACAGTCATATTACATTTGCTTTTGTGGATAACTTGCTAGAATTTGCCAGAGGGTCTGTCTTTTAATGAAAGCGCTTCAAGGCGTACCCTAATAACATCCAAGCCTTACTTATAAACTCAATCTTGTGTTCACGAAAACATCCATTCTCACAATATTAAAATGTGAATATGCCATGAGACTGTCATGAAATTTTACGCTTTTTTCATTGTTTTGATATCAGTAATGTATTTATGTTACCAATATCATATTTTATTCAATTTTTCATATTTTATCTATTGTAGTTTCAATGAATGTGAAATCAATCCCATATTTAGTTATCGAAAAACAAAAAATGGCAGTTGTTGGGTAATAACAGATTTAATTCATTCAAAATCATCATTCTCAATTCAGCCATATTCAATTCTGGTTGTTTAACTCATGTTTTTTGCTAAATTTGATTTATCTTGACATTTTATTTTTATCAACATTTTTTAGAACTTTATTATTATTAATCAAAATGATGGTTGAGTATTGTCAATGTGTCACTGATATTCCGATGCTGGTCGTCGATGTCATGACAAAATTATGCGAATTAATGAAGGTTAGTTCTATTATTTTCATGTTTCTTAACTTAAACATCCATGTTGAAAATCTGGATTGTTTTTTTAACAGAAAAATGAATTATTGTGGTGAAAAATGAACATCTTTTGTGTAATAAGACACTATGAATCTTGGATATACTGAATCACTACTGAAAACCAACTGAAAACATACTGGAATGGGATTGAGTACTGAAACCATACTGAATTTCATCAGACACTCAAATCTAGATTTTTCTCATTCTGCTGAAATGTAAAAAGTAATGTAGACGGTGTCGCCCTACCGAAGGCACCCGTACCACTCCTCTATTTCTAGATGAGTGGCTTTTTTCGCTGAGAGCAATGATTTTAAACGCTCTTTGTTGATCTCAGCCGCGACACTGCAGATCAATTTCAACAGATTTCATGGCAGATAGGTCTCGATTGTCAATGCGCAACGATGCGTCGCAGCTACTCACAATGCAATTCCCTCTGGACCATTCCATCCGCCATCCTCAGATGGTACTCATTTGATGTTTCAGATAAAGTCAAGGCTGAGTTGACCTTAGGGGGATTTGAACCACAGTCGATCAGATATGATCCGATCTGAAGTTCGGTTGCTCTGCCATCTGAGCTAATCCTTCTACTGAAAAACTACTGAAACACACCTTCAACGCTGAAACCTACTGAAAATAGGCCAACAATTCAGTAGCCTATTCAGTTTTCAGTATGTTTCCAGTAAGTTTCCAGATTTTCAAAATTCGTAGTGAGCTAGAGAAGAGTATATGGACTATAACTGTTAAAGCAATTTCTGTTGAATTAAAACTTTTAAGACGTACGTTTTGTAATGTTTTTCTTTTTATGAAATTCGTTAGTAACGTTTATCAGGTTTCTGTCAGTTTCTGTAAATTTTCAGTACCATTCCAATGTTAAAAAATTGTTGTGGTATAAGCATGGCAAATAGACTTTTATGACAATGATGTTACGGCTTTGATTGGGTTCACAAAATACATTACAGCCTTTACCCCCCTGAGTAATTTAAGATGGCTAGGCAAATTAACAAGGGATTTGATTCTATTTTCTGCAGTACTGTCGATATCACCGTATTTGATATATTAAATTTGATAAATGTTTATCTCTTCTAGATGTACAATTCTAGAACTTGTCAACTTGTTCTTGGCGCTGGTGCGATACAAGTTGTTGGTCTCAAAACAATTACAGTTAAACATCTTGGTCAGTATTAATTTAATATTTGAAAATGTATCAGTTTGATTGTTTTGAAAAAGTTCATAACTTTTTACAGTGAAACATGTATATAAAAGTCAGCTACTAGAGGTTGACAAATTGAACACTATAGGCAGGTGGCCGCTGAGTAGAGGTGACCGTTATAACAGGTTAGACTGTATCAGATTTTTAACATGATTGTTATGTTTTTATTTGTGTATTTTAGCTCTTGCTGCTCAGTGTCTAGAAGTGGTGATTTTACATGTGCCATTATTCAAGAGTCATTTTGAAGTTCTTCTGCCACCAAAGCAATATGTTCTTGTTTCACAATTTGATCAAATTTTAAAGGTGAGAAATACTTGTAAATAATAGTTGATTAACTTCATCGACTAATGGTCATTCCATCATATTTGGTAAGACCTTGAAATGCTTGAATCCCCCTAGAGTGTTATTGAAAGTGATCCAGAACAGTTCCATAAAAATTTCACAAAAAAATCCATGAAAAAATTAATGCCATTCACATACTTCTTAATTTCATATTAATCATATCTTAAACTGTCGATCAAACTTTTCTGCAAACTCCTATATGAACGAGAATGTATAATGTTCCTGTAGTTTATTAATATAATGTTCCCCTATAAGTTTTTTAGTGGAGTTTGAATTTCAGACTGTTGAATTATTTTAAAAAGTAATTTTTTTCTTTCTATTAATTTTGTTAAGGATTATGGCAACCACCGTCATGAAATTATTTCTAAAATTATCAATTTGATGGAAGAGCTTTTTAGAAAACATCTGAATTTGGTATGTAGCCTATATATAGACTAGCCTTTTGATGTTACTGTGTGTTCTTAGTACAGTTGTATAGCCTTTTGAATGTTTTTATTGACATTCAAAAGCTTTAATATCTAATAGATGAGTGCCACCACAAATCTAAAATGATAAACGAAAACACCACACATACGTATTAAGCGGACCTTCTAGTCCTTGCTGTGAATTAATTTATACGGTTATTGGTAGTGAGCTTGGTCCTTGTTGAAAATTAATTTATACGGTTATTGGTAGTGAGCTTGGTCCTTGTTGAAAATTAATTTATACGGTTATTGGTAGTGAGCTTGGTCCTTGTTGTAAATTAATTTATACTGTTATTGGTAGTGAGCTTAGTCCTTGTTGTAAATTAATTTATACGGTTATTGGTAGTGAGCTTGGTCCTTGTTGTAAATTAATTTATACGGTTATTGGTAGTGAGCTTGGTCCTTGTTGTAAATTAATTTATACGGTTATTGGTAGTGAGCTTGGTCCTTGTTGTAAATTAATTTATACGGTTATTGGTAGTGAGCTTGGTCCTTGTTGTAAATTAATTTATACGGTTATTGGTAGTGAGCTTGGTCCTTGTTGAAAATTAAATTAATTTATACGGTTATTGATAGTGAGCTTGGTCCTTGTTGTAAATTAATTTATACGGTTATTGGTAGTGAGCTTAGTCCTTGTTGTAAATTAATTTATAAGGTTATTGGTAGTGAGCTCCACAATAAAATTTGATTAAAACCAAAAAACGAGAAAGTAGTTAGTGTATCTATATGAACATGTTTATCTGAATTTCAAGCTGCCCTGAGAAAGCTGTCGTTTTTAGAACTATGCCACTGAGTGTATCACTTTAACAGACTGACTTCTGATTGCCACATTTTGACTAAAATTATATATCTCTCGGAAATATCCACAAATTATAACGTTTTCTACTACAAAAATATTTTTTTGTGATGGCAAAATATACAAAAACTAGAAAATCCCCCCTTACAGAGGATCGTTTTCATGGTTAACCTGTCCCTAGCTACTTAGGCAACTTCACTGAGCGGCAATAAGTTTGTAGCAAACTGTTTTCTGCAGAAACAAGCTAATATTTTGGTTTTTATTTCAATTATTTGATTATATGTAATTGTTATGGGTTTACTTTTTTTAGTGGGAGGTTAAACCACCGATGCCATCGGCTGCAATGAGAAACATATCAAAACAAATAATAAAATTGCATGGAAGTTTATCGACAGTATTTTCATTGAAACAAATCGAGGTGAGGAATTTTGCTTCAAAAAATCTGCTCACAATCTGAGCAAAAATGTTGCTCACTTACTCCATCCATCCATCCATCCATCCATCCATCCATCCATCCATCCATCCATCCATCCATCCATCCATCCATCCATCCATCCATCCATCCATCCATCCATCCATCCATCCATCCATCCATCCATCCATCCATCCATCCATCCATCCATCCATCCATCCATCCATCCATCCATCCATCCATCCATCCATCCATCCATCCATCCATCCATCCATCCATCCATCCATCCATCCATCCATCCATCCATCCGTCCGTCCATCCGTCCGTCCGTCCGTCCGTCCGTCCATCCATCCATCCATCCATCCATCCATCCGTCCGTCCGTCCGTCCGTCCATCCATCCATCCATCCATCCATCCATCCATCCATCCATCCATCCATCCATCCATCCATCCATCCATCCATCCATCCGTCCGTCCATCCGTCCGTCCGTCCGTCCGTCCATCCATCCATCCATCCATCCATCCATCCGTCCGTCCGTCCATCCATCCATCCATCCATCCATCCATCCATTTGTTTTTTGCAGCTTTCGTCATGCTTTATTTGAGATATGGATGGAGTAACTGCAGTTTAGTAATTGCAATTGACTTTGACTTTGATGAAAACGTGTTTCTTTATCAACTTCTAAAGTGAGAAATATAACTTTTGTGTAGTCTGTAGTAACCTCAAGTGAGGTATTAACTTTTGCTGAATCAATGGGTCTAGATTAACCTTGTGAACCCATATGTTTATCTCAATTAAATTAAGATATTCTCTTTCACCTCTATAGTCACTTTTTATGAATATTCAAAGAAGCTTTCGAAGTTGTCTGGCTGATAAATTAGTTGAATTGGGTGTTACTAATGATGGTGGACCGCAACATGGGTAAGTGCAATGCTCCATTGCATCCAAAACATCAAATGTGTTGACACTTGGATGGAATGCCTCTCCATTCTAGGAAATTTCCAAACTGATCTATCATTTGAATTATTCTGCAAGGCCTGACTATGTCCAGCATTACACCCTGTCTGTATAAACCATCTTGAATATTATTGTACTACTTGAATGTCGAAAAGTTGTACTGTTTCTATGATGTGTGGAACCCTTGTAAGAATGTTATTGAAATGCTGCAATACAAGAAATTGAATGGCTACTATGCTAGTTTCAATTAAGGGTTCATGCACGGGCTGCAGTGCTTCATCGCAAAATTCCTGCACAAGTGACGTTAGGGTCAAGTCACGTGATAACCACTCGGTCGAGTATAAATTCATTTCTGTTTCACTAGTTATCGTCGGTTGGCATAGCTCATTCGGATTGAGTCTGACTAGTGTGCAGGGTATTCTGGTTCGAGTCCTGGTCGGTCCGAAATTTTCATTTATTTTCATTATTTATATCCCGAAATGTTTTTAAATTACTGTTCGTTCATTATACGCATGCGTTGGTATCCATAATGGCTGCGCCTGCCGGTCAAATTAGTAATAGTTACAGGCGAACAGTCGAACATAGCGAATAGTCGAACATAGATAGTGTGACGTTTACATCTTTGCGCAGGCGCTGATAACTGCCGGTCAAATAGCCTTGGCGCTAAATGACCGGCTGCCGGTCAAATAGTCACAGCGGATTGAGAACATGTTTCCGAAAGAACAAAGATGGCATCCAAAAATCACGTGACTGGCATATGTCCAATTGGAGACGATAGCGGCACATGAAAGCGTGTCCCAACTCTTGTAAATAGATGGCTCTGGTTCAACATCTTGACTTTTCTGTGCCTTGCGAATTAATTTAAGCAACCAATCATAATTCAGTACAATCCACTAGTTTATTGGAATAATATTAGTGAGATTCTCAGATGGAAAATGTTTGGACCATTGAGCTCCGGTGGTCGCAGGCACAATTATTTAACAATAGAATTCCTGCAGGCACATTTTTCTAAAATTCAAAAGTATTCTGAATCTATGAATAGATCATGAAGTTTATTAATGAAGCCGAATAAGAGGTGCGTAATAATAAAACTAATTAGTCTATGTATAAATAAGGACAATTTAAATTGCTTGACCAAGAAAATTCCGGTTGAAAAATGTTTTCGATCCCTGGAGGTTTTACCACAGATAATAATAGATGTATGTGTTTATTGTTGTTTTTTTAGACTAGTGACATCAGATTTAACATTTTTCGCTGAATCTCTCTCATCGCTACATGGTATGAAAGACACAAGTAAACATTTGAAAGGCTTATGGCTTACAGTTTCAGAAAAACGATTAATAATGAAAAGTTCTAAACATTAATACAACAGAAATTAAATATAATACAGTATTTAAAAACGAATAAAACATAAGAAATTTATATTGTAATTTATATTAAATTTATGAAACGAATTCATATTTGTATATGTTATTAGTTAAATTTAGTAACAAAGAGAATTTTATTAGATACTTTATAGGGTAATTTTATAATGAAAATATCCAATGCCTATATATATATATTATATGATGGTTTTTAATTGTTTTTAATCGATTAAGCTCAATTACACTCATGTTTATTTTACTTTCAGAAAATCTAAGGTTGATTTTAAATTTGAAAAGGCATCATCAAATTGAACCTCAAAATCTATCTATCTTTATTAGAAAATGCCCTTAAATTCTAAGCCTTTCCTCATTCCAGTTACATTGTACTCCTTAAACATCAACTTACATTCCACTATAATTCACTTTTAAGACTTCTGTTAACGAAATTGAGCCATAAAACCTTCACAAACTTCGTTAGCACGGGAGGGGTTACACTTTGAAGAAAGCAAATAAGGGAATTTCTATCAATTTCAACAAACTTTTCTACTAGTCTTTCTAGAAGTATTAATTGAGAGATACTTAATTTCGACTTCGTTATACTGAGTAGGGACAAATAAAACACTATAAATACGATGTAAAACCTGTTCTCTTTCTCTTCCATTTGTAATTAAAAATTCATCATTTGCCGTTTGCAATTTGAAAACTGATATGCATACCCGTAAAGTAATGCTAATTTATACTATAAGGTTATTTTTCTACATTATTCTGTAGGTAGGTTGATTGGCTCAAGTCTCGCTTTCCTTTTTCTGCCTCATTTTCATGATTTGGATCATCATTTTCATTCTCATTCCAAAACTTCGGAATTATATAGAAGTGAGACTTATAGTCAAGTAGATAGGCAATTTGAATGACAGTCTATGTTTATTTCTTATATGTTCTGTAAATCATTCAATTAAAACAACAGATGGTAAATCTGGAATGTTTTCCGTTTCAGAGACGTGTTTGATATCCTCATGGTCTTCAACATCATTCTTAATATCATTATTATCATCGTTATTCTCATCGTTATTATCGTCTCCATCTTGTGTAGCTGAGTTATGATCTTCTGTTTCATTAACAGGCTTTACATCTTCACATGGAAAATAAACTGGTAACAGTGATTGATAAATGCCAAAATCTTGATTAAGAAATGTACAGAAAATGATACGATCCATCTAAATTAAAAATACACAGATTGTGATAGATATGAATATGATAATTTATTTTTGATAAACGACATAATTATGTTTTGAAGTCAACAGCTTACTTCAAAAACTGTACTCTGACTTTTATTAGTAAGCAAACAGGTTATAATATAACCAGTGATTCTACCAAAATGGTGCAGCAAAGATTGCTTTTTATAAAAGTACAGAAATGCATCAGTCAATTGACATCACGGTCTCAGACCCCAGGAAATAGCCTGGCATTAGCACGATCCAGTCTTTTGACATGGTATTAACATTTTCATTGTAAGGGTACCCGGAATCTTGGCATAATGTTAATATAATCTTGAAGGAGTGGAACAGGAGCCGGAAAAGAAGTATTTTTGAAGTTTCAAAATTAAATTTCCAAGTTCCTAATGGCACCGATAGTGACAACAGGAAATTAGCTTTGCAATGCCATCATTCACTTTCTAAATTATTATTAAAACTATTCATTCAAAAACTTTAATCACAGACGCAATGTTTTTGAAGCAGTATTTGTAGGCCTACCAACCTATATTGTCCAAAAGAGGATATTTTTACACTCTTGTGCTCGTTGCCACTTGGCACGCGCCACGCTCAGCTGCCATCTTGAGAGCATTATCATGAGAGGTATATTTCAAAGCTTTAACGTTATACGCTGTTGAAGAAATTTGACAAACAAACAATTACCTTATCTTCATTTTTGTTGAGCCATTTTCTTGTTGTTTCAAGAGCAATTTGAGCAGCGCTATCATTAGGATAACCTTATGAAAAAACAGAAATAGCATACAGTGAAACATGTGTATAACAGCCAGCTATGAGAGGTAGATAAATTGACCACCATAGGCAGGTGAACTAACCTTTATATATAGGGGTTAATTCAATAGAAAACCCTTTTCTAGACACTGTTTGAGTGACCACTATAGACAGGTGACCGCTGTATAGAGATGGCCGTTATAATAGGTTTTTCAGAAACAGTTCATCAATAGTCTATGGATAGTTCATGGATAATTCATCACATGTTTATTTAAACTGGTCCTAAAAAATGAAAATTTGAAAACTGAATTGCATTCTGGATTTTATTGTTCTAGTGGGTAAGAAAATCGTAAGTTCAAAATTTGAGTTAACGCTCCAAAATTTCAAAACAAGATAATCAAATGTCAGTAAGGTATTTTTGAATAATGTTTTCATGTCTACGAAGGTAACAGAAATATTATTGTGGCATTTAAAAGTCTATTGGATGCAACCTATACTGAAAATTCGTGTTTCAAAGTGATGCATTTGAATGTATGGCTTCCACTGTGATTTTGACAGATTACAGAAGTGTGTGGTTTTCTATAAAACTAAAAATAGGTGTGAAATAGAAAGGTGTTGGAAGATTTAGCTTTTCTTGAATTTTGGATCATTGCTATGCTCATATCTTCCAACAAAAATGTACAAAAAACCACTGTCCATATTAGTTATTTTTAATTATAAACAGTTTCCAACAATTCTTTGACAAATCATAGTAAATTGAAATTAAAATCTGTCAACACCTTCACAAAACAGAAAACCACACAATTGTATGATCTGTCAAAGTCACAGTGGAAGCCATACATTCAAATGCATCACTTTGAAACACAAATTTTCAGTATAGGTTCTCATCCAATATACTTAAGTAATATTTCTGTTACCTTCATAGACATAAAAAATTATTCAAAAATACCTTACTGACATTTAATTATATTTTTTAGAAATTTTGGAGCGTTTTCCCCATTGACTTTGAGTATTAATTTAGAGTGGCATTGAGTGCCCATTTCCCAATACCTATATGAACTCAAATTTTTCACTCATGATTGTTTTGCCTAGAAGAACAATAAAATCGAGAATGCAATTCAACTTTCAAACTTTCATATTTTTGGACCAGTCTACTGTTTATGATAGTTAATAAAGTATTGCCGGGGAAAGTTCAATATACCATACCATAGACCCCTGTTGAAATGCAGCAAAATGCCTGTAAAACATTATAAAAGTAAAATGTTACAATCATATCTCATAACCCCTGCGGAAAACAGTTCAGGAAGTTCATGAACAGTTAATGAACAGTCCAGGAGATCATGAACAGTTAATGAACAGTTCAGGAGTTCATGAACAGCTAATAAACAGTTCGGTAAATCATGAACAGTTAATGAACAGTTCAGTACTTCATGAACAGTTAATGAACAGTTCAGTAGTTCATAAGTAAGTAAGTAAGTAATGTGGACGGTGTCGCCCTACCGAAGGCACCCGTACCACTCCTCTATTTCTAGAAGAGTGGCTCTTTTCGCTAAGAGCAATGATGTTAAACGCTCCTTAGATCTCAGCCGCGACACTGCAGATCAATTTCAACAGATTTCATGGCAGATAGGTCTTCATTGTCAATGCGCAACGGTGCGTCACAGCTACTCACAATGCAATTCCCTCTGGACCATTTCATCCACCAATCCTCAGATGGTACTCATTTGATGTTTCAGATAAAGTCAAGGCTGAGTTCACCTTAGGGGGATTTGAACCACGGTCGATCAGATATGATCCGATCTGAAGTTCGGTTGCTCTGCCATCTGAGCTAATCCTCCTTAAGCTAATAATCCATCTGAGCTAATCCTCCTTGAGCTAATAATCCAGTAGTTCATGAACAGTAAATGAACAGCTCAGTAGTTCAAGAGCAGTTAATGAACAGTTCAGGAGTTCATTAACAGTCAATGAACAGTTCAGTAGTTCAAGAACAGTTAATGAACAGTTCAGTAGTTCATGAACAGTTAATGAACAGTTCAGGAGTTCATGAACAGTTAATGAACAGTTCAGTAATTCAGGAACTCCTGAACTGTTTTTCGCAGTGATATACTCAACAAGAATACTTTTCTAAAAACTGGGAATTAGAAGCTTCAGCTTCTCCACAATCATATTGAAATGATATTTATCTATCTATCCATTAGTTATGTGGGACCCACAGATTATAACGACCAGATACGGCACTGAAAGTCGAATTCATTGTATTTTCAAATTCAATTGTTCTCGGACGCCATTATGTATGTTGCCCCTCGATGACCTGGCTGCAGTTACGCGCTAAAATCGCAATGGAAAAGCACGATAAATTTGCACTTATTTATAGGCAAATTACACGTTTCTTTTGCGCCCAATTTTCATGCTAAAGGAGAATAACAGGAAAGTATATCTTCTATTTTGAGATGATCGTTTGATAATGGTATATTGTGTCTGGAAGACAATATTTTATTGACTTATGAAAGTTGAACAAAATCATTGATTTTACAGAAGATGAAAATTGAATATAAATTATGAACACAAGCAGTTTTGGTAAATAAAATTCACAGTTAAATTGCAAATAATATTTCATAATATGATTTCATTAATTTATCGAATGTAAGTGGCTCTTTACACGAATTTTCCAAGTTTGAAATGCCGTGGTTTTGGAGTGCGTGTGATCGCATTCGATCGAAAATAATGGCAAAAACGTAAGCAGTAATTTCCATAAAAATCCACTCAAAATAGCCTATTCTTTGACTGTGATTGTGTTATTCCATATCACCAAGCATCAGTGCATATTATTTTACAGTTTGCAATGAAATTTATGTGATAAACTATAAATATTGTTGTCCTTTCTTCATTTCAACCGTAAGACTTTTTAGGTTTGTGAATTTATGGCATTTAAAATAAATTTGCTAATATCAAAATTATAATTTTGAATTTTACATATGGCGTACCATCCATCCACTCGCATTGAGTAGCTTGAGAAGGCTGAATTCAGCTTCAAAAGTGAATTATTTCAAGTATCATTTTGTCGATAATTCCCTAAAATCGTAATGGACAACGATGAAATGCGTCAAAAAATGGGCAACAAACATAATGACCGTTATTTGACCAATCACAATTTTCAAACATTCAGTGTGGTATCTGGTCGTTACAATCTGTGTGTAGGACCAGTGCAACATTTCTGTATTGCTGTCACTGTGCCATGCATAATTCATTCAAAATAATTAAAATTCAACAAACATATCATGATACTAGATGTCAAATCAGTCTGGCTGTTTAAGAAACTTAACTATTAAATGTAAATTTTCATGGACTTTCTTCATGAACTGTCAATGAACTGTTCATGAAAATTGGGTGATTTAATATCCACAAACTTTTTCACAGGGGTAGAAAGCCATAAGCCTAGTCAGTGCCTGACTTCTGGAATCTTGGAAAGTTTTCAATATTTTCTTTTGAATTTTTTGTTGAGGTTTGGCCTATAAATCAGAGATCCATCAACTTTCTTCTGAATTTTTGGTTGAGGTTTGGCCAATAAATCATTACAATTATCTTCTGAAATTGCTCCAGCCATCTAGGATCTAGGATTCCAGAGATTCCTATATTTGTCAGACCCTGAGCCTAGTATAGTATTAAATTGTGTTTATTAAACAATTGGAATGGTATATGCATCTTTCTGCATCCACAATATAGTTGACTGTCTTGAGTTTAGTTAATAATAAATTTATTTTGAACAAAAAACAACACAAATGATAACAATTACACATTTACACTTACAATTGTTCTGATGTTGTATTTGACAGCTAAATCTAATGAACTTTCATAACAGCCTCTCAATTTTACAGCATTTTCACCAATTGGTCCAACAGTGTGGATAATATCTACGTAAGAACAATTTAGAAACTTAGGCATATATTGAATATTAATTAAATTCAGTACCAAACACAGTTTTCTAAAGTTAAGGAGTTACTACAGTAATGAATTTACCAGACAAACATTAATTGAAATTAGTCCTTTTACACTTAATCCTTTGAAATATGAAAAGTTACTACTCATTGTAGTAGTATGGTAATCGTGTTACATTGTCGTAACTTCCTGTAACGTCATATTACTAATTATCGTCCATTCATTGTAACTCATGTAAATACGGTCTCTCGACACTTGTAAACTCATTCCTTGCTTGGTGCTCTCGCAAATAACATCTCAACTCAATCTGCTGTGTCATATATCTTAATCCTGCTCACATAGTATTCTCATACTATTACACTCATGTTATGTATCTCAAACAACAAAAACGTATGGTATAAATAAATTATTCCATTGGTCCTTAATGACTAACTAATGTACGCACAATGTATAGTTCAATCAATGAGAAAACTTTGTCTTTTATTTGATTAATTACATATACCTATATATATATATATTATCACACCCTGTGCAAACAGTTTGCGAATGTTAAACGGCTCAACTTCCATAAAGTCAGCGGAATTTTTGTAGGTGTGGTTAGAAAGCATTAATACCAGGCACTTGCAAATATCAATTAATTTAACCTTTGTGGACAGCCCAACTCTGGTGCAATCAATTCCAGCTACCATATGACACCCATCTGTTTAAGTTAGGGTCAGATCAGGCTGTTAGAGTAATTCATTTTCAGTAAACATATGTTCATATTTGGTGCACATTAACAGTTTAAACTATGGAGAATGAATATGGCTTTAGAGAATCTAGCAACACTTACATTTTGCTGGCAAATTGTAACCTGAAATAACATTAAAAACATAAAAGGAAATGATTCAAATACAGCATAGAAAATTCATTAGAGGATTGTTCTCAAACGGATTATGAGGTTTGTGGTGAAGATCAATGATAAAACAATACAGTAAGGCAGTAACTTTGTGGTCAAACTCAGATAAATTGATAAATTTGAAAAGTTCAAAAAATCTTGTTAAGTAGAGTGCATGCATTTTGCATGTTTTCTATCTGTTCTCGACTGTCCTATGATTTAAAGCTTGTAGCTTATCACGTTTCTGAAAAATGATGATGATGATGATGATGATTCTGATGATGACTTTGATGTTGGCATTATAATAAGCAACTGGTGCCACTCCAGGAGAAAACTGTAAGGCGAATATTACTCGCCGAGGCGGCTCATAATTTTCTGATGCCTTCTCGTTTTCTCTTTATGTGCCTCTTCTCGTCAGCCAAGTATTAATAGCTCATAGGAAACTGTGTGCCAATTGCATTGTAAGATAATTAGCACAACTTTTACAATCTACATGGCTTCCTTGCTCACAAAAACTCCTGATCAAATTTTTGAAATTCTCATTCGTGATATCAAGTTTGAATTGCTAGATCGATTGTGTTTCCGAATCTAGTTATCCTATGGTGATTTGGCGTCAAACTCTAAACCAATCAGATTGATCGAATCGTTTTCGTTATAATACAATTGCGTTTGACTAACTGTAACTATGTCCACCGTAATAATTGCTTGCACCTTGTTTACAAGACTTGCAAAAATGAGACATGCGTCTTGCATCATGCGCATAATTTCAGGAATTCAAACCTTGCCGATCAAAACAACTCGGAATGTAAACCCAATAATAATTACACATAACCGAAAACAATATAATTTAAAGATCCGAAAAGTTTTAACCCAATTATTATAAAAAATGGTGCAAATTCCAACCTGCAATGCAAAATGAAAGATGCAAAATTATAGGATTGAATTCTTTCATTCAAAGTAGCCTATACAGTTAGAATATATATCATAATTATGTTTTATCTTACCAGGCGTTATTTTTGAACAACCAGTACTACATCCATTGAGTTTCTTACATGCTTTTCTCAATTGAGATTTTCCTGCAGCACGATGTATACAACCGTCGACTGGAAGAAAAACAAACAAATACAATGAACAGCAATTGGTAACAACATAATTTAATATTTTATTAAAATCAACGTTTCGATCACCACTAGTGATCATTTTCAAGATAACTAAACAAATGTTTACAAATACTTATAATTATAACAATATGAAAAAAATTACATTAGAAATATTAACAATATAAACATTTTTTATTAAAAGTTAAAAACTTTTGACTTTGGAGTCCTTTTGTGTGTAAAGTGTTGGTTTCAATCTTCTAAGAAAAAGCATCTCATGCATGAGGCAATCTGCTTTGTTTTTACAATGCCGTAAAACACTGAACCATTTAGAGCAGTAGTGAGTTTTGAGGTTGTGTTGATTGAGAAGGTGTTGTCCAATTGTCTGCGTTTTGTGTTCAGGAATGCGTTCGTGGAAGTAATGATAAAAATACAATGAAACATTTACATTTAAAAGCCAGGTCTTAATTGCAAACACATGTGGCCTCTACAAAAATAGTTGGTATCAGTAATTTGGACATGCTAAGGTGACTAATTTGTTGTATAGGTGATGTTCTATGCCATGATATTTTTCAGTTAAAAGTAACGGCATCAAAATCGTATGAGAAGAAGCAAGAACTCATCATTCTTTGTTGCTACATAATCAAATCCCTTAATAGGCCATTTTGAAGGTTTGTTTGCCTGTACTTTAGTTTATTTGGAAGCGCGCCATTGAGCATTTTGCAACCCATAAATCTTACCTCCACCACCACCAGCCAATGGATTATTTGCTAAAATAAATAGATGAATGAAAATGAATAAGTAATGAATGAATGAATGAATGAATGAATGAATGAATGAATGAATAAATAGATAAATAAATGAATGAATGAATGAATGAATAAATGAATAAATGAATAAATGAATAAATGAATAAATGAATAAATGAATAAATGAATAAATGAATAAATGAATAAATGAATAAATAAACAAATGAGAGACGAGGGGGGCTGCCTGTTTACGATGTCAACTTACCAGCATTAACAATGGCATCAATTTCCAATTTGGTAATATCATTTTGAATCAGTGATATCTTCATGCTGATATTATTGTTGAAGAGATAACATGGTTTCTTTGCTAGTAGAATAACAAAATAGAATAAGTTTTAACATTCTGCATTTTCAACAAGCTTTGACAAATATCATTTTTATTTTCATTTCTTAATTTGTATAAGAAAAATGAACCCTTTGAATGGTCTTTTTATACAGGCAGAGACAAGCAAATGCAAATTATATAGTTTCCTAGTTTTGTTAGTCTGAATAACTATATATGCAATTACCTTGAATAAAATGATTCACGGAAGGAAACATTTGATTACCTACCTATGTAAGTAGGGTTGTCTCATTTATAGCCCTACGCCTAAGGCCAAGCTCATACGCCGTTCTGTACGTTCATGTAATCAATCTGAAGGTGTTCTCAAGCGGAGTGGAATCGGCACATGTACATTATACAACACGGAGTGCAAAACAGGCCTTTACAATTTGCAGCAGGCCATAAAGTGGAAGGGAGACCGGGGTTATATTCCTAGTTGGTGTACACTATGTCTGTGTTGACTGTGTAAATTTTTTATGTACCTCAATAAACAAGCGCTTGCGTTACAAATTACTATGATTATATTATACGTACATGATTTTTCTCGCATCATTTTCCATTGTAAAGGCCACACAACAACATCTTCTAAGGTAATATAGTTGTCATGGCATAAATACAACTTTCGTTTTTCTTCCAACGGAATCAATCCATGTTTTTTTAACTCTTCTTCTGTGAAATACATCAAAAATAAGTCAGACAAAAAAAAGAAGGATATATCTCACATTTAAACATGTGCATAGATATTATCAGAAATAGTGTGATCTAACAAAACCGCCTGTTATAGGCTATAGCCTACTGTTAATTACTGAAACACTGAATGACTGATTGGAACGTAAAGTATTAAGAGAGGTGATGATTGTACTAACAAATTCAATGAAAATTTATAATTGTTTGTCAGTTTATAAATGTTGAATTGTCAGCCTGTTCACAAACTGTTGTTGAATTATTACATGAAAATGTGGACAATGTCATGTTCATGAACCCTTAAAAATTAGTTTATGAATTCACAACTGGAGACAGGCTACTGTTTTCGCAATTTACTAAAAGGAAATAATAAATGGTCAAATAGAGCAGAACAGGAAGAACATGCTGTTTACCAAATTTGACCATTGAAATAGAGCCAAATTAGAATACCCATACAAAATATAGTTCTAGGGTTAATGAACTTTCATGAAAGTTAAATGGCCCAATTAATGAAATTATTCATGAAATTTTCATGGCAATTCATGATATGTTCATGAACTTGTGAACTGTTTGATGTAGCGTATATGGTATATCACACCCGCATTAATTGCCAATGATAGCTATAATCAATTACCCGTAGTATTGTTCATGTTCATAGGCAATAATTCTAGTTTCACACCTGTCGCACCCACCTATTTCTTCAGTAGCATCATTTTGAATTGGACGAGCCCATGACGGCGGAGTTGATTTGGCTTTTGAAATGGTTGGTGCATTTGAGAACTCATCCGGATTGGCATTTGGCTGTTCCATCTTAATTTTCTATTTCCTTGAAAGTTTAATGTAGACTAGTCAACATTCAATGTTCAATATTGAAACAAATCATTATAATATCAATTATAATGCATCAAGAACGCAATTATTCGACATTGCGTCATTCCGCCATATAACGGCTAGAAAATACATAGTGATCCATACAGTTGTAGAATCGACTGATTGTCAACTAATCGAATTATTCATTATCCATAATGACCACCTGTTGGTCAATGAATTATACGTAATTATTTGCTACCAGTAAAAAATAGATCACAATAGAGATGGTGTCACACGCCAAAATTCACAAATTTGGAAAGGATAAATCCTTTCCGGAAAAATTCACTGAGATAGAAAGTTTTCTTTTGATTGCCACCCCTGAAGCAGCAGTTTAAAAAAAAAACAGCTGATTAGCATGATTTTTGTCATGTTCTTCTGAATTTTTGCTGAAATAATGGATTTAGGTGCCCCTGACGTAAAATTAGATCCGCATCTGCCCTAAGTTTTTCAGCACTGCCACCATCAAGATATCTTTGCCCGCAGGCGGAAAAACATTATTCTATAGAAAATAGTAGTAATACCATAGTGGAATCCTTGAATTTGGAACGCCAGATATTTACGCCAAAATTACGCCACGCCAAGTCAGTATTCAACAATACGCCAAAAAGGCCAAATTTAGTTGAAAACTATAGAAAATTATCAAATTTGCACGCCAAAGAAATGAAATTGGTGTAAAATCAACTCATTTCTACGCCGGATATATCCGGCGTAACATACATGGATTCCACTATGGTAGTAATAAGGCTTCGGGAAAAATTTTCGCGGGCAGCTCGATATGTTGAAAATATTATCTCGGGGTGGCTCTGCCGTACTCTGTAAAATGGTCAATGGCGACCCATACAAATCTTAATACAGAATTGTATCACATTAATTAATCTTGAAAATTGTTGTCACATTTAATGTAAGTTACTTATTAGCCAAGTTAAAACATATAAATATTCTTTCATTTTAATCGTTTGAAAATGTCATAGCAGTATCATGACGAAACGTCACAAAATTACGTAGCCTATTCTATTCTATTCTATTCTATTCTATTCTATTCTATTGTGTTGTCAGTTGTCTGCTTATCAAAATGTAACTATGTAACTTAAACTGGCTAACTGAGTTTGACTAACCTTGATTGAGTATTTCAATACGATTTTATAAATAATTCAAATTCATGTTTTGAAAGTGCTTAACATGAAAATCGACGAGTAACGAATCAGCTTTCACTCTTGTAACTTCAAATTTCTTGGAACTTGAAAGAGTCACAAGTCACAAGAGTGCAGGAAATATTTATATTTTTTCAGTTTAATACGTCATGTTGGGATAGCCGCCTTTTTGCTATTAGCCTCAGTATGACGAAATGAGGGAAATTTAAAATCTGTTATTTTTTCAAACATAATTTTTTAAACCCAATGTTTTTGTTTAGTTTTTATTTGTTTCTACGGTACAATTCAATGGTATAGTTAAATAATGGTATATCATATAAAAGAAAAACAAATTGTTTAAAAAATGGAAAAATGTCAACTTGGTCTGAAGAATTATCAACACTTTCTGGATGGTCTTGAAAGCAAGGTAGGAGAGGGTAACGGAACCTACTGAAAGTTTAAAGTTTCTTAATTTTTGAACAGTTACAATTTTGATTATGCTTGGATAGTATTTAGGAGAAATTCATTGATTTAATGTTATATCAATCCAAATCAAATAAGTATTTCAACTTTACTTACCTTGTCTTAACTTCAAAATCGTGGAAACAAGTTGAATCAGGCCTAGCCTAGGAGCTTGGAGTAAGACAAACAAACAGCCAACAGTGTATTTGCGAACTTGCGTGGACAGACTTACTGCCTACTGTTAATCCTATGTAAGGGCTTCAAATATGAGACTGTATCAGCTGAGTCAAGCCAAACTTAAAGCTACCAGTAGGCCTACTAGTAGTGCCAGTGAGCAATGTCTCACCTCACACAGATCATGCATAGATTATTTGTAGGCCTATTTGTATATTTGAAGGATATTTAAAACGATGTGGTTAGCCGTCCGGTAGCTGTCTTAAAACTGCTGAAAAGCGATAACTATTTTCAAATTCGTTTGCATGCATGGATTTTTATCCTGCTTCAAAAAGATTTAAAACAAATAAAATGTTTTTGATGTTCACAGAGTCCGACAAAAGGAGGAATCCTGGAATCCTAGATTCTAGAAGGTTAGAGCAAATTCAGAAGAAAGCTGATATTTTTAATCATTTATTGGTCAAACAGCAACAAAAAATTCAAGGAAAATTTGGAAATGTCTCTAGGATTCCAGAAGACTGAGCCTTTTATTGGATCCTGGGTGTGAGCTACTATGAAAGTGCCTGGTCTTATATTTTAGCAACTCAGATAGAACAACATGTGTGCTTGATTTTTCTTACAGTATTTACAGCTCTCAGTTGATCCTTCAATTGTAAGAGTAGATTTCTCCGTTACTGAACTTGATGATCCAGATTACTTCAGTGAAGAAGAATGTGATGATGATGATGATGATGACTATGATGGTGAAGACTGCTGTTCTTCTGACGAGGCAATTGAATCAGATACAGAAGACACTATAGAGGATAAACTCGATCATACACTATTGAGCAATGTAGATACTCCAACAAAAAAACCTGAAGAAATGCGACTACAGAATAAATCTATAGGGAAAAGTTTATACAAGCAAGTACTGATGTTGAATGGACAATTTAAGAGCAAGTCAAGCAAGCAACTATCATATTCCCAACAAGGTAGCCTATATTTATAATTAGATTAGTCCCAAAAAATGCAACTTTTTTTTTTGATTTGCATTCTACATAACTTTACTAATCTAATAATGTTTCTATTGCTATTAGGCCTACTTTTACCCTGATGGCATTTGGGTCAAAGGAAAACCAATTTGACATTACTGTAACAGTTTTAGTCTATTTTATAGGTCTTGGTTTGAAATAATATATCTTTATTTTTAATAGGAGAAGATGGATATTCGAAAAAAGAAATTTCCAATATTATGGTAGGGAAATTGTATTTTAATTGCCAACAGATATGACACACTGTATGCCTGTGTTATTTCTGATGTAGCTTGAGAAGCATGCTGCTATACAGTCAAACCTGTTATAGCGGTCACCTCTATACAGCGACCACCTATCTATAGTGGTCACTCTTGCAATGTCTAAAATAGTATTTTCTATTGAATCAAACCTGTATATAAAGGCCACCTGTCTATAGTGGTCAGTTTATCTGCCGTTATATACAGGTTTCACTGTATTATTTTAATTGATAGGCCTACATATCAGACACATCCATTTTGATAGCACGATACTATGCCCGACATCTAAAAACATCAATGAAATCAAATTGTTAATGTTGATTTCCCTGGTTTTAGTTTGATTAACATAATTGATTAAATGTTTGTAGGCTACTGATTTACTGCAGATATGTCGTTAAGTAAATCCAAAGGAGATTTCTAACAATGAAGATACTGTGCATGAGAAGAATCACATAATCAATAAATCTACTTTGGGTAGGCCTATGTTACCTCTATGGATGATAGCCTAGACCTACTTCAGCACAGTAGCCATCCTTGACATATGACACTTGACAATCCTGGAAAAAATCACAGACTTCATGAATAATTTATAAGCAGTTTATGAACTTTAGGAAAACTCATGAACAGTTCATGATCTAAGTTTGTGAACATTTAATGATCTGTTTTCGATTAGTTTTTTCCTAAACTTTTCATGAATCATTCATGATAATTGAGCAATTTAATGTTCACAGAGTGTTCTCTGTTCGCACAGGGACATGATTGATGCTGGCATGTTTACCTGAGTCTGTAGCCTATGATTGATATTTACTTTTATAGAGTGGACCTATTTGCAAGAGTAATGTCAAGATAAGTTCTCTACAATTATCAAAATTTGGGTTGGAAAATAAAGTTGGAAATTCTGATCTGCCTTACAAGAGTGTTTCTATTGACTATCAAACAAAACATCATTTGATGAGTTTGAAAATTTTAGTGAAATCAAGCAAATGGCTGAAATATTGTGATAATCAAGTTAATTCATTGAAGAAAGTTACTGAGATTAAACCATGTTTAGATAATTTAAGTGATCATATTGAAGAGTATCCAAAATACATCAAAAGCAATTGTCCATCAGATAAATCAAACACTGTTTCGAATACTCGAACTGCTAGAGCATTGGATATTCTAGATATGCCACAAAGTAATACTCAAACAATAAGACAACATTCTGAAGTAGCAATAACAAACAAATATAACTGGTGTAAGCCAACAAATGATGAAAATAAACATGGGAATATTAGAGCTAGGCCTACTGATCATGGGACGATATACATGTCGTCAGATAATCGTTCAAAGGAAACAAGAAACCAAAACCTAACTGATGCTTGCCGGTAAGAAAATACCTCAAAATACAATATTTTAATTTAACAATAGGGGATTCAACTGAAAAATATATTTCAAATAAATGAATGATTCGGATGTAGGGCCCTATATTGACTGGAAACATTGATTGAGATGATTTGATAAGAAATGATGTAGATGTCGATGTTTTGAAAGTGTCAATTCTGCCGCGCGTTTATTTTTGTGATGTAAATATTCAAACTTTTCAATATTCAATATTATTTTAAATTAGTTTGAGTTTGATTTGAATATTTACGTCACAAAAATAAACTCGCTGTAGAATAGACACTTTTAAAACATTGACATCTCCCCTGCGAAAAAAATCCATGAGTTCATGAACAGTTCATGAACTTCACGAACAGTTCATGAACGATTCATGAATTTCATGAACAGTTCATGAACATTTTTTTTTTGGTTCCTGAACAGTTCATGAACAGTCACAAAGAGTTCATGATCATGAACTTTTGGGCAATTTCACGTTCATGAAGGTTTTTCGCAGGGGTTGCGTCATTTCCTATTGGATCAGCTTCAAACTATTACCAATCATTTTTAAGTTGATATACATCAGAGTCAATCATTTATTTTTTCAGTAGAATCCCTTAAATTGACTAAAACCTGGTCTACATGATTGCATAGTTATGCCATAAATATAATCAGAATTTCAGAATTCTGGCTCAGGAACTGTGCAGGATGCAGTTAGAACCTGTTTTAAGAAATACCATTAAGTTTAATTCCTGCAAAAAATTTCATTAAATAATTGAAATTTTCATCTTCTGATCATTCGTTTAGAATTAGGCTATTTATAAAGATTCATGTATTTCACATGTAGCCTAGGCCTATTAACTGAAGAATCATTTTTCACCAACGTAAATTTCTGGCTTATCTGCAACCTGGGTTATGCAGCTCTTGAAATATTTTCTAGTCAGATCTTAATGCAGAGCATGTCAGAGGAAATGCTTCACCTTCAGCAATCCCAATTTTCTCCAAACTTTTCATTGGAATTTTGTCCCACGACATACCAAAAGAAGAAATGAATATCTTATTTCAACTAAAATCCACTTTACATAAAAATTAGGCCATTTAAAGTTGAAAAAATGTTCATGAACATTTCCTGAAAGTTCCAAAAGTTCATAAACTGTTCATGGACAATTCAGAAAATTTATAAACAGTTCATGAACTCAACAGTTTATTTTGAAGGGGTAGAAAATAAGCTACATGACTAGTTTAGGTAGTCTAATTTTGATTCACAACAGAGAAACATATTTTATTGCACATCAATAAGCTACACATTACTTTTGATCCTACCTCAAGTAGATTTCCAAAATCTGAACCGTAAATCAAGAAAGTATTTTTCGATAATCATCAAATTTATTAATGAAATTAAAAAAAATGTCCACAGTAGCATACAAACTATCTACAAATTAACGCAATTAAGATAGCTAATTAATTAGTAACTGTCTAATACAGTAATATCTAACTTAGGACTAGTTTTAAAATCAAAAATACTCCATATATGATATCTCCGTACCCATATCTACATGTATAAAAGTTTAAACAAAATCAATTTTTTTTTGGAACGAAGCCGTTCGATTTGACCTGGACTTACCCACTAATAATTTTGCTAAATAGGATATTTGGGAATAGTCTAAGCCTAAACATTGATAAGAGGATCAATACTGTATCTCAGAATTGATTTGAATCACAATGAAAATTTATGTAGCATAACGGTTAACAGCTATAAATGATGATGAAGATATTTTTCTACTTAGAAAAAAACAATGGCCAAGAAATTGCGATGGTACATCTATTAAAATAAAACAAAACGAAAAAGGTAATTGTAATTTAGCCTATATAGATAGAATTTTATTTCAATCATTGAAAATTTACATAACCTACCAGTAGACAAAATTTACATATATATAAATATATATAGCCTAGTAATGCTATTAAAAATATCAAGACTTGATATTGGCAATTGATTAGTGCTCAATGCTAGCGAATAGTAGAGCGTAAATTTACATATATATGTTTCAGTTTACAATGATTGTTAATGTTGTCACCCCTTAAGAAGTTCTGCTTGTTTAGCAGGGGACAATTTAATTTAGCCTACATGTTGGTTTATTTATTTTATTAATAGCAAGACATGAAAAATGAGAATAATAAAGAATGAAGTAAAAATAAGAAAAAGAAAATTTCCGGTTATGATTAAACAAATTAACAAATCAAACAAACAAAAATACTTGATGAGACCAATCATACAATATACCTGTAATCGGTATAAACACAGCAGTCTTGCATTTTTCACATGTTATACTATAGCTGTCTGGTATCCAGTATGTAAGACTAGCAAATCTTAGCCTACCCGCTCCCCTAGGTATAACGTGGAAAATTTCCATGACGGATAGCATTTCGTCTTTGCGATAAAGAATTCAGAACATCACTTATAATTACATCCTCTTGCAAATAAATAATGTTTTCGTAGATTTTGTAAATATGCGAAACATATGAAATATTATTAATGACTTCTAGGAATCCTAGAAGACGAGGAATGCGATTAAGTCATTGTTTACAAAACGACAGAATAATGAGGAGTTTGGAGAGTTTTCCCATTGACTTTGTGTATTAATTTTGAGAAGCATTGAGCGCCCATTTTCCAATCTTTTTTTGAACTCAAATTTTAAAATTATGATTTTTTACCCATTTTTTATAACATTAAAATCAAGAATGCAAGTCAACTCTCAAACTTCGTTTTTTTGCACCAGTCTATAAAATAGACATCCAAGAAGGAGAGAATGACTTCAATTTTTCTAATGTAACATTTAATGTATCTTTTTCATAGGCAATCACAAGGAGAATATAACAAAGAAGCATGCATCTCCAATTACGAATTCTACTACAGAAAAAATGGATGAAAGATTCCACAGTACCATCAAAGTGGTAGGTCTATATGCCTTATTCCTATAGTTTAAGCCATGCTGACCCCTGCGAAAAAACTCACCAAGTTCATGAACAAAGTTGATGAACGCTAATTTGCTGAAATTTTCATAAAAATTGATCCATTTGTGACGTCCATGAAATATTTTCATAAGAAGATTCTTAATTATCTTAATTTTATTTTGGGATCATGGATATGACAAATAGGTCAATATGGTTTATAATTATGAACAAAGGATTCCAAAAAGGCAACATCTAAGAATTCCATATATGGACTGGCATTTTTGATAGCCTACAAGCTAGATGACTTACATTTAGCCTTTGTTTCACAAGTGATTTGTACAGGCCTACTAGTTAGGCCTACTGTGGTTTATTAATGTTATAAGTTCAGTTATATCCTCCATTTTCTCCTTATAGCATCAATTAAAATATGTGATTATGTGGAATGCTGTTGCTATTCATACATATATGATTAGGCTATATGCCTACTGTTTGGTATGCAGTGAGCGTCTGCCAAAATAGACTGAGCACCACAGAACTAAAACAGCAGGTTTCTCCGGGCAAATCAAAAATAACATAAAAGTGTTCATGAACATATGCTGAACATTTCCCTATTTCTTGTTTCAATTAAATTCTATTGTGAACCCTTCAAAATTCCAATTTATATTTCATAATTCACCGTCAAAGCCTTCTTATCGTTTTGAGAAAATGCTGCATGTGAGCTTCATGGTCTTTGATTCTTTTGTTCTCTCATGATTTTGTGAATCCATAGAAGCATGACGAAAACACGAAATGTATGAATTAAGAGGGCTCTGACTGTAAAATGATTTCTAAATTCATCGCCGGTGAGCTCCACAATAAAATTTGACTAAAATAATTGATTCTTTTATTCTCTCATGATTTTGCGAATCCATAGAAGCATGATGAAAACACGAAATGTATGAATTAAGAGGGCTCTGACTGTAAAATGATTTCTAAATTTATCGCCGGTGAGCTTCACAATAAAATTTGACTAAAACAAGAAACGGGAAAGTATTTATGGTATTTTTATGAAAATTTTATGTGAAACCTGACGTTTTAGATATGTGGCGCTCCGTCTAAAAGATTTAGCCCTTCCAGAATCTTAAAAAAATTATAAAAAATTTTTTATGATAAATTTGAACATTTTTTTATGAAATTTTTGTTGAGGTTTGGCCTATTAATCAGAAAATTATCAATTTTCTGACAAATTTTCTCTTGCCTTCTGGGATCTAGGATCCCAGGATCACAGCTATTCATAACTGAAGTCAACCAATTTTCAGTCCATTCTGCCCCCCCTCCCTCTTGTCAACTTTCCTAATGGGAGTTTTGAACATTGAATACAGGCTGTTAACTTTAAACAACCCCCTCCTCCCTTCGCTTGTTGACGTCAATTGTGAACAATCCCATAGCCAAGACAGCCTATTAGGCGTAACCCTTGGGCGTAAGAATAATTGTGTACTGTTTAGTGTTTAGCCTGTTCTGTGCAATTTTCAGGTAACAAATTCAAAAGACGATTTACTTGGCATGCCCCTAATTCCACACACAAACTTTCAGGCTATTAAAGAAGCCAGAACATATTCTGATAGTTGTGAGATAATAAATCCAAGCAGGTGAGTAACATTAAAGGTTTAAAATTTAATTAACACTTTAATACATTTTGTATTATAACAAAAAAAATTCAGTTTCCTATGAGCTATTGGTATTTGGCGCACAAGAGTCACTTCAGAAGAAAACTTGAAGGCAAAAATTCCTGGCCAAGGCGGCTCTTAATTTTTGATGCCTTCTCGTTTTCTCCTCGCGTGCCTCTCTTGCACCAAATATCAATAGATCATAGGAAACTGTGAGCCAATTGCTTAGTAACATATTGCTTTGTCACATTTGAATAAATATATAAAATATAACTAAAACATAAAAATAAAATTATCATTTTCTCTGTGGATGCGTTTTATGGTTAAATGCCCTCTATGATGCCAATGGATAGCATTTCTGCCACCAGAGATCAATCTATTCAACCCAAAAATGTCCAAAACCCCAATCACTACACTCACTAAGATAGCACAGACAGATTGACCTAGTAAAAACCTGAAGCGAAACAGTTTTTCAGGGTCTATTCCTCTATACAATGTATTGTACATCAATCAAATATAATACAGCCAAATCTATTATAATGACAACCTCTATACAATGACCACCTGACTATAGTGGTCACTCTTATTACAATGTCTAAAATAGTATTTTCTATTGGAATACGGTAACCCTGTATATAAAGCCTTTATATAAAGTATATAAAGAGGTGGTCAATTTATCTACCACTTATAGCTGGCTGTTACATACCCGTTTCACTGTATTCTACTTACATGACATCGTAGACCTTTTGTTATTGTTTGAAAATAAGTATCTTCATCAAAAGTTGTAATGGGATACTGATGGTATTGTTTTGTTGTACAGTGTTGATTTTCTTCTTCTGAAATTTAGATCTTCATTAAAAAGAAAACGAGACAGGCAAAGCAACCAACAATTGAATTCAAGGCGTCATAAGGTAGGTTTTGGATTATTGAGAAAAAAGTTTATTGAAAAATGAATAGATTTGAACGGGAAAAAAATATGCTGATGGTGCCTAAGAGGGAAATTTGCAGAAATTATATATTGGCTATTTCATGGGATGTCCAAAACAACCGATTAGCCTATATAAAAAACAATTCATGATAGTTGAATCAACCGTACCAGTATTGCTGAATTCACTAGTACAACTCTGACGATAAACATATTGAATCATTTCGCATTCGATAATTGCTAGCTGCTGATCGGTGTAACACTTGTAGCAACAAAATGTGTGTATAGAGTATAGATGGTGTCGGCAACAATAACACCGGATTTGATTGATTACATAACGAAGCTTGGCAACAAAGACATGCCAGACAAATTTTTCCCACGGTCGTAGCAGAGTGGATTTTGATTGGCTAGATAAACCCTGGAATACCGAATTACTTTGATATAGTATAATTCAAATGCCCTAATTGGTACAAAATCCAGATTACACTTGGATGGCTATGCGGTATAGTGAAATCACAGCTTATTTTGTTTTTAACTTTATTATGATATCTCTTTTTTAGAGACTGCGCATTTTGGAATCAGATTCAAGTGACTCAGATTATTAATTTTCAAAACATTCTTGTACTATAAAATATAATCACATTTTAATGTAAATAACATCACATTGCTTTTAGCATAACTGTCTAGTGATATTTATATACTGTATAATACGTTTGTGTGATGGCCATTATTTTAGAATTAGTTAAACTAATTATGCTGATTGCTTTTCAACTAAATTCTGAAAGAAACCACCTTTTATATCCACTAGTTGTTCATAACTTCCACTTTCAACAATTTGTCCATTTGATAAAACTACAATTCTATCTGCTGCTCGTATTGTTGATAATCTATGAGCAATGATAATAGCTGTTCGACCAACCATTAGTCTTAACAATGCATCTTGTACTAAATGTTCACTTTCAGCATCTAGAGCACTGCGAATGTAAAACAACATAATATGCTTAGTCTACTATCACAAAAGAATGGATGTAAAAATATTTGAGAAAGTAAGTACGACAATACAGAGGGCTCTGCAATAGACAGGGTCCGACAAAAAGTTCAGCCTTCTGGAATCCTACAGGCATTTTAATATATTTTTCTGAATTATTTTGTTGAAATTTGACCAATAAATCATAAAAATAACAATTTCCTTCTGAATTTGCACTAGCCTTCCGGAGTCTAGGATCGCAGGATTCCTACTTTTGTCAGACCCGAGGTCTGCCTTGGATCAGATTGGGCATTCATTAACTGAATGCTCTCAAAAATATTCAATCTGATCCGAATAAGTCTTCATCTGAAAAATTTGGATGTTGGGTTGAGAATCCAATCCAACAGAATCCGGATTCAAGTACTTTGCAATCTTCAACTTTAACTACCGGTATTATCATACTGATATCAAAAACAATGCAATGGTTACGAATTTTCATAAAAGATAGCCCAAATAACTCAGCATATATGAATATCAAGGATATTAAATCTGATCCTAATAGATCCTGCAAAAGTCTGATCCGCTCCAAAAATATAAAATTGAATCCTGGATTCTCAAACCTCTACTTTATGCAACCACATACAGGTATTAATAATCGTCATTTATGTATTAGCAACAAGCACGTAATATCCTGTTTAATAAAAAATAATATACTGTAGGCCTACATGGAAAAAATTACTCGATTCTGATTGACATATTCTCAAATTGTTTTGAAAACAGTATAAAAAGCGAAAAATTAAATCCAAATTTGATTGGTTGAGAGAGCAATAGACTCAAAATGGAACAATGGCAATTTAATTTTAGAAAGCAGCTGGAATGTAGACCCTGTCTCGTCATAGATAATTCTGAATTGCAGCATGACTGACAAAATTAAAATGTTTTGAATTAGAAACAAGAAAGGAACTGAAAAAGTAGGCTACTGTTTATTTCACATTTGTAAATATTCGTTGAATAATTATACAATACAGTGTCTATAACAAAGTTTATATGTGAAAATAAATCATTCATCGTTTTAATGATGAATCCCATTTCTTCACCCAGTTCTCTGTCACAGTTGTTTCCTTTATAAATTCCCTATGTATTATTAAATGGTAATCATATGCTTTCCTCATTTGTCATTTTATTCTGACTTCAGGTCACTTCAGGACCCTTGTCCCGCAGATGCTTAGTCAGCTTGGTTGGCTATGCGTCAGAGACAGGGTGAAATACAATCAGCTTTCCTGGGCGCATAAAATAACATTTCAGAAAGCTCCTCCTATGCTATCCACAATATTCTCTTCTCCATTCACCACAAAAACCCGCTCCTCGACCAATAATTGTGGAACAATCTGCCATCCTCAATGAAAGCGACCGCTGACAGTTCGACTCATAGCAAAATATGCAAAATTGTGTTATTGTAAATTAACTCATTATTCAATCTTTGTATTTTTAAAAATTATATTGTTGGCCTATGATTTTTATAATGAGCCCTTTGAAAAATGCCTGTGTAGACTTTATCATTAGGTTTATCTCAATAAATGATGATAATGATGACTTAATTAACACTTGTGCTAATTCAAATAGATGAAATTGTACTTGCCCTACATTTGATTATGGCTCTTACAATTTGATCTTTTGAAAAATCCACTTGTGTAAATTAATCTCAAATTGAACTCGAAACCGTATAATTACCACTACAAAAGTTTATAAACTTCACCTGCAGGGTCCAACAAAGTGAGAATCCCGCAATCATATATTCCAAACAGCTACAGCGAAGTCATAACATTTTTTAATTTTTATAATTTATCGGTAGGCACTGGCAACCTGTTTGTGACAGTCATTTCCTTCACAGCTTATAGAAGGCTGCTATTACAGATTTCCAATTTTGTTGTTGTTACCAAAATCAAAAACGAATTTTGAAAAGCTTGCTACTCATACCATACAAATGAACGATATCATATTGTTTATTGACTGACAGTTCTGTCTCACCTTGTTGCTTCGTCTAACAATAAGAAACGTGGGTTCTGAAAGTAAATTAGAAATAGGTTTAATTCAGCAATAACAAATTAAAAATAGAAATAGAATTAAAAATACAAATACAAACTAGAAATATATCTATAGGCTAGTTACCATAGTTACTGTTGTCACTGATATCGATCTCATACTGTAAATATTCTTCATAATATAACTTTACCCTCAAGGGGCAAACAATTTTTATGTATATATATATCTTAATTAATAATAAAAAACATTCATTTGAGAATGGCTGAAGTCAATCAGTCGAAACGTTGTGTTGATATTTTGTACCAAACTTATCACCAAGAAGATTCTGATAAATAATAACAAATTAGTTTAAAAATCTTCCAAATGTGAATCTTAGGTTCAATGGGTCTGCAAACAATAACTATGACTGCATTCCACAGGGCGTATGATTGATTAGAGCTGCTACATGATTAAATAGAGCAAAGATAGTTGATTGCATTTGCTATTTACCCGATTGGAAACAATGTTATATGTATAAACAATATTGTATTATATCTGAGAGATGCATAGCCTATGTGCACACTGTAACTTAAGAGAAGTTTCATTTTGAGTCTTCACGCAGGCTAAGAGATGCATGACTGAAATTGAATTTTTAGTTCCTTCTTTTGAACGAATACTGCAAAAAATGGATGAAACACCTGATGAAATTTGCAAGACTGGAAAACAACCATTCTAATGATCAATATATCCTATTACAAATAGCCCTGTTGTGTGTGTATTTATATGTGAAAGTGTTTAAGTTTAGATCATAACTCAACCAAATCTCACTCAATTTTTGAGTTTAATATCTCAAACTATTCGCCTTCTTCTGGTAATCATTTTACACCTAATATTTGCATCAATTATTACTCAATCAAATAGAACGAAGCAATATCATACTTTCGGAAAGAGCTTCTTCGTTTCAACTTTGTTTGTTGAACGCGGGGGAATCCCTGAGGAGGGAATCCTCACAATCATATTTCATAACAAAGGCTGAATATTTGTGATAGAATAACAGGGGTCAAGCTGACGCAGCAGTAAATCTTGGTTTCTACTTTACTAAAGTAATCCTAGCACAAATTGCCTCCAACTCAAAGCAATGCTAATGTTCTATGCTCTCAGGAGCAAAGAACTTGAAAGAAATCGCGATGAGATAACTTTTTAATTTGTGTCAATTCAAGACATCACAACTTTTTAAACATAAGGTCATTGACATGACCGTGGATACGGGAATTACTTCCTGTCTGTAAACTACACATTAACTACATGTGAAAATATTGAATTGTAATAATGTAAATATGTGAATGTAAATAATGTAAATGTATAAATATAATATAAATTATTTGTGGAGTTCAAAAACATGTTTTCTCAAAATAAAAATTATTTTTTTTCAGTCATTCTTCGATAATTTTTTTCGTATCAATCATATCACAAACAAATTATTTACGTTTTACCGAGACTACAGACAGACTTCTCACAAGTAACGAGGAAATTAATTCCTCCGGCCGGTTTACATCGCAGCCGATATTACAAAGCAGCCTGTATGACATCATTCTCTGAGTTCCTATTTTACTGAGTCCACGTGAGTCAAATCGAATGAAAGGCAGACACAAAATGTAGTGTATAAAGAAGCATTGTCGTAATTATTTGTAAATAATAATAAATTGTAAATAAATAAATTATATGTACATAGCAATTCTTTTCAGAGTTTATGAAAACGTTACGACATATATGTTGCACATCTTGAAAATGGGTAATTTTTTAACAAATTAACTGTTATTTGTTGAATGTTTTGGTTAGAATATTATGTTGTTATTTGATTGTTTGAAAAGTTTAAATACATTTGATTGGATTGCATCACTCACATTCAAAACCGCGCTGATATGCCTAGCTTTCTAAATACATGATAATATTTCAAGTTATAGATTATATTATAGAGAGACCTTTTACGCGTAGGCGTGAAACTCGTTACTTGTAACTCAAATATATCACCGCTAGCCTAGTTGAAAACTAACTAGAAAAACAGCGGAAATTGGACCACACTAAACAGAGACTTTTTCGCATTCACAGATATGGATAATTTGAAGAATTGTGCTATTTTATTATAAAATGCGGTTGACATTTATGAAATGGGCCAGGGTGTTCTCCGGCAGTAAAGTGATTACACAGTCAATAATTTTCTGGCAGATCAGAATCCCAATCATTATACTTTGAGATGATAAAGACGTTACCTTTAAGATTGCTCGTGCAATTGCAATTCGTTGCCTTTCGCCACCTGAGAAAATTAAGTAAACATGTGAATCCAATGCCAGTTTTTCTGAATGCACAACGATCGATGATGATAATTATGATGAAATCAGAAACAGATCATGTCTCTCCTATCTAACAACAGCGTAACAACCACAAACACAAAACAATGCAATATACATGAGATCTGGCTTATAATGTACCGGTAGGTCTAATTTAATAATAATAATAATAATAATAATAATAGTAATAATAATAATAATAATAAATAATAATAATAATAATAATAATAATAATAATAATAATAATAATAATAATAATAATAATAATAATAATAATAATAATAATAATATAATAATAATAATAATAATAATAATAATAATAATAATAATAATAATAATAATAATAATAATAATAATAATAATAATAATAATAATAATAATAATAATAATAATAATAATAATAATAATAATAATAATAATAATAATAATAATAATAATAATAATAATAATAATAATAATAATAATAATAATAATAATAATAATAATAATAATAATAATAATAATAATAATAATAATAATAATAATAATAATAATAATAATAATAATAATAATAATAATAATAATAATAATAATAATAATAATAATAATAATAATAATAATAATAATAATAATAATAATAATAATAATAATAATAATAATAATAATAATAATAATAATAATAATAATAATAATAATAATAATAATAATAATAATAATAATAATAATAATAATAATAATAATAATAATAATAATAATAATAATAATAATAATAATAATAATAATAATAATAATAATAATAATAATAATAATAATAATAATAATAATAATAATAATATAATAATAATAATAATAATAATAATAATAATAATAATAATAATAATAATAATAATAATAATAATAATAATAATAATAATAATAATAATAATAATAATAATAATAATAATAATAATAATAATAATAATAATAATAATAATAATAATAATAATAATAATAATAATAATAATAATAATAATAATAATAATAATAATAATAATAATAATAATAATAATAATAATAATAATAATATAAATAGAGGAGTCAAAGACTACACATTTTGTTACTGTAACTTGAAGTTTCACGCTTTATTGCGATCATCAGACAGTCAAAACTAGATAATAAAAAACATACATGGTACCTCTGATATAAACTTACATAAATCGCAACTATTGTTAAATGGGATAAAGCCTATTGTATCGCAATGTGCGTGTTTTCTTTGTGATCGTTTCCTATGCGGCATTTAATTGTTACAGGTTATGTTTTAGTCGATTTATAATTAGTAAAATAAAATTTATTCTCGTGCCTACATTTTGAAATTAACTCAGATCTTTTGTTAAGTAATGCTTTTTTGGAACAAATGATATGATATTTTTCTGCCAGGCATAGCTGGCATCTTTTCGTTATATTATTGTATGGCTTTGCTCTCGATAGAGCTGTCCATTCGATGTTGTAGTCGGTGGCTTTGTCCTTCTGTTCCCAATTATATTTTGATAGTTGCGTGTTGTGTGTATGTTTATCATGCCGGAATGTGCTCGTGTGCTGTGTGTAGCGTGTCTTGAAAGAGTTTTCCGTTAGACCGATGTAATTTTTACCCTCTTGGTCTTCCGGGGTAGTCACTTTGGCGTTGTAGATTAATCCTTCCATAAGGCATCTATTGTTTAATGGACAATTTTCCTTTGTGCGGCAGTTGCATAATTGCGCATTTTCTGTTACTTCCATTTCTGTATTTGTTAAATTCTTGTTGTGGTTAGTAATGATTGTTTTCATATTGGAAGTACAACTGTAACTTACTTTTAGCGTGTTTTGATTGAAAATCTTGTGTAGCTTGCTTGTCTTCGGAAAGTGCTTTTTAACTAGGTTGAGGAATGTTCGGCCAATGTTGCTTTTCACACTTTTGTTGAACGGTGGGTTAAACCATGTGACATTTCTCCTCCTTTTCCCTTTTCTACGGCTTGATGTTGCTGGCCTTGGTTCGTATTTTAAATTAGTAGTAGTGTGGCCACTCGCTGTTAAGGCGTCTTAATTGCTATAGGTATATGTTTTAGAATTGTAGGTGGATGATTAGAATTAGTGTCTATATATATAGGTTGGTCGTTAGTTTTTCTGTTGGGCTGGAATGTGCCATTGTTTAGGTCGAAGGTTATGTCTAAGAAGTCTACTGATTTGAGGTTGGTTTTTGATGTAATTTTTAATCCCATCTCTTTGAAAATGTTTGTTATTTTTTTCTGAATCTCTCAGTCTGTGGGCCGGATTTCTTTCGCATTACTGCCAAACCATCATCTCGGTAAAGTCCAATAGAGTTGTCACCCAGAACTTTCGTAAGTTTATCTAGTATAAATAAACCTACCGATTCACAAATCTCTGCTCCGTCATAACTGCCCATTGTGACGTCGAACAGGTTTGTGTGGCTTTTCTTTGACCATGCGGCTCCTTTATTAAATAGAACTGATTGCCTTGCGTGCATGATAATTTTTGTATCACTTTCTGATATTGTTGTAAAGTTTTTTGCAAATGATATAGATTTTTCTAATAGTTGCTCCGATATCGTGGGGTAAAAGCTTTCGATGTCAAAGGTGATGAACGATAATCGTTTCTTTTCTTGTAGTGCCTTAAACCAAACTATAACGGCGTATGAGTTTTTCCATTGGTTGACTTTAGTTAATTTTTTTACGTTAATGATTATTTTCTCTAATATTTTTTTACTAACGATGCCAATTTCGCTTTTAGCAGGGTTAATTAGTCTACATGTTGGGTTATTAGTGAAATTCTCTTTATGGTCTTTCATAGTGATAAACGCCAGGGATGTTAAAGTTACTTTTGAAAAGTATTTAGTTACAGTTACCGTTACTTGGACGAGAAAGTAACTAGTTACTTTCAGACGTTACTTTTCAGAAAAAGTAACGGTTACTAGTTACAAGTTACTTTCAATTCGAAAGTAACTAGTTACAGTTACTTTTTCCGTTACTTTTTCTAAATAAATCTAAAAATATCCAACAGAAGCAATGAGATATATATGAAATATTGAAATAATATTTATGTATTTTAATTTGTTAATTTATCAAATCAAATGCTCTTTTAGAAAATAATAAATACCAAAACAAACACCCGACGAATAATTCACAGCGATTCCTTTATCGTGTTTGAATGAGCGGTCTAGTTATTCGATCCCCCTAATTATCATAACAAAGAAATCTCAAGTTACGCGCCATTAGTTCTATTTCAGGCTTGGTTGCTTATGACAATTAATTGATCGAACAGACAAGTCAGACATATAACGCTCGTTGAATCACTTGAATATTATAAACTCAGAAAAACAGAATGTTTACATCCCCGAATGTAATTTTTTGACATCCAAATTAATGGCAAGACTTCCTGCAGTTGCAGAAAACATTTGTTTGTGTTTTATTGTTCTTGGATGGTAACAATAGGAACAAAAGATTTTAATTAAGCAAAACACAATTGCGATCGAGAAGCTGCTAACTTTCAGCACTCTATTGTGAAAAAAGTAACGGAAGAAAAGCGAAAATGTAGTGAAGAAGTAACGAGTAATCGTTAGTTTATTTTTAATCCTGATTGTAACTAGTTACAAGTAGAAGTTACTTTTACAGAAAAGTAACTAGTTACAAGTAGAAGTTACTTAAAAATAACGATTACAAGTAACGTCGTTACTTTTGTAATCGTTACTAACATCCCTGATAAACGCTGGCTGCTCTGCGATGACTTCTGCCCTCTTGTCGATTTTCAGTTCTCTACTTATTTCCTTGGCGTCTGTATTGATCTTGTGTACTGTGCCTTTCCTTGCCTTTTTGTAAGTCGTTGTTATATTATTTAGAAGTAATTTTTCATGTTGCTTAACATCCATCTGATAGAAATTTCTTGTCTTGTCCGCGGCAACGATGATTTTTTGATTTTGTTGATGTCTTTCCTTAGTTGTTTTTGAAATCTATCGTGGACCGGCCTAAATTCAATGTTTTGAGTCATTTTAATTAGATCGTGTTCAAATCCCTCCAATTCGCTTATTTGTGGTGGACACTTCCTTGATTTAAATCCATATTTCCCATCTCTTGTAGTATTATTAGTGGTTTCTATCGTCTCTTCGGCCTGAAAGAAAAACGCTTTCCATCGCATTCGTTTTATAACGCTTTCTATTTTTGCAATTAGCTGCATCAAGTAAGTCTTTCTTGGTGGTACCGGTATGTTTTTCATTGAATAGCCAAATGTGATTTTTTCCATGGTTGTTTCTGCAGTAAGATTAAAGTGCTCTACTGGATCCAGGAGCGAATAATAATAATAATAAATATTATGAGAAGGACAAAGCAACCGACAGAAGGACAGAAGGACAAGCCACCGACTACAACATCGAATGGACAGCTCTATCGAGAGCAAAGCCATACAATAATATAACGAAAAGATGCCAGCTATGCCTGGCAGAAAAATATCATATCATTTGTTCCAAAAAAGCATTACTTAACAAAAGATCTGAGTTAATTTCAAAATGTAGGCACGAGAATAAATTTTATTTTACTAATTATAAATCGACTAAAACATAACCTGTAACAATTAAATGCCGCATAGGAAACGATCACAAAGAAACACGCACATTGCGATACAATAGGCTTTATCCCATTTAACAATAGCTGCGATTTATGTAAGTTTATATCAGAGGTACCATGTATGTTTTTTATTATCTAGTTTTAACTGTCTGATGATCGCAATAAAGCGTGAAACTTCAAGTTACAGTAACAAAATGTGTAGTCTTTGACTCCTCTATTTATATTTACAGCTCTGTCAATAGACATTGAGCACTGTTTTACTGCTATTGGATAATATTTATTATTATTAATAATAATAATAATAATAATAATAATAATGATAATAATAATAATAATAATAATAATAATAATAATAATAATAATAATAATAATAATAATAATAATAATAATAATAATAATAATAATAATAATAATAATAATAATAATAATAATAATAATAATAATAATAATAATAATAATGATCATAATAATAATAATAATAATAATAATAATAATAATAATAATAATAATAATAATAATAATAATAATAATAATAATAATAATAATAATAATAATAATAATAATAATAATAATAATAATAATAATAATAATAATAATAATAATAATAATAATAATAATAATAATAATAATAATAATAATAATAATAATAATAATAATAATAATAATAATAATAATAATAATAATAATAATAATAATAATAATAATAATAATAATAATAATAATAATAATAATAATAATAATAATAATAATAATAATAATAATAATAATAATAATAATAATAATAATAACAATAATAATAATAATAATAATAATAATAATAATAATAATAATAATAATAATAATAATAATAATAATAATAATAATAATAATAATAATAATAATTCGTATAAGTAAGTTTCTACTTATAAATTTTGTAATAAAAATAAGATCAGGATCAGAAATGAAGGTCCTCTTATAATGAAAAAATTTCAACTAATTAGGAAATAATGGTTGACAGTTACTCCTGTGAAAACAGTTCACAAACCTTACTGTTAATGAAAACGTTCAAGAAATCTAGGCCATGTGACGTTCATGAACTGGTCAACTGCTCATAAACAGTCCATGAACTAAACAAATTTTTGCAGGGGTAGCAGAGAGGATGTGAATAAAAAGTACTTAGTTGTAGCTGCACAATAGGATCTAAAACTTAAGAAAGATTTAAATGTAGTAGTCAGCAGTATTAAGCATACCTGAGAGCATTTGTCCTCGTTCACCGACAACAGTTTGAAAACCATCAGGAAAATCAGAAATAAAATCATGAGCATTGGCTTGTCGAGCAGCATTTTCAATGTCCAACATGGATACATCTTCATCTGAGCTATATGATATATTATCAGCAATTGTTGAAGAGAAGAGAATTGGGTTCTACAAAACAGAATCAACAGATAATAATCTTATCTTTATCAATATACTTATATGTCTAAACACATAGAACAATGGATACATTGCGTGCTTCCATCACAATATATATATATATAGAAACTGGGTCCTATCAGAGCCAAGGTTCAACAAAAAGTTCAGCCTTCTGGAATCCTAAGTGGCATTTAAACAATTTCGTTTGAAATTTTGTTGTTGATGTTTGACCAATAAATCATAATTTGCTCTAACCTTCCGGTATCTAGGATTCCAGGATCCCTACTTTTGTCAAACTCCGATCGGAGCCTAACACAGCAATGATAAGTTTGTAATGCGGCAAAGACAGATCATTTCTAGGTCTATCAAGCTTTATTTATAAAACTCAATTCAGAGGAGGCAGGAAAGACCTATCCCGCAGTTAAAACTAAAACCATACATTTAGTCACAGTAAATGAACTGGATACTAAAATATATTCTATACATATCATGCAGTAAAACCTGCTATAGCAGCCACCTGATCTAGCGACCACATTTCTACAGAGGCCACTTCAGTGGTATGCTGTAAAAGTATTATTCTGTTGAATCAACCCTGTATGCAAAGGTCACATGATTATAATGGTCAATTTATCTATCTGGAATCCTATACTAGAACATTTCAAATTATTTCTTCTACAAATTTTATGGAGGTTCAAGCCATAAATCATAAGGATATCAATTTTCATCTGCATTTACTCAACAGCATTTCAGGTCTAGGATCTCTTAGCCTGTGTTACAGACCGCGATTCATTCACCAAAGAATAGGGTCTGTGCGAATTGCTCCGTTTCTCTGTCCTGGCCTCGTATCAGAATAAGATTGATGTCACATAATTAAGCAAGATTAAGATGATTCTCACCGGGATTCTCACATTACTTTGTTTACTTTAGTTGACATGATTGTAATAAGTTCTATTTTAGGCTTCGTAGCTATGACAATGAATTGATCGAACAAAGGTGATGAATTTGTTCACTAATAACAATAGATTTGTCATGCATCGATCAGAAACTTCCGCTCAAGGTTTTTGTGGAGCGCAAATCACACAGACCCTATTCTTTTGAGAATGAATTGTGGTCTGTAATGCAGACAAAGGATCTCCAGGATGTTTGCTTTTATTAGACACTGTCGGTTATATAAAATTTTCACCGTACCTGTTCAACAGAACCAATTTGAGCTTTTATCCATTTAGGATTTAAATCTTTTAAATTATTTCCATCAATGGTAACCTCGCCAGTATCAGGATCATACAACCGTAACAACAATGAACCTAATGTACTTTTACCAGAACCACTTGCGCCGACAATAGCTGTAGTTGAATTTGCTTGCATTTCTAAGTTGATCCCTTGAAAGATCTTAGCATCGGGTCTTGATGGATATGAAAAATGAACATTATTGAATGAAATACCGGCCGATGGATTAAGGATGGAAGGTGTTAAACCACCTGCAAAATAATCACAACAAATAATGGTAATACGTAGTAGTGGAGAGGATTAAATAAGGTGCATATATAAGGTGCATATATATTCACTCATAGATAGGTCTATGGATTGGCCCTTCATGATCAGATCAATAATGCTCATTACTGGACTTACACCTGCGAAAACAGTTCAGGAGCAGTTCATGAAAATGTGGGGCCATTTAACATTCATGAACGCCTGAACTGTTTTTTGCAGGGGTAATGGTTAAGGTGAAACTGTGTGATACAGCTAGGATCCAACAAAGCTGCTCTGCCATTCAAGGTAATTTCACTTATAACCACAAACTGATCAAAATTCAAGCATTTGAGGTTTGTTATTTTTCTCTATCATTGACAATATTTGAGCCTTTGTAACCATAACTCCTTCAAGGAAGCGTGGTGTTCCCGGGAGAAAGACGGGGTGTTCTTGGAAAGAAAGGTCTGAAACATCAAAAGGTCACAAGAAGGTACCACATAGAGTTTCACCAAGGTAAAATAGTCTGAAATCAGGGAGCGTCTAATTCAACAAACCTGAAATTGGTATTATTGGTTGTCGATCTACCAGATACCAGAGTCGATTTGTTGCACCTATACCTTTCATCAATTCAGAGTAAAATGAACTTAGACCTTGAAAGGAAGAGATAAAAGAAAAATAAATAATTTGAACAAAAAAAGATTAAAAAATGTGACCAACCCATGTGCAAACAGTGTACCGGTATGAATGGCACAAATTTGAAATGTTCATGAAAGGTAATTGAAAAACACGACATTTAATGTTCATAAAACTGTTCATAAACTCATTGAATTTCTTGGCAGAGGAAATATTTCTGTTGAAAATTAACTGGTGATCCAAAAGGCCATGACTGGGATTAAATATAGCTGTAGCAATCAAAGCCAAAATTTGCATTGATTGCAATGGACTGATGGTCTAATAACAAAATGGTGAACTCTCTTTTAAGTGCTCGGATTAGATTCAGCCCCTTGCTCTCAATCCAATTATTATTGTTCTTTTTCTGATTGTACAATAACCATTACCGGTAAAGATTATACTCAAAATGTGTGGTTCTATGTTTAAGTCAGAAAATAAGTGTTAACTTTCACATTCGCTTCTCAAATAAAAAAGACTTTCAAAATTGATTGTCTACCTGGAATAGCTAGTGACATCTGATCAATCAAAATAAATACCTAGTTTTAAACCATTGAATACCTGTATCGATGCAGATCATAAGATTTTATCAAAGATAAATAATTTCCATGAGAAATCACAACATTGCTGCTAATAATACAACAAGCAGAAAGTTGTAAACATTTGACATTTATCGCTACTTTATATGAGATCTGCATATTCTCAAAAGCTATTCCAGAACTAAGATAATGGAATGAAATGCTGAAGCATGTTCAACTTCTTTTCTGGATTTTTGTTGATGTTTGACCAATAAATCATAAAAATATCAAGTTTCTTCTGAATTTGCTCTAGCCTACTGGAATCTAGGATGGCAGGATTCCTACTTCTGTTAGACCCTGTTCATATGTATAATTAGCGCATACTTATTGATATGCAATAATCAAGTGTGATTTATTATGAAATTTAGCAAAGGGATATGCCAGCTATTCAGTACAAACGTGTGTGTGAGTTGATGGGTAGCCTATAGCTGTTATTGATATTTATACACCCACTTATGACAGACCATGCATCAAAACTTGTGGAGAAGTGGGACTAGGTATTTATGTAAGATTTAGATCGCAAGATTGTAAGAGGTTGTAATTAGACAAGCTCACTTTAAGATTGGGTAAACCCCCTGCAAAAAACAGTTCAGGAGTTCATGAACAGTTCATGAAAATTTGAATCCATTTAACGTTCACTTACTGTTCATGAACTCCTGAACTGTTTTTCTCAAGGGTTTACCTAATCTTAAATTGAGCTTGTCTAATTACAGCCTATGTTAGCAGGTCAAGGAAAATCAGATTGAAATAACTACTTTTGCTTCATAAATGCATCGAAGTATTTTATGAAGTCAATGGTGGAATGTCTTACCAGCAATGGACATTCCAACATAGACAGTATACAACAGAAACGATGTTAGATCACCAACAGTAATCAGAGAATGTGACATCATTGAGCCACCATTATAAAGTACAGTTAGAACAATTGCATTACCAGAAAGACCAGTCTAATTTAAGAACAATTAAATAATTTCAAAACATTAAAGCACATTGCTACACAATGACACCCGTTATAATTTAACAACCTGTTGGATATGTGCACACAGTTCATGAATTTCATACCGTAACTAGTTCATAAAGAGCTCATAGAATATTCTGCAAACATTCATGAACATATTTTGCTAGGAAGGTTCGCATAAGATCACTGCTGTTAGGTTTAGGGATGCTTAATACAAGTTTAACTAAAAAGTTTTTAAATTTTAAACACAATTTACAAATAAGTAGATACTGCAGATTCATACAAAGTAAAAAAGCATATTAATTAGTAGGCCTACGCCTACTTACAAATCCAAAGAATATTGAACGGGCAACAGCTTCTTGTTTTGCAAGTGTGATAATATCTTCCACTTTGTCATCATATCTACAAATATCAATTTAGAAGAGATCTTTAGAATCACAGCAATGTATTCGATATATAATATTAATCACAGAATATGTTTCCTCTTTACAATCCCCAGCTGTGAAAAATGAAGGTCTAATTTGAAAGCCAAACATTTTTTATAGTTACTCAGTTGACAGGGGGTCATATAGTAGCAGTTACAACCGAGAATTCTATCCTGCCCCACAAGACAAGTCACACGTTACCAAGCATCAATCACACTGAATAACAAGTGGTAATTTTATTTCTCTGATTTCTGATTTACCCACAAACACGTTAAGATTTTAATCAGTGATTAATTACTTAATAGCCTACATTTTCAAGTGTGTGTGAATGATATATATGGCCAGATGCCTTTCCTGACTTGAACCAATTTATAGCTCCTGTCAGGGAAACAATGAACCCCAAGACCCTTCAGGCAAGGTTCTAAACAACTACGGTAGCACCATATAAACACTACAGTTAAGGTGAAACACATCTTATTAAAATTAAGCTGGATGATTAAACTTGCCTTCTAATTTCATTTCCTTCTTTACCAAACGCTTTAACGATTTTTATATTACTAATACGTTCTTCTGCAACCTAGAATAAATAGATTATGTGAATTAAAATCTCCTAAACTACTAAGAATTACATCTACAGACCTGTAATACGAAATTTTAGAACCAAATAGGGCTTTAAACGATCAACACAGAATACCATCAGCCCTATGAAATGGATGTCATGGCGATTATCAGAGGTTAACCATACAACCTATTATACATTCATGTTATGGAAAGAATTTGTTTTCTAGAAGTAGCATGCATCTTCATGAATTCACAAATGATGAAATATAGAATATAGCAATTTGGGGATAACTTTTAACTATGGATATAAGACATGTGGAATGGTTTAGGAAGATTGATGGCTGATACTATATTTCCTATAAATGCAGTGCTCAAAAATAGAGGAAATAGTTAATTTTACAGCAAACAGATTTCTTCATCCTCCTATTCAGCAATTGTAACCTGCTTAAGTGCAATTCGGGTAAGTGAAGTCAACGCTTATATAAAAACCTGGCTTCGAAACCCTATAACTATATTCTGGTCAAGACCTTGTTAATCAATTTCAAATATCTGCAAATTTGAAACCATGAGAAACCCTTTTTTCTTTAACACCAAACAAAAAGTGGAAGAATATGCAAGTATTAATTAATTTAATTAAGAGATTACGTGGAAGCAACCATTTACATTATCTAACAAACCCTGAAAATTAATCAACTGTCTACCCTATCATTCATTATATAAACAGTTTGCTTTGTAAATTCAAAGCACTTATCAATATCCATTCATATTTAAATGATTTCTTACCTCAGTTGAACTAGCTAATGCATTTTGAACTTTTGTTGTAATTCTTTTCATAAATCGTCCATAAACTACTGCAATAAGGACTACAGGTGGGACAATACCAAGTGCTAAAGTTGCAAGACCAGGGCTTGAATAAAACTAATGTAAATAATGACAACAAAGTAATTAACTACTTACTCATTACTTTTCTAAAAAAAGCAATTAAACACAGTCAAACCTGTTATAGCGGTCACCTCTATACAGCGGCCACCTGTCTATGGTGGTCACTATTGCAATGTCCAAAATTATAGTTTCTATTTAATCAAACCTGTATATAAAGGCCACCTGTCTATAATGGTCAATGTATCTACCTCTCGTAGCTGGTTGTTATATACAGGCTAAGGCATTACTTTTGTAATAAGCAGGGGCAACACTGACACTGTAGTAGGCTATAAAGGCTTGATAAAGCATAGTAAAATTAAAAACTTCTCCCAATGTAGTAGCAAAGGCTAGCGGTCACGTTATCTTAACAGGTTAACAGCGACTCAAAACTTCAACTGGTCTAACAATGCCTAATTGTTCATTCAGTGAGAATTAAATACAAAGGGTTTCTTATCCTATCTCTCCGCCTTCTTTGATTGTTCGATAATACTATAACTTGTTTATCTTGGAATAAGAAAATAAATACTATGAAAACTAAGGATGTTATGTGCAAAACAGGATACAAAACAATCAGGATTCGATAAAATAATTTTGCTTCAAAGATTCAAATAATTGCTTCCAAAGTTTCCGAGCGATTACATAAACGAAAACTTTTCACATCGTTCTTTTTATTTAGGGGTCATTCTCATAAAAATAAAAAATTCATGATAAAACTGTATCTTTTTACATATATATCTTCCATAGAGGAGAAAGCAAATTAGTTTTCTTCAGATTATAACATTTTATCAAACCATAACAACAATGCGTGGGATTGAAACAACAAAGTAGATTGTGAGAAGTTCAACTCAAGACTGATTTATTCGTATTCAAACATTACATATCATGCTGTGCTAAGCCTAGGTGTTACATATCATTACACCTCCCTCTAGTTGAAAGGAGGTATCCTAACTTCTATTCAACTTTAACAATACGTTTATACGTAAGCACAAAAACAAATAGAAATTATTATATACTTTTAGATCAAATAGAAAGAAATTAGATTTAAATTGTTATGAGTTATAAGTCCATTTCAAGTCCGTTGAGGTTTACTGTCCGTAGCGGTTAACCGGTTTAGTCAGCCGCGCACTTCTACGTAATGTTGCTTTGGTTTCTTTGTTCGTGTCAGTTGACGGTGGCTCATCAAGGTCGGTTGATGTTGTTGGTTGATCGGCATTGATTTGTTTAATTCGTCTTAAAAATCGAAGATTACGCCAGTACAAGCGACCAGACGGTCGTTTGACGTGATAGTCTCGATTCTGTCCGATGCCAATAACGATTCCCTTTTCCGTCAATCTCTTGGTTCGAGGGTCTTGTATTAGGACCGTGTCTCCGATGTTTAGCCGTGGCAAAATCTGGGCGGTGCGATCATAATAAAACTTTTGTAATACTTTCATATCTTCAACTTTGTTGTCTGCATCCTCGGCGGCTTCTTGCCAGATTTTGGCAAATGCTGAATAATGTGCAGGGACTTTGGAACGGAGTTGGTGGCCATATAAAATTTGAGATGGGGATCTGCCATCAGCTCTGGGCGTGTTTCGTAGCTCTAACAGGCCATGTAAAAAATTATCTGATGTTATATCGCCGTTTGGCTGTTTGACAACCAAACTTTTGATGGACTTGACAGCACTTTCGGCGTGGCCGTTTGATTGCGGATAGTGCGGAGTAGACGGATTCCATCGGACTCCCCATCTGGTCAAAAAATCATTAAACGCTTTGGCTTTGAATTGCGGGCCACCGTCTGTTCTCATTTCTACAGGCACTCCAGTCAGCACAAAGTATTTGCGCACAATTTTGATAACATCTGATGCCGTTGGGTCACTTCGCCATTGTGTTACGAACGGAAAGCCGGATAGGCGGTCAGCGTATACCATGTACGTGCTTCCGGAGTGGCTGAATAAATCAGACGACACACTTTCGAATACCCTTTTAGGCAGGATATCATACTGCATTGGTTCACGCGGTAAACTTGGTAGTCTCTGCTGACATTGGTCACAATTCTCTACGCAATTTTTGATGTCAGCGTTGATACCCGGCCAATAGACGGCTTGACGAGCTCTCCGTTTCCTTCTCTCTACCCCTTGATGCGAGTCATGAAGCTTAGATAATATTTCCTTGCGCAGAATCTTTGGTATGATTAAACGTGTACCAAATAGTATAAGGCCATCGTTGGTCGATAGTTCTTGGAATATTTTACTGTATGGTGTGGTGTGTTCAGTTGGTTGACCATTCTCAATTGCATTTAGTAAATGCTGGTATTCCTGGTCACCTTGTGCTGATTGCCGTAAATGTTTAAGAGTATCATCTTCATATTTATTGTCTTGTTGTTCATTGAGCACGATTATTGCTATGTTGATGACGGCTTCACAATGAAGGTGAGTGTCTGGTTCACAGTTCGCTAATTCATGAGAGAGCTCATCGAGTGGCAGCGGTGCTCTTGATAGTGCGTAAGGAATGTAATGTATGCTTCCCTTTTGCCATGTGGTGTGAAATTGATAGCTGCTTAGTGCCACTTTGAATCGTAGCAGACGAGCATTTGTGATTTGATCGAGTGTGAAGTCGTTCATGATCGGTATCAATGGTCGGTGGTCGGTAGCTATTGTAAAGCCAGACAAGCCACTTAGATAGAGGTGACATTTTCGTACGGCCCAGGCGATAGCTAGACACTCAAGTTCAATCGTCGGATATCTTGTTTCTGGATCTGATAAAAATCGAGAGCCACATTGGATTAATCGCCAATCTGATCCATGTTTTTGCATTAGTACATATCCCAAACCACCTAAACGAGATGCGTCCGTTTCTAGAACAGTTTCTGCAGTCAAGTCAAAGGATGCTAGAATAGGTGTACTAACAAGTAAATCTTTGAGTCTATTAAAAGCAGCGGTATGTTCAGTGGTCCATATATAGTCAAATGATGGTTTCAATAATTCACGAAGTGGAGTCGCAGCGCTACTGATGTGAGGTGTAAATTGACCCAATTGATTAACCAAACCCATGAATGAACATAATTGTGTTCGAGACGTCGGTTGCGGAAATAACCGGATTGCATCCGTTTTCTTCGGATCGGTGGAGATTCCATCTCTAGATAAGTTGTAACCTGCAAATCGTACATTGGCTTTAGCAAAATTAAATTTCTCTGCATTCAAAGTGATTTTGTGAGTACGACATCGCTCTAGAATGCTACGGACCCGTAAGATGTGTTCACGAAAGTTTTCATCGTCAGCCAATATGTCATCTACCACTTTGTGTACATGTTGTAGCCCAGCTAATGCAATGTCGCCTCTTAAATTATAGGCGTCACCTGATGCTATGAAACCCATTGGAGAGCGCAAATGAATGTAACGTCCCCAAGGCGTCATAAAACATGTTAAATCTCAAGCTGATTCGTCTAGTTCAAGTTGCCAATACCCGTGTTTAGCATCCATTGTCGTGAAATACTGTGCACGTGGTGATATTCCAGAGACAGCCTTCCTTGGTGTCTTCATAGGGTGAACGGGACGTCTGACTTGATCGTTCAGGTGTTTTAAGTCTACGCATAATCGTAACTTGCCATTAGGTTTCGGTATCACAACTAGCGGATGACACCAATCGATTGGACGGTCACCAACCGGCTCGTAGATCTTTTTAGCTACCAATTCATCAATCATTGTTTTAACTTCATCACGGTATGCGTATGGAATCGGGCGAGCATTGTTTATTGCATATGGTTTAGCATCTGGTTTCAAGTCTATCTTCATTGGCTCACAGTTCATTGGCTTTAGTTCATCCTCTGAGCAAAAGACATCTTTGAATTCGTCCAGCAGTTCATTTTTGATGATTTCGATTACCTTTTCTGTCGGTTTGATCGGGTAATCTCTGTTTCCATGGTTATTGGTCGATGTGGCAGAAATAGTCTGAGCTAAAGGCTGTGGGAAGGTTGTATGGACAATGTTCAATTTCCGACATGCTGTCAACGATAAGTAAAACTTCTTAATATTGTTACAAATATATATTTTCTCTGAAGCTATTTTGCCTGACAGCTTCAAGTCTACTGTGACGTGACCAACTACGCGAAGGGGTGAACCTTCGATCCCAGATATAGTAGGCGTGGTGTCTACTTTTAAATCGTTGCGTGTTAAACCTAGCTGTGGTAACAGTGATGCGCTCATGACTGAACCTTGAGCCCCAGTGCCTGGAATGACGTCACACGTGCCCAAATAGCTTGCAGTGCGTGAATTATACACGTCAATTTTGATAGTCGGATCTTGTTGACACGACGGGATGGTTAGCGAACTTTGTGATAAAGATAGCGATTTCACAGAGTCATGTTGTTCACCAGAAGTTTTGCTTGCTGTCTTAAAACGGCATACCTTCGCGAAATGGCCAATTTTTTGGCAGTCTTTGTATTCTTTTCCTTTAGCGGGACAGTCTTTGCCTGATTAGTGCGGATATCCGCAATTTCCACACATTTTTGCATTTACTTCGTCTTTGTTATGCTGTTTTGTGGTCGGTGTTGATCCATTTGTAGCCCCTATTGTCGAGGCTGGATAACGCAGTGATTGGCTACCTATCGTGCCCTTTTCTTCATTCCTACATATTGTCAGCGTTTCTTGTAAGGTAGGAGTAGGGCTCCTTGCCAATAGCTTTTGTCTTGTATCGTTGCTGTTAATACCGATAGTGATAAGGGTAGCGATCCAATCGTCGTGGGTCATACCTCTAAGGTCTGTGTTGGCTGCATTTACGCACAGGTCTGTGTAGTAATCATCAAATGTCTCATTGTCTTCTTGGTGTCTTTGAACGACTTTCAAGCGATCCAAGGCCACGTTCAGTTTGGCTTTCAAGAAATTGTTGATAGCTGTTATTATGGCTGCGAGGGTGCTCGTGTTGTCTTCGGGAATGGCCATAGAGAAGGTCATTTTGTCAAGCATCGCCGGTGTGCAGAAACTTTGGAATACGGCGACTTGTTGTGTGTAGCCTTGCTCATTGAAGTTAACCAATTGATAGTAGTTATCCCAACTTTTCAGCCACTGTTTGAATTGATGATAGGTCGTATCGCTTTCCAACATCGGTGGTGGTTTTGCTGTGATTTTCGGCGCTACAGACGAGACACGGCGTTCGATCGTGCTTCTACCGAGATTGGATAGAGGAGACTCTTGCGGCGTAATAATCTTTTCCATTAGTGCAGCAAATTGCGTTTGCTGCTGCTGTTGCTGTTCCATCATTATTTGCATTAAGTTTACCATGGGGTCGACTTGAATTGGAGCACTGCTTGCACCTGTACTAGAAACGTTTGAGTCTGTGTCGTTGCCATGAAGGCTCTCTTCAAGCTGTCTACGCAACTCGGCGTTCTCGAGCTCCAAGTCCGCCTTTGTTGGTAGTGGCATACTGTTTGTATAATAGACTGCTAAGCAGTTAGATAAGAGTAATAGTCAGTTACTTGAACATAAAATTCGGTTCGTATAAAATCCACTGCGCCATGTGAGAAGTTCAACTCAAGACTGATTTATTCGTATTCAAACATTATATATCATGCTGTGCTAAGCCTAGGTGTTACATATCATTACATAGATGAGGGTCAGACATTTTATCAAACATCTACGTTTTACTACATACCATTAAGGAGATACCACCGATCGCCATAGCAGCTGACCGCAAACCATCAGATACATTATCAGTGACTGCTTTTCCAACAACTGCTGTATCATTTGATAAACGATTCGTTAATTCACCTGTTTGATTCACATCAAAAAATGCTGCTTCTTGATTCATCACAGATGCAAACACATTTTTCCTTAAACTGTTAACAATCCTTTGACCTTTACAAAAAAGAAACAAATGATAGCTAAGTTCTCTAGCTTACAGTATCGCCTTTAATTGAAACTATGATTTTGGAATCAAAAATATCAACTGCACACATGCAATTGTTATTTATTTCTTAGCAACTGATGTATCTGATTGCAAAAAAGCAACTTTGAACTATTACAGGTTACTAGCTTCTATCAGAATGAACACCAAATTGTATGCAGATCATATCATTAATCATTAGTGACATTGAGATGCTTTGCATTAGAGAACTCAATCACTTATTAACTTAATCAGATTAGAAATCAAAATTACGGATCATCCCATTTCGTTTCACAATATATAGTCAAACTGATATTCATATTCTCAATCAGTAGGCCTACCTGTATTTCCCCTGCGAAAAACACTTCAGCATTTCATGAACAGCTCATGAGAATTCCGGGCCATTTCATGTCCATGAACTGTTCATGAATTCCTGAATTGTTTTGCGTAGGGTTTAGAAATGTAAAGGCTGACTGAAAAATCGGGGCAGGGATTTTTATCAAAGACCATAAGATCTGAAGCTATGGTACTGAACTCAATCACACTAAATCATTACCTGATAGTTGTATGAGATAAACTCTGAAACCATTAGCAGTAGCTCCAATTACAAATATTCCACCAAGAAGAAAACATGCTTTTGTTAGAGTCGTCATCATTTCATCAAAATTCATTGACGGAGAGTAAATGACATCAATCAACTTGCCAATAGAAAATGGAACAATCATAGTAACACCAGATGAGATAAGCATCAGAACAACTGCCCCTAATAAAACATTAAAAATTTTAAGAATTTGCATCATTAGAAATTGGAATTACACCAATTTGGATAAAGGCAAAGTATTTCAAAGTGATATTAGGCATACATGCCTAGGCAGGCATATATGCCTAGGCCTATTATATATAAATTGAACAATATCTCACCTGCAATTTTCCATTTTACAGGTTTGGCTAGTGACAGAAGTCTCCATAATCCTTCACTTTTGGTTTTCTGTTTAACAGCAGGTAGAGAACTACAATTTACTTTCTGAAGTCCACTTTGTATGATAGACCGTGTAAAAGATGAAGGTTTAATTGAGGGTGAACAGTTCTTCACCAAATGATAATGCCGCCTGGTGGCAAAGTTATGATTTAATGTTAGCATTGGACTCTTTAATTTTGGAAACAAAGAACCCAACCTGCGAAATTTGAAAAGAGATATCAATTTAATGATTGATGAATGTTGACTACACACACGCTGACATTTTACATCACCGTGTTCACAAATGCTCATCGTTTCTCAGCTACGGAATATTATGCTCAAAATTTTGATATCAAAAAGACAAATACGATGGCATTTCACGATTTTTTGGTGTTTTTTGTGGTGTGTTATGCGTTTGTGTATGCTAAAAATAAGTGCGTGTGTGTGTGTTTGTGTATTTTTTACTTTAATTCACAACCAAAATGAGGGTTAGCCTATAGCTTGTTTCATATTATTGATATGAAGTAATAAAAGACTCAAATATATGGAGTAGCCTAGAAATCTGCACCGGATCGGATTAGGAATGAACTCTATAAATTTCAATTATAGTAGGCCTAAGCCCTCTCGTCATTCCCACTATCGTTCCGAGTTTGGAAAAAGTGACTGATCGAAAATAGGGTATCCTAGATTCAACATTAAATATTACTTCATATTTTAAATATACACATCCAAATTGAAATTTAAGCCTTTTCATCATTCTTCATCATTTAGCTCCAGTTACACGAATCTGTGTCATTTTTTCGTGTCATATGCTCTTTAACAATTTTGTTCTGTAGTAATTCAAATGGATTATTAGTTTCGTGTTTGATTGATTCTTTTCAGGCATTGCTAGTGCTAAGAAAAATTTGGTTATGCTTTTGTAAATAGATTTGTAAGTGACAACTGACAAGAGGGGTGAAAGGTTTCTAGATTTGTTGTGGGCCGTTTGGGAGACTTGTAATATTATCTTGATGCAGGCCTGACATTGCACTCTGCAAACTGCCTCCCCAGAATGAAAATATCGTAACTTGCACGCTTGAGATTTAATTGAATTTAGTTGAAAACCTAGGTAGGAAAGTCTGCTGCGTGCCTGAGATATTGGGCGCGAACAACGAACTTTTCAGTCTGGCTGCAGTGCATTATCTCGGTGCAGGCCTGTTGCACTCTGTAAACTGCCTCCTCTATAAGTAAACATGGGATCCTGTATGGCCAGTTTGCAAAGAAGGGCATTTTTCAAACGAGATCTCAGGGGTTGCCACAAAATAGTCGGCCGCAGACGCTTTAACATATTTTTGCCTCCCCCGCGGGTGGAAAAACACTATTCTATAGATACTTAGTAGTAATAGGGTTCTCGAGAAATTATTTGTGGGCGTTTTCAGTTGGATGCTTGAAAAATTATCTCAGGGGCGTCTCTGCTATACTCTGCAGACTGGTTATATAGACTCATATTAAAAATTCAGCCAAAATAAGTCTGGAACCAGGTATGAATGAGATGGGACGTGCTACAGAATTATCATTTATTAACCAAGTCTCTACAATTGCACCATACAAATTACATTCCTACAATACATCAAAAGTTTAAAAAACTAGGCCTCCAATCATTGCATGGTGGTTGGTAAAATGCAGCATGGTAAAAAGCTTACCTTACAATATTCATACTCAATTTTCATAAATAGAGCTTAAAACGCAAGAAATTGTAGATGAGCTATTTATACTACCTATGTCCTACATCCAGTTAAGCTGTCGAGATGTGAATCTTTTTGACGTACGGTATAGTAGCCTAAGAACTGACTCAATCTTTCTTTCGTATTCAAATCCGATAGGCCTAGCTTTCAAGATCTTGCATTGTTAATTTGTTATTATGTGTTATGAGAAATTCATTTAATAACTCATATGCATATCACAATGGTGACATTGCAAAATATCTGAATATTCCAAATGCATTACATAAGCTTCCTCCATGCATGAAAAGATAATTTGCATATTCAAATTCATATTTTGTCTGACATTTTTATATATTTCAATTTCCATGTTTCAATGTTTAGAGGCTGGTTGTTCCTAGTTCCATAAGGCCTCTCCTATATCCCAAGGACTGGTTTTGATGATTTTGTTGAGAATAATTATACTGCATTAAACTTTCTTGGAAGAACGTGAACTAGTGGAACATGTTTAGAATCAAGGTTGACCATATTGATTTGGCCCCTCCAATTGATTGGGGCTGCATCCAACTAAAATGGCGGTAAGATGTGAGTTTCTTTTGCTTAGCCGTTGAGAAAATCAATTCAATCGATCTGTTATAGATCCAAAAATCATCTTATTCAACCAACATGTTTGACGAAAACTTCCTTTTTGACAATTTTGAGGAAAAACCGTCAAATAATTCTTCAGAATCACTTGGTGAAGGTAAGAAGGCACGCAAACGTAAACGGAGTCTTTCAAATGGAGGAGGAGAACAAGTTGACCAGTCTCTGGAAGAGAATTGTGCACATCAACAATATTTAGAAGATAAAATAGTATTGAAAGATCGCTTAATTCAGGATTTAGAAAAGCAAAATGAAAAGCTCAAAGCTGCGATGAAACGAATATGTGGCCCACAAATAATTACAAATAATGAGCATATCGAAGATATTGATAGGAATCATCAGCATCCTCTGGCGATTTTACTATTGCCTAGAAATCCGATAGCATGCCACTATCACAACACGATATCCGATTTTATTGAAACCCTTCCAAAAGATGATAAAGTTTTGAAAGAAGCTTTTGAAGCTCAGATAAATGCACCACAACAGTCATCAGTGCCAATCCGAGCATTTGCATGTGACCAGCGTGGTAGTCGTTATCATGCTCCAAAAAGTGACAGTAATTACCTACATATTATCAACGCTACACAATTCTATACGGATCATTGTTTAGATAGAACTGGACAACCATTGAACATGAATAGTACATCGCAATCAGATATGTGGATTATACCTCCGTATGAGCAAGTATATTTTAATTCAATTCCAAAATTTGAGGGCTCAAATGTACGTGCTGCCAAAACACCATCAAAAGCTGCATGCTTCAATTGTGGTGGTTTTGAACATAATCTTCAGGATTGTACAGAACCTCGCGACCAAATTAAAATCAATGAAAATCGTAAAGCTTTTGTTGAAAAGAGAGGCACACCAATGATAAAAAAGACTAGGTATCATGTATCAAATTATCAAGACCAGGAAAAATTTAAACCGGGAATACTTAGCAAGGCATTGCAAGATGCCCTTGGCATGGGTGTTAAAGATCTGCCTCCGTATATCTATAAAATGAGAGTCATGGGTTATCCGCCTGGATATTCTGCTCCCGGTGATGATGCCTTGTTGCTGTTTGATCAGGATGAAGAAGGGGAAGTTAACCAGTCACCTGAACCAACTCATATCAATTATCCTGGATTTAATTATCCTCTACCACCAGGTGAGTCCGACAAGCATACTCTAACATATCAGGTTGTATACCACTAGAATTACACTGTAGATCCAGAAGTATCCAGCTAAAATAATCCTGGGATTCTAGATCTAAGAAGACTAAACCGAAGTTAGAAGACAATTTATATTGTTCAGTCAACTACTCTAAAATAGAGTAATTACAAATAAATAATTAATACTTTTTAAGAAATCAAAAACCATATCCGACCCAAAATTGATTACAAGAAAACAGATCGTCTGATCAGATTTGCAGACCTCTATTGTAGCCTGCATTTGTGTTGTGTACGTAGGCGTATAAAAAATATCTAAATGAATGTGCTTCTAACAAATATTCACTTCATAATAACATAGTTTGTTTGTTTTCGTCTTAAAGATTGTGTTGATAACTATCGTGATTTCAATGTACCTCCATACAACAATAGTAAAGAACAACTGACAAAGAATTATGAATTATCTAGTAAGCATTTACAAGGAAAAAACGTAATTGATACAATAGAAAATACTGATGGCATGGATATCGATGAGCTTGAGGCTACTCCTGTGATTCATGTTAAAGATGTCAATCCAACTGGCGTGACTAATATTGATGTATCAGATTCTGTTCAATTTATCAATGAGTCTTTATCGAATGAGAATAATCCAGAAAAGTCAAATGAAATTAAAAATTCTGATGAAGCAATATTGTTGGCAGAATCAACTAGTACACTTGAAGTCAAAGAAAGCAGCGACCATCTTACGATAGAAACAAATGAAATCGCAATGGAAACGTCTACAAACCATTGTAGAAAATGGTGGACGTTAGATTCTATTCTATCGACTCCTTCTTTATGCAACGATAACACATCAGCTGTATATCAACCACCTCCAACATGTAAATACAATGTTAGGATTGAAGATATTCCTAAAAATATGATTACTTATCCTGAACTCATTAGGGATCCATCTATCTCAGATGATCTTCTTTATCCTTTATATGGACATTTATCAACGCCAACTGGAGTCTATGATAATATTCGAACAAGACTTAAAAAGAGGAAATCCATTCCCCGGTCTACATTATCTTTATGACATTTTTATTAAAGATTTATTTTGATGAATTGTGTAGATATCTAACTTTTTATGTTAAATAATGGGAAAATAAACTATATAAATTGTAGATTGATCTATAGGCCTATAGATTATCTAAATTTCTATTTTTATTATTCAGTATAACAGATTTAATAACCATATATCTGTTAAATTCTAAATACTTATGATTTATTTCTCAGCCTACTGTAGTACTTTAACTTACAGTATTTTATGTGTTATTATGTATTTTAAATTAATTTTATTAACTTCGTTTCCACTAATATATTGACGATTTAAGGTGATTATTGTGTTCCAAATTTTGTGCTGTGAAGCAAAGGCCCCTAACTAGTAATCTTCTACTACAGTTTTAATCTGAAGGTGTCCCACTTCAAATATTTTGAAATTTTAGACAAAAGTAGTGTTTTCAGAAATTTCTGTGAAAGTAGCTCCTGTATTCGTTCATCTTCTGTTCCACTCTAATGAACTGAAAATCACTGAATGGGTTCCGAACTTACCAGTCTTCAAAGTATGGAACATGCTCATCCGAGATGAAAATTTTCTTCCGAATGCTTGCTAAGATTATTGGTTTAAGGCGCATCTGAAGTCATTGTCCATCTTTTGCAAAAGGATTCCAATCGGAGAAGATGCTTCAAAGAATGTGGATTCAGATTTGATCCCCAGATCAGAGGTTTCCTGGACCCAGATTTTCATCTTTTGGCAGAATCATTTGGATGAAAACGAGGCAAAGCGTCATGGCCGCTGCACACTGAAAGTACATGAATTCTTGACAAGTTGTTAGAATATTTCACTTCGTTACAGTCGCCTAGTTCAGGAAACTATAAAATCAATTTGTTCTTGAAGAAAGCAGATAATACATTTTAATAATTATAATGAATAGTTTATGGAATGCTACGCGTTTATCTGCAAGAAACTTATTAGGTAACGTACCAAATTTCACGAGGTCAACTTTACTCCAATACTCTGGAGCTGCTGTTTGGAACTCCCAAGCTATTAAAGATGCTGTAACATCTAATAAAGTAGTAGTTTTTATGAAAGGTACACCTGATCAGCCTATGTGTGGTTTCAGTCGTGCTGTTGTGCAAATATTAGACATACACGGTGTTAACAAATTCAAATCTTACAACATTTTGGAAGATGAAGAATTAAGACAACAAATTAAGGAGTATTCAAACTGGCCAACGGTTCCACAAGTTTATATGAACGGGGAATTTGTTGGTGGATGTGACATTATGATTGAAATGCATAAATCTGGTGATTTAATTGAAGAACTTGAAGGAATTGGACATAGATCAGCTTTGCTTGATGAAGAACCTAATGAGCAGAAATAGATTCAACACTAGCTCAAATGAAATGATATGATATAACTCTGAAAAGCTTGCGATTTCTCTATAAAGTGAAAGCTATCAATGCATGTAACCTCCAAAATAAACTAGGAACCAACGTAAAGTTGTCTCTATAAGAGCAGATAATTGTAGGCTATATTTAGCCAGCCAGATGTAATTATCGAATCCAGTTTCTCGTTCAAGCTGAATAACTCTATATGTGCGTTATCCTCTATCAGCAAATCTGTATTTTCGAGTCACAGTTTATCAATAAATCCAACATGATGCATAGCCTAGCTGTTTTGATGAGTCACTATTCATTGTAAATAAATTAAATATAGTGACGTTATCGTTACGAAATAAAAATGTCCAAACATCAATTAAAATCAGGTAAAAAGATTGTGTAATTTAAGTAGGGTCAAATCATAAAAGTTCAAAAATCAAAATGTTTACCTTAACTTGTTGAAATACTTCTCCATTTATCGAAAAAAAACTTTGCAAAGTAATAAAGTCACTTAGTAATCTATGTTAAGGCAAAAGTTTTGATTTTCAAACTTTTATGATTTGACTCTATTGCGTACATTGTCAAACGCTGTTAGCCGGTGTGCATTACGTCAGAACTCCATTTCATACAGCTCCATGTGATCCCAAGGTCGCATATGATTGGGCATTTCCGAATTCTGAAATGGTTGGCCAACTTTTAGTAAGGAATTCCTCTAGCTCGAGTGCAGCGACTCTCAGTATCATAGAGCAGAACACGGGATAGAGGCTCTTGCCTATTGCGTACAAAGCACCAAATTTATGCGGTATGCGGTACACACAATTTGTTTTATACGTTTTCAGACCTTTACGCAAAGAAACCGTATTTACGTGATGCTTACTTGATTTTTACGTAATTCTGAGTTCAAAGTGTAAGTTAACGCTACTTTGATTTAAAAATTCGTACCTCAGCCGCGGCTGAATGCTTCATTACTTCCCCAACATTGGTGAAATTGATGAAAATATGAGCATTCTTCTTATTAGTCAACAAAGACGTAGCTCGTCTCAGGATCGGTCCTCATGCACTAGCCCACATTCGCCACTCCTCAAAATTTCACTGATGTTGGTGAAAGCAAAAGTTTTATTTGGCCAATCCCAAGATGTTGATGATAAAGCGCCAGCACTTTACTCATGTTAGTGAATATAAATAAAAAGCCATTTGGTCTTCCCAGGGTTTTACCTATAAATCTGACAACAGCAATTAAGATGTAGCTTATTGCTTAGGTATATTGCTTCACTTATCTGTAAATTATTGAATTGCATACAATGAAACCTGTATATAACAGCCAGCTACTAGAGGTAGATAAATTGACCATTATAAGCAGGTGGCCTTTATATACAGGTTTGATTCAATAGAAATTGCTATTTTAGACATTGCAAGAGTGACCACTATAGACATGTGACCGCTGTATAGAGGTGGCCGTTATACCTGTTTGACTGTATAAAGATAATACTATAAACATCAATTTCATACTTGATCAATTACATTGTTTGCTACAAAACAATATATTCAAATGCCATTTTTTAGACCATTTTAGTAACTGTCAGGCCATAGTTATGGTTATATTTTGATACATAACATTATAGTTAGATACAATCAGTACTTGTCGTTACAACATGTTTAAATTAATTGTCAAAAGCAATATTGATTGCATTGTGTTTCTAGCCTTTCAATTTTTTTTTATTAATATATACGGGGATTATGCATATAATTGAATATGCAAGCGTAATAATTATGTATTTGATAAAAAATATAATTATAAAAATGTTGGCATTAAGCCTATTAAAGAGAAAATTCTGTAGAATAATTTGAAATTGTATATAAACTGAATAACCATAGTGTGCACTGTATATATTTGGTATAGATTGATTTGTTCTTTGGATTATTGGAATAGTTTCATCACGGCGTAAATATGTGTTGGCATGAAAATATATGCTGAAAATATTGACATAAGTATAATTAATAGTAAGATAGTATCTGTGATGTTGTGTTAAAGAAAAGTAGTTACTGTGTAATTTATTGATAGTAATACCATAATAAAACTATAAATATTAGTCAATTATCAACATTTTGAAACATTCATTAATTATTGATTTGCCAATTTTGAACAAAGTGCTTTCGATGATAATGTTTGAAAGGAATCTGTATAGCCTAGATTGTTCTTCGCCCAACATTTTCATAACAAATTTCACATAAATATATGCAAGTCGCACAGTACTGAGGGGGGGGGTACTGCTTTGACCTCTGATCGCCTGTTTCTGGGTGTTGTGATTTTTGAATTCTCTCACCCCTCCTTCCCCATCCCCCTCCCCTCGATACATCGACAAATGATTCAATGAAACCAACATGGGCATGAATCCGCAGTCCGAAGACTAATTGGTTAAAATTAAAATTGTCAAATGTTAGTTTACAAGATATCAACTCTGAATAGCCGATTATATTATTATGAGGGGGTGGGAAACGGACGCAGCAATACATTACAAGGGGGTTAGGACAGAAAGAGAACTAAGACTAACAATCAATCAAACAATCTAACTGGTATTCGATGATCTCAAGTAACCAATACAATTCAAACAGCACTGAATGGTCACCAGGCCAGGTACATTACAATGTCAAGTCATAAGCATAATAACAAAAGTCCAAATATAAATTTAGTGTCTACTGGAACTGGATGCATAGGCTACTCTACAGTAATCAGTTACAACAGTAGCCTAGTTAGAGTCTTAGAGATATAATATGCTCAAACGAAAAAGTAAGAGTAATCTCCAGAATTACTGTAATTATTTACGATTCAAAATCTGCAGTAATTCTCATATAGCTGATGAGTAGAAAGGATACTAAAGAGTCGTTTTTCCCAAGGCTCCAACATGTATAAACCAGTGTTCAGCTCATATTGATACCATTTCAACGATAACCAACCACGTTTCAACTCATTGGGACATCTTTTTCTATCTTCACTTTTCTGTGTCGTCATGATCCTCTTTTTATTATATGGGCTATATCTGATGCCTATCTGACTGTCATTTAGCCTTGTTTACTAGGTGAATTTGGCTTCTCGATGATCTGATAGTTGAAAGTGCAATTACGCGAAACGCGAACCCTTTTGGAAAAGGTGCGAGGCTATCGTTTTTGCGAAATGACATTTCGTCATCGTAGATGATCAGACCATCAAAGGGAAACCTCCAAATGAAAGTCTATGTTAATCAGAACAATGATACAATCAAACACTCTGGGCAGTCCAATCAATATTTTCGGCACAGCTAACGACTATAGAAGTATTGATGATGATTAAACTTGAAAAATAATTTTTAAGATAGGATTCAAATAGCTAGATTGGGATTCTGCTAACATTGAGATAATTACAATCCACATCAGAAAAGCCCCTTGTGCCCCACGGCCTGATTGATGTAAGACAGTAAGGGGGACGTGAATAGCAACAATCATATACCCAGTAGTTTGGAATTCAACCAGGGGAATAAATCAAAAGTGAAAGTAGAAAAATATAACACCAGCTTTCGCCCTACTTATAATAAAACATGAACAATTGGGGGAAGGGATAAAGATTTATTAAAATTCATTTTACAAAAGAAAAATTTAAGACAATGGTATTAAGTGAATTGAAATACATAAATTTGGCTAATTTGTCAGCTATTAAAGAAAATTTGATAATTAATGGAAAAGTAGATCTTCATCAACACCATCAGCTAGCATATTCGGAGCATATTCAGATGTTAGCTCTGTCGCTAGAAAAGAAAGCAGATTCACATTTCAACATCATCATCGAATCATATATCCAGGGCCTAAAAACAGCAGGAATCCTTCTACTCAAGATTGCGGTAGAAAATTCAGAAGAGAATTTTAAGTTTATGATTTATAGGCCAAACCTCAAATATAATTGAATAATGAAAATGATTCTAGAAAGCAAGACTATGCCTATATTATCTTGTTTCAATATCAAGAAGTTACGATTCTCACATCGGCAAACTTTTATCACTGATCACTGTTCACAAACTTCATGATCGATTTGGTTTCTATTCGCAAGCTACAATGATGTTCCCACATATCATCTAGTACACAATTCCTTTCATACTATTTTATCTGTCATCACACAAATATTGTACCGAATACGTTCAGATAAAGTCAATAATACGTTGACCATGGTGTAAGGTAACAACAATTATCAGACTATAATCTGATCAGAATTTGAGATCTTAGATTCTTGGGTCTGGAGCTAATTTGGATAGCAAAAAAAAATACTAAACATATTGATCGGAAAGTACAAAATTCTCACTCGTCGACAACCATTAATCACCATGCCAATAATATTATAAAATATGTAAATATAATTACTTAAATTATTATACTACATATAAATCTGACTACAGTGAAAACCTGTATAACATCCACCAATGAGATATAGATCAATTGACCACTATAAACAGGTGGTCGTCACATACAGGGTAATTTAATAGAATAATGCTTAAAGAAACATCATTAAAGTGGCTATTAAAGACAGGTGGCTGCTGATTAGAGGTAGTGGTCATAAGTTCTATCAGATACTTACGATCCATTTTCTTATTCCGTTCTTCCATCAATGCTGCATGGATCTTTTTGTTTACCTTCTTCTTCTCTTGAATTTTTTTCAATCTGTTAAATATCAAAATAAAATATAATAAAATGAAAATGAAGTTACGCTGCTGTTTAAAAAAAAGGAATGCCAATAGAAACAGAACAGTAAAGCTAGATATTTTTATGCTAGAAATGTTTTTTACAACTTGACAATATACATTAGATTATGTCTTGAAGTCATAAGGACATAAGCATTAACAAAAGTAAAAATGTATATTTAAAGTCTACTGGATACTATAAGTAGTTAGAGATACAAAGTGATCAAACGCAAAAGCAAGACTAATATAGTTAAACCTGCTATAACGGTCACCTCTATATAGCGGCCACCTGTCTATAGTGGTCACTCTTGCAATGTCTAAAATAGTATTGAATCAAGCCTGTATATAAAGGCCACCTGTCTATAACGGTCAATTTATCTACCTCTCGTAGCTGGCTGTTATATACAGGTTTCACTGTATCCATAAAAATAATGTAATTTTTACGTTTTAAAATTTGCAGTAATCCTCATGATTTTTAAATAATTTATTATTTATGAATAAAGCTAGTTATATTTTCTAAAATTAGTTATCAAAATGTTTTTCAGATATGCCCATTTTAACTTGCACAAAACATGCCATCTCTAACTTTGTTTAAATGCTGCCTTTTCTGATGCTTATTAAGTTAACAACTGCAAGGATGTTGCCGAAGGCCGTCACCTTCTGAAAAACTCTAACAACAACAGTTGGATAACATAGACAATCGATACTGGATATAATTCTATGTAGGAATAAATTGAAATAGTGTCAGTAGACTAAATAAAATGTTTGGTGATGTTCGAGGTATATTAAATAAAAATATCAGTTTTGCCATGGTCATCGACACATTTATAGTGCTTCTTCGCCGTTGTGGAACAATCTACCTGCTGTAACATTTATGGAACATAACATCCATTGACATTTTAAAAATTCAACCGAAAACGTATATAATATGGAATCGCATAATATTTTAAGAGATTTAGTCCATGGATAAAAAAAAATCTATCTTTTTCTGAATTGGCTCCAGCTGTCTGGAATCTAGAATTGCACCACTACGCACTTTTGCCGTAGCCTGTTTGAAGAAAGAGAAATACTTTTGTTTTAATTGTACATGATACTCACCTATAGAACTCTTCTCTTTCCATTTCATCTAATTCACTTGTAATATATTGAATGGTTCTTTCAATCTTGGGAATAATGACTAACAAAAACAAAATAGATGAAGTAATTAATTGGAACGAAAAACAAATCCATTCCGATACTTCATGACTAGGCAATTAACAATTTAATCAATTTAAGGTTTAGATCAATGTAATAGTAATTATGATGAAAGTGAGTAATAATGAAGATGGTACCAAAGGTGCTAAAAACAATGATGATATCAAAATTGTACCAATAGTCAATATAACTGATTCCATACAGCTGATACTGCATATCAATTTTAAACAGATTTAATGACAAATTGGCACACTGCGATAGTTAGACAAAAAGCTTGATTTTCCGCAAAACTCTTTTTTTAAGATAAATGATTGGATAATTTAAATAAAATAAAATGTAATATTGAAATTTAATGCTCAAATTTTGTGATCATTCAAACTTTGCATCTGCCATTTTCTTTTTTTGTTCTGAATTTCTCTAGACATCCAAAAACAAGGGTAAAACAGACCAGCTAATGAACTGAAAATTCTCTTTGGCCATCCTCTTTTTTTGTTCTGAAATTTTTCTAGGCATACACAAACCAGGGTAAAACAGAGCAGCTAATGAACGGAAAATTCTCTTTGGTCATCCTCTTTTTTTGTTCTGAAATTTTTCTAGACATACACAAACCAGGGTAAAACAGAGCAGCTAATGAACGGAAAAATTCTCTTTGGCCATCCTCTTTATTTGTTCTGAAATTTTTCTAGACATACACAAACCAGGGTAAAACAGAGCAGCTAATGAACGGAAAATTCACTTTGGCCATCCTCTTTTTTTGTTCTGAAATTTTTCTAGACATACACAAACCAGGGTAAAACAGAGCAGCTCATGAACGGAAAATTCTCTTTGGCCATCCTCTTTTTTTGTTCTGAAATTTTTCTAGACATACACAAACCAGGGTAAAACAGAGCAGCTCATGAACGGAAAATTCTCTTTGGCCATCCTCTTTTTTTGTTCCGAATTTTTTCTAGACATACACAAACCAGGGTAAAACAGAGCAGCTAATGAATGGAAAATTCTCTTTGGCCATCCTCTTTTTTTGTTCTGAAATTTTTCTAGACATACACAAACCAGGGTAAAACAGAGCAGCTAATGAACGGAAAATTCTCTTTGGCCATCCTCATTTTTTGTTCTGAAATTTTTCTAGACATACACAAACCAGGGTAAAACAGAGCAGCTAATGAACGGAAAATTCTCTTTGGCCATCCTCTTTTTTTGTTCTGAAATATTTCTAGACATACACAAACCAGGCTGAACTGAAAATTCTCTTTGGCCATCTCAAAGATGATACTTTACCCATTTGATAAAGTCAAAGCTGATTTGACCTTTCCTGAATCTGTCAAAAGGAAGCCATTTTATATCTGGATAATACAATATGCATTAATCCTCTTACCATGTTCAATTGCATTGACACGGCGATTAGTCATCTTGATTGCTTCATCCAATGTAATGAAAGCAGTCTATCAATAAATTCAGAAAATGTGAATCAGTCAAATGTCTTTAACATTTGATTTTCCTTCATAATTTGCAATGTTTTGAGATTCGATTGGTCGATTTGTACAATGTGAGTTGTGACAACTTGTCACGCATGACATAGTAACGCATAATAGTATTTGCAATTACCTAATAAACTCAACAATGATTAACATTGCTGAAAAGTTTGTTGATTTATTGCCAAATGGAATCTGAAAAATTGATTTTGAACAACTACAAAATACGAAAAGGCAGAGCAGCAACAGTTTTGCAGTCAAGGGATCTGGGTGCAATCTGCATGCCTCATTGCTCCTTCCTATAAAATTTTGAGAATATGCTTCTTCTAGAAGCTCCCTGAGCTTATTTGACTTCCTTTTCTTATTATATGTAACTACTAACAAAAAAAAGATTAAAGAAATCATCAAATCTTAACAGTTGAAAATTAAAATACTAACTCTTGATGCAATAAATGTTTCCCAATTTTTCAATAATTTCATATTTTATTACTTGTAAATTCCATTGAAAAGTTCAAAACTGTACAAACTTTTTGAAAAAGGGCCTATTCAAAATTGTGGAATCAAAAGCACATGCTTCTGATGCCTAGAGGGTAAAACCATTGAACCCTGTTTACAAGGGTGTTGGAATGATGCGTTTTGTCTGTTGGTTCTTATTTGTTTTAGGTTTGCGTTTAAAAACCTGTCGGCAGCTTTAAACCAGGGGATTCAAATTAATGAATATAATTATTTAATTCCAAGTTAAGTTCTCTATTGACATCTCAACTGCTCAATTAACGTTTGTATCAATCCCGCATAAAATAAAATAAATTGAAGCTTGGTTTAGCAAATATTTCATTAGCCTTTCATGTGGCTTTTATTGGAATTGGTGACATGAAAAAATATCCAACTGATATTAACATAGCCTGCGCCACAGACCAAAACATTTAAAAACGTTAGAATAACCATTTGTAAAACAATTGAAAAAACATTTGTCCTAATGTTTGCAAATGCTTTGGCTTGTGACGCAGGCTGATATGAACAAGGCTTGACTGTATAATGTTTTGAAACCAGTTGTTGGTACATTACCTGAAGTGATGCTAGCTCGACTAACAGTTTAACTGCTTTGTTGAAAGTCTGAGCACAGTTATTAACTTGCTGTCCACCTCGAGAAAGACCAGTTAATTCATAAGCTACAACATAATTGAAAAGGAAATAATGAAATAATGATAAAGAATTTTGAGAGTGATAAAAATTAAATAATGCCATTAATTTGACAATAACTATATATGAATGAAGAATTGAAGCTTCAGAAAAATATCAATTTAGAATAACTGTTGAACAATCTGCAACACATGGTTATCCTATGCATACCATTCTTGTTTTGCAGTGAAGATATCACCGCCATCTGCCTTCACCAAGACATCAATAATTTTTATACAAAACACAGTGCAACACGCTTAAGTAGGCCTACAAGTTAAAACTGCGGACACATGTTATTACTTTTATTTGAATTTGAACTTATGAAGAATTGCTTAATTAATTATGACTTGATCATTTGACCAATATAACTAGTTTTTTTTTATTATTCCGAGACGGAGTTGTGGAGACACACAGAAAGTCCTTTCATCCAAATTGCACTAAATCATGAATATGATATACTGTATGAAACACATTTTTCTACATTTTTCTAGGTAATTCAGTTTAGCTTCTAGCCCTTCTAGCCGATTATGAAGTTTCAGAGTTGTACAATCAACAGATGTGCACTTAATGATGGTATGTATCAAATAATAAGTTACTCAACTGTTTGCACCATCAGAATATGCTTCAAAAACGGGTAACAACACTCCTAAAAACATAAAATACGAATCAATGAGAATCTTCAAGAAAAACTCAATTGCAATAGTTTAATGTTGTTATTTTGAACAAGGTTTTGGTCAGTATTTCTAACTGCCATTTTCAAGTTAAGTGACATAAAAAACTATCTAATATATATAAAAAAGATTAAAAATTGATCTATTATTTGAACATATTTTAAAACTCCAGAGATTCCACTGACCGAAACGTTGTTCAAACTAAAAGCATTAAACTATTTCAATTGACTTTTTGTTTGAAAATATTAAATAGAAGACGATTATTAAGAATCTTTAAGAAGTAATTGATAATTCTCAGAAACATAATTAGATGATTAAAATAGTCCCAAAATAGGTCTCATCAGATCATAATGAACAATAAGCCTAAAGGAGTATTGGTATGGGTTTTCTTTTTGGCTTACCTGCAACATTGTCTTTTCTAGTTTTAACTTTGGTCCATGATTTATCAACATTTTCTAAAATAACCATACTGTAACAAAAAAGTAGCTGTTGAAAATAATGATGAAGATATTAAATATGTTGTCTTGTCTACACTAATTGTTTGGCATTGGTGCCTAGATTGTGGTCTCCGCTTATTTTGACTCGAAATCGATAGGACCTAATCTGTCACTGCCACAAAACAAGCTCAAGTCACACCCTGCCAAGTCAGTGGAAATTCCCAATAATACTTACCAACTTAAGGTTTCTTTTGGATGTAGGAAGGAGGGAGGGAAGGCCAGCAATGCCCCGGCACTGTGGATAGAATCTAGCTACATATATTAGTAGGCAATTTGTTGCCCAAAAAACAACCTCGTTCAGCCCGTATCTTTGACTTGCTCAAGTCTCACTTCTCTGTTATGCCCGTCATGATGGATTGGGAAGTGAGACTTGTGTCCGTTGAGAAATCTAGTGTCTTCAAACACAGAGAAACCGCCTCAGTTTTCAGTTTTCAGTTTTCAGGAAGTGACGCACATAATCTATAGAGTTCCAGGGAGTCAATGTGCAACTTGAAATCCTTCTCTCGTCATTCACAAATTAATATGGAGCCTGAAATTTGCGAAGATATTGAGTTTGTGTAAAGTTCTGAAAGATTACAGTTATTACATGTTGATTCTTCAAAGGTTTACTTATAAAGAGAGTGACTACAAATTACCGTGATTATTTAGGCTACAAATAGAGCAAGACGAAATACAAACAGAATTAATGTAAGCACAACAAACAAGCCGCAACATTGCACCGAAAAAGCAAACGTTGAAGCGCATTTTCTTATCATCAAGTTGACGCTGTCGAAGCTGTTTTCAATGGCAGAGATGTTTCCAAGTCAATTGGCTCTGGCATTTCTTTGATTGATATCAAATAATGATCATATTCCCGTTGCTGAAAAACCTCGCAAAGTCGTGATTTCTGAATATCGTAAATATTTTGTTCTGATCATTTGACATTTGATATGTCTAACGAAAGACCAACCTATTGTTTTAAAAACAATTACTTGTCTTACTTTGTAAGATGTGAATGAACATTAAATATTCTAAACGTTTTGTAAACATTTCTAATCCCAGGCGCCTAAAATTCTTTAAAATGTTATCACCATTAGAGAACTTGCTTGTGTCGGGTGCCCTGTCTTTTCCGCCTTATGAGCGGGTGAACATTTATGAAACAATAAGATCAAACAAAAGGCCGTTGTGCAGGATCCTGCACAACGGCTCTCAAAGGACTCAAGTGCTATCCAGTCATGAAAATGAGGCAGCAAAAAGAAAGCGGGACTTGTGCCAGTCAACCCGTATCTTAGCTTGGCTGCTTCCTACCAAGGTTGTGATTTGCTGCCAGTCCATATATCATTTGGCACAAAATTCTATTTAGAAACAACCCTAATCTCTGTTAAATATTCAGTTAAGCATCAATAATATTAGGATACAGCTGTAAATAGTTGAATGAAGGCTAAACCCTTCAGAAATAAAAAAGTAGACAACATAAAATTATTTACCTGAAATCGCCAGCAGCAAAGTAAGCTTCAGCAAGGGAGAATGATGCCTCACGCATTACGTCGCCCATTAATACTTTAGTCTGTAGAAGTTAGAATATGAATATTATAAACAACTGCATCTGACAGAAGCTGTCTAGAATCTTACAACATTTTCAACTTTTTCTTCTCAATATTTTGTTCACTACGGCTTAAAATCACACGAGAATCAATTTTCTTGTGAACTTTTGTTGGACCTTAGTTGACATTAGCCTACATTGTATTTATGATAATTAAGTGTGATCAAAATTCAGCATTAATTTAATATTGCAAACATCAAATTAATTTATCAGCTAATTATTGAATTCACTTGCTCATATGTGGAAATTGTGGATATATATAATATATAATATAGCAGTGCCAGACAAATCGGCCTACTTGTTTCTCTGGCAATCAGTAGCCTGCTGATCAGTGAACAATGGACTGATTTTGCCTGTTATAGGTCAAGATGAGTTGGTCAATGTGGTGAAAAAATTCAGCACATGAAACAAACATCTATTTTTGAAATTTGTATTTTATGGAAAATCATGGTTTGTCCTATTTTACAAAAAAATGATAATTTACAAACCTCAATAATGTTTTTTAATATTTTCCTAAATCGTAATGTCAATGCATCGGATTTCTTTTTCAATAAACTGTGGCCCTTTTGCGCTCCCTTCAACCTTAACTTCATGGTTGTCATTGCCCTATAAACAATAACAAGTTTATTTTAAATCAAATATATGTGGTGATTTGTACACAAATGTTGTACACAAACAATCAGTTTAAGGATATTCAAAGCAAATCAATTCTCACATGAATACATGTGAGATCACATAGCATATTAGATATAACAGTCAATAAAACAGTCAACATGCATGACTAAATATTGAGGACAGAGAGCCTAAAATTACCACGTGGTGTGCAATGTTCAAAACAATGGACAGGCGATCACACGGCTTATTTGATTATATGATCATTTGACATTACGGTATGAGCTTTGAAATGCTGACTCTTGCGCCTAGATTGAAACTGTCCGTATGAATGTTTTCTGTCAGTCAGACAAGCAGATTTAAAGGATGATATTGAAGAAAAGAGCAATAAACCCTGCCAAAGATGCAAATTAGCTATTTTCTGTTTTGCATATGAAAGGATTTTACGATTGGGTGTCAAGCTGTAGAGTAAACAAAACATTTAGGACAAACATTTTTACGCCACTCCAAAATACGCCAAAAATTAGTTGAAAACCATATAAAAATATCAGGATTTGAAAATCTGTACGCCAAATTTCGAAAAATCAGCTACATTTTACGCTCCATGTATCCGGCATAACATACATGAAATCCACACTATGGCACCCAGGGGTTCAAGTCCCTCGGTAAAAGTTTTCACAGGCGGCTTGAGAGACTTAAATATTATCTCGGAGAGAAGGGGGCAGCACGGCCTTGCCGTACTCTGCAAACCAGGCTCTCTGCATACTGGATTGAAGGTAGTTGGGCAAGCTTTGTTTGAATGGGAGATGTTCATGTCAAGAAATAGTTTAATATTTAATATTAGGCCCGTTAAAATATATAATAAATTATCAACAAATCGACACCATACAGCAATTATAAGGGCAAAGCTAGTCTATTTACAGGCAATGATGCTGTGTTGTACAATGTTTAAGTTACACGGAAAAGTTCGTGTATGGGAGTGAATCGGATCAGGAATGAACAGGTAGGAATACACAGCAGGTCGTTTTCACATCTAAATTTGGAGAAAATTAATGTGAGCGTTTAAAGAGCTTACTGCGAGTTAAAAAGACAGAAATTAAAGATTAAATTGAAAAAAGTAGTATACTCACATTCTTGAAGGGAAAACGTTAATTTTGTCCTTTCCAGACATGATTCTGTCTGTGCAAATGTAACCAAATTATAAGAATTTCTATCAAAACTTCTGTTCAAGTTGACGCCATGTTGGATATGGTCACGTGATCTTTGTCACATGAAATCACGTGACAAAAGCCTTGAGTAAATGGCCAGTGGATGAAAGTTTGCGCATGCCCACTCCATAGTTAGCACGAATCTGAAAGTGTTTATCAACATTTCTTGGCATTTATGCACAAATATAATTTGATTTGTTTCCATGTTATTATATTGATTTGAAATGTCTGGGGGGACAACTTTACTCGCTACAGCGAGTGATGATGTTAAACTATGGTCTGTACCTGACTTATCATCCTGGCATTTCAAAACACGAAAAGGCAATGTTAACTCTTTATGTTGGAGCTCCAAGAGTGTTTTACTTGCATCCGCCCATGAATCAAAAAAGATAGTTGTTTCAAATGTAAAAGGAGAGCAACATGGGACTGTTGAATTAGATGTAGAATTTGAACAAAACACTGTTCATTTCAGTTCAAACAGTCGGTATTTATTGAGTGGAGGCAAAGACAAAGCTGTTACTATTTGGGATTTAAAATTACAAGCGCCGCGTAAAGTTTATGCAGATCACAAACATGAAGTGACAACAGCTTCATTCAATCATAGCGACACGACAATTGTATCTGGTACTATTAAAGGTGATATTTTATTACATGACGTCGTGGCTGGTACATTAGCATGCCGTTTAAAAAATTCAACTGAACCTATACGTGATATTCGTTATTCACAGTTTAAAAAAAATATCATATCAGTTGCAAATGAAGATGGTTGTATGACATTATGGGACACAACGAGTCAACAGATTGTTAAAGCATTTGAATCTTCACATAAATCACCTGTAACTGGTGTGAGTTTCTCACCGGTTAATGATATGTTATTATGTAGTGTTGGGTTAGATAAAAAGATTATTTTTTATGATGCTACTGGGAAAAAATCTGTGAAATCTGTAACATGTGAAGCACCTTTAACATGTGTGGACTTCTTTGCTGATGGAGCAACTCTAGCTGTTGGAGCCTCAACAGGTAAAATCTATCTGTATGATCTACGTGCAGGATCAACGCCTAGTAAAGTCATAACGGCACATAAGACATCGGTTAAATTCATGTCATTTCAAAAACAAATGGGTACGATGCAGAAAAAACCACCAAAAACACCAGAACGTGTATCAAAATTATCAAAATCAGATTTTCAACCATCTGATTCTACTATAGGTAAAGATCCTATTCCAAAACCAACTCCACTTTCGAAATCGTCATACTCGATTTCAGAAAATGAAATATTTTCTCCGTTACGAGCAAAAATAAAAAAATCGTTATCAACAGAAAATGTATTCCATGGAGCTAAACTTGAAGAGCCTGCCGAAGAAGATGTGTTTGACGATACTGTATCAATCCAATCAAATGATAGCGGAGGACGTCTTGGAGGTATTCTTTCTTCATCTGGGGGTAAAGGGAAAGGGCACAAATATGAAGTCAGTAAACAAAATTCTAACAGCTCAGATAAAAGTTCTGATTCGAAATCTTCAACAAAACGCCAAAAATTCAAAGGGTTAAAAAGTTTTTCTGTATCTGATTCAAGTGTGTCTGAATCTAAACTTTCATTGTTTCGTTCTGGTACTAAAAAAAGTTTGCCTGCGCGTGCAGGTAGTACAAGTAGTTTATCGTCACTTACAAGTCAAACAGCACCCGTTGAATTAGTTGCAGCAGAAGATGACGACAACGCTAGCGAAATATCAGAGACAGCATCAATCAATCCATTACAAATTGATTTCTTTCGTAGTATGGTTGAAGAGGCTATGGAAGATCATAGTTCTGCTGTTCATAAAGACATTGTTAATTTACAAATTGAAATGTTAAGACAAATGCATATTCATCAAATGGAAATGAAACATCTCGTTGCACAATCGTCAATCAACCAAGACTTATTAAAAGAAAATGAACGATTACATGAAGAAATTAAACGGTTAAAGGCAACATATTAAATTAATATAATTAATGTACATAGTTTCATTGGAAGTTCTCCTTACTAATCTTTACACCTGCTGTTTTTTTTCAACAGCTAATCGATTCTAAAAAATGCAGGTCTAGATTTGTAAGAGAGCTCCTTATTCCTTAACACACTTTTCTACTAGACTACCTAGTAATATCCAATGGTTTTATATAATTTCCCAAATAAAAATTTAATTTATAAAAATGTGGATTTTGATATACTTTTGTGTGTTGATTTCTGAAAACCTATGCGAGCATATTATCCTATGTAGGCTACACTGTATAAAATCAATATTAACTTGAAATATGTGAAGTGTTTGTAGAATACAGTACTGCTATGGGCTTTATTTATTTGAAAACAAATACTGTCACTCAATAAAGATAATCTAATCATTTCCATAATTTAATTAATTAAGAGTGGGAAAGTGTTCAGTGCAATGCAATACACTAGTCTGTCCACTTTTAGTAGTGTTGACATCACATCACCACGCCCACTGTTCCACACAAAACAATACGACGGTAAATAATCCATACAGGCTACTTCTCGAAATAAATAATAGGCGTACACTCAAAAGTTACAGGTAACAGTTCAGTACATAATTCGCAAGGTGCAGTCACGCGATCAATATCAACACACAGCTGGAAGTCTTGGTGAAGCACCAAATACTTCTAGTACAAACCTTTGCTAAATATAGCACGTTCTAATCTCATTCAGGACTTTGCTGAAAGTCCAATTCCTATTTTGAGAATGGAATCGTGATATATAAAAATGCAGACATCATATAGCAATTTTGTAATATTTTCCCCGTCTTTATGATCATTTTATATGCATTTGAGCTAAGAAGGGTTTGACCGTAAAATTACTGCCCTTGTAAAAGCTGTCCTGCTGTGATTCTATTGTTTGATCGGTTCAACACCTCCACTGCATCTTGCGAATTACACATTATATTCGAAGAAGGCATACTGTGTTTCTTCAAATGAGCTTTATGCTGTTCTTACATAACAAAGCAGGAACAAAGGAAGTCTGAGCCACAACCAAAAAAGCCGCGGTTTTCTGGATGATATTTCGATTTTCTTTAGCACCCCCAGGACTACGGAAACATGGCGGATGAAAGTTGTGGTTGAAATTATCAAACCTTTTTCCTTATGATCAGTTAATTCGGTATATTGGAAGGGCGTACTTGAACAAATTTACTAAATATAGCTGCAATGCCTGGTACGTATAAAACTTAATATTATATTGGTCATACTGTTAATCCTGTACATTATTGACATTTGATATGTTTTGATCTGAATGTACGACAAAGTACGTGTACTCAGTAGCCTTGACACTAAACGCCCACTAATTTCTAGTATTGGAAATTGAACACACGGTTTCTTTAAAACCTGTCGCTCATATACGGTAACCCATTGACCCATGCGCTATGTTTTGAAAGCATTCTATTATAAATATCCAACCTTGTCTGGGCTTATGTAGCCTAGCGTACATAGCCTGTATATAATGTAACACCAGCTAGTGAGCAATGCATTTATAACCTGGACCATTGTACATGGAAGCGGTCTACGATAAGGCAAAACAATCGAGTGTGGCAACTCACTCCATATAAATTCAATAATCTGGGAAGTTAAGGCGACTAATTAAATGCATTCGCAGTCATATTTTGCTGGAGCTCAACCAACAAGCAATGTTGCTAATTGCAATAGTGTAACTGAAATCTCTTTCGGCTTTGTTGGGGAGGAGAGGAGGTATGTTTAAGCAGTTTTTGAGGCATTGTCAGGCATCTCAATCTTGGGGTCACAAATTAGAATTGATTAGCAGCAGACAAGTTATTTAATCATGTTCATATTCAATTGTTGGCTCAGATAATAAATTTAGAAATACGCATAATTCGTATTTTGATCAAACCTAGAGTTGAAACAATAAAAACCACCAAATATTTTCAAATCTCTATATTATATTTTTCAAATGAAACGGTTTTCTAAAGCAAATTAAAAAATTAAATTAATACAAGTAAAACAATTATACGTAATAATCAATACAGTTTATATAGAAAATAAATGACAAGTAACAAATATTTAGCCTACCTTGGTTTATTTATCCAAAAATCACGGTGGGTGTAAAATACCGACTCGCCGACCACACAGACCAGATTGATTTAATCTAGAAATTCCGGGTTGACATGACGAATACTTCACGGCGTTGTACAGAATATTTTGTGTGAACTTTTGATTCATATATACAATATTTATTCTTTCTCCAATAAATATGACCGATAAATGTGATAAGCTTCATATATAGTGATCCTCAAAGCATCATCAAAGCATGAATAGGGTAGAATTGAAACTTCCAAGCCATACTGTATATGATTTTGATGGGAATGTACACATTCGTCCGACGGTCCGTGCAAGTGCAACTTTTGCTTCATTATTTATTATCTTGCAAATAAATATGATGTCTTCTGAAGTCCTGAAGATTTATAAATTTTCTTTAATTCTTCCAATATGTTCAGCTCAACAATTCAACTGGGAAAGCATCGACAATTTACAGTCAAGGTTCCACATAATAATAACAGGAATAATAACAATCCAAATCTCGTAAATATGTATTTAATACTACGAAATAAAAACAATGTGGATTGATGTGCGTGCCATAATTGTGTCGATGCTTTCCCAGTTGAATTATTGAGGTGAACAAATTGGAAGAATTAATTCGACAGAGATCATACCTATTAAAGAAAATTTATAAATCTTCAGCAAAAAGTTCTTACAAACTATTCTGTACAACGCCGTGAAGTATTCGTGATGTCAACCCGGAAATTCTAGATTAAATGAAGCTGGTCTGTGTGGTCGGCGTGTCGGTATTTTACACCCACCGCAAAAATCATTGAAACCAACCAATAGCCTAAGTATACACTCCTAACACAACGGAGACACTTTACAATTAAATTTTACAAAGGGCATTGTCACGTGACAATAATTTCCGTACAATATCGGTAACATCAATCAAGGGCCATTATATGTCATCAGACCTTCCAATACGAGAATTTAAAAAAGACAATGAGATTCTCGAAATTCTGCATTCTGGGGATAAATGATAGGGGTCAACCCAAAGAGGTGGACCATTTCCAAGTGGTCTGGAGACATTCATTTCGTCATGTATTCAAAATGGCAGGAAACAAAAATCTAGCCTCATTCCAAAACGGCCCTCATTCATTCATGGTCTTTATTTAGAGGGAGTGACCAGGTAGGCTGTACGGCTTATGTCTCCCAGGGCCCTCAAATAATGCCTCTGAAAGATAATTATAGGCCTACTGCAAACTGAGATGACGGCTATTGTAGTACAAGACCAATCTCATTTGATTCTATGACAGGACATCTCCCTCAACTCCATACAGACGTTCCTTGCAGGTCCTTATCAAATTTGAGGGTGAAAAGTGATGGGCTTCCAAGCACAAATAATCTACCTGGCCAATCACAGAGCGGTACCCTACTTTATCACACGATATTCGATCGTATAACACATTTTAAGTTTTGGCTTCAAATTTCGATTTTCAATATTATGAATATGATTTTAATCTTTCTAGTAAAAATATACACATACCGCGCAAATTTGACTTCAACGATATTATCTAAGTTTATATTCACCAGCCCATTAATCGGATATTCTTTATTGGTGCTGCTTGTGGTTAATATTGTGGATTTTCAATATCGATTTTCTTTTCTTTGGAATTAAATAAGATATAGGAGCGCTGTGAGATTTTGGTTGTTAAAGCCGCAATCATATTATCGAAGTTTATTTTTATCACGTAAATTAGATATTCTTTAGTGGTGCTGCTTGTGGTTTATATTGTGGATTTTCGATATCGATTTCAGCTTCTTTGGAATAAAATGAGGTAAAAAAGCTGCGCGATTTTTCAGAAGACTCCTCACATCTCTCCTCGTTAGACAGTTTAAATTTACCCATGATTTACTGTATTAAATTAGATGTCCCTTGTATATACAGAGCGGAGTCTGGCTGACAAGGGGTGAAGTCCCAGGGGCAGATCCAGTCAAGGTTTTTATGGTCGCTTAGGAGCAAAGCCCCCTGAATTAGAGGGACATAGCCTCTCCTCATCCAGGGTTCTGGGGGCATGATCATCCATAAAATTTTCGGTAATGTAGCTCTCTAATTGTGGTTTCATTTCCATATCTTCCACTTGCAAGACAAGCTGAATAGCGGCTGATAATGATCAAGGTCCACCGAGGTCATTATGCCGATATTTATCAAGCTTGAGAGCAATAATATTCTTATAATCAATGACTAACAGGACAATTTTGTAATTTGTAATCATAACATGAGTTTCAATGTATTTAAATGCATCGACAACGCAATTATTTATTGCGTCATAATGGTAAGAAAACACGGAGTGGCCCATACAGCTTTAGAATTAACTGCTGTTTGACCAACCGAATTACTTGATTTTGGTATTGACCTGCTAGTCAATGACTAATCAAATTTACATTTGACCATGGCTGATTAATTCGCTCAGGTGTTTGATATCGATGTTCAGCCAACACTCTTATATAATGATCTCTTGATTTGATTCACAATTTTCATTGCAGATAAGGAAAAGTTAGGTTTACAAGAGGGAGAGACTGATGATGCTGAACAGGAAGAAGGAGATGTTCTGATCAATGCTAAAGAACCAGCGAGTTCATATCCATCACCATTTGATGGGGCATTCTTTTTTTCAAAATATGTTTCATTCTGGTATGTGATTTATTGATGATCAACTAAAATATAGAAACTCCGTAGAAATTGATGAAAATCAGACCAGGGGTTTATTGAATAGCTTCAAATGTACAGTCCACTAGGTGTAATAGTAGCCTATGAGAATACTGTTTGAGCAGGATTGAGATATATGATAGGCTACAACAGATTGAGTTGGAATGTTATTTGTGAGAGCACCAAGCAGGGAATGAGATTACCAAATTATAGAGATGGTAGAGATAGAGTAGTATAGAGATATTTACGTGAGTTGCATAGACAATATTAGGACTGTGATGTTAAAGGAAGTGATAGGCCTACAGAAATTGCGATGTAATAACAATACTACTACACTAGGGTGATAACCTAGAAAACCTAAAAATATAAAACTGACTGAGTTTGTGTAGGCCTACTGTTCATGGATACCTTATAAACAGTTACAGTTCATTGGCATTAGCGTTGATCAATATGTAGCTCATAAAGACTGAACAGTTCATCAATGTTGAATGGTGTGTTTTCATGTATTGTGTTTTATGAATCGTTATGAAATTCCTGAGAATCAGGTCATTCAGCGTTCATGAACTGTTTTCACAGGAAATCTTTAACTTGGATGTGGTTTGTCCTTTTTATTTTTTTATTTGCCCATTTAGACTACTAAATTATATAATTTTCAACTGTTGATGTACTTTGGTAGCCTAAGTAAGTTGAAAGGCTCAACCCCTGGCCCTTAGCATTGTCAGTCGTTGTCTGAACATTGCATCTTGTGATGAAATACAGTTTTACTCCAAAAAATAGCGAACCACTTTGTTATTAGATTATTATATAATTATGCTACCTGGTTGCTTCCAAGGAGTGTAATAAATTCAAGAACAAAACATTTAATAACACGGTAACCTAACAAAGGTTTCACAGATTTCTATTATTTTTGTAACTTAATTTAGTTTGCAATACGGGTCATCTTCTGTTAAAGCTCCAGAATCATTGCCATTGTATGTAAGCTAAGCTGCCATCCTCAATAGTCAATTCACCAGATTCAAGGGTAAATGACTAGCTATTAATATTTCAGGGTGAAGGATAGTGACAAAAATAAAACTTTTTGTTGTTGTCGCTATCTTTCACTCTGAAATGTAGGCCTATTACTGTACTTTAAATGTCAGAAATTTTTGATCAATGCTCTTAATATTGTCTAATTTATTAAATAATATATGTTATTACTTTTATTAATTACTTATTAGATTTATATAATGGTATTATAATTCCTCAGAAGGTATAAAATAAATTATTATTAAATTATGAACAAAGTGTGTATTATTTTGTAACCGTAACTAAATTATATCCTACTTTTCGTTTGATTCAGGTGGATGAATTCGTTGTTTAAACTTGGATATCACAAAACACTAGAAGAGAATGATATTGCCCAACCAGCTCGTGCTGATACAGCAGAAGCTTTATGCGAAAGAATTGAAAGGTGTGATGATCATTAAACCTATTTAATTAAAAACATTACAATAATGATTTCAGATTTTAAAACTGCATATGTAGTCATGTTATGTTTCCATCCAAAAATTTAGTAACCTTAAATAGTTTGTTAAATGTTACCACTGAATTTTGTCAATTTTTTATTTATTTTGAATAGTCGATGGACAAGGGAGGCGTTTGACGAAGATGGCAAAGTCCGTCCAAATGCCAGTTTAATGAAAGTCTTGATACGAGCTTTTGGTCCACAGTATTCACTACTTGCTATATCTGCAGTAGTAACTGTAAGTTTATTGTGTGTGGCTCATATTTGGAAATTAGGTGTCACTGTTTATGACACATTTTCTTATGAGCTATGCTTTATGGCACAGTAACAATTGTTAAAATTTAGGAAATTGTTTTGAAACTGAAAAGAATGTCCGAGCGTGGGAGTCGAACCCACAATCTCTGAATGTCCGGTCCAGTGCTATAACCTTTGAGCTATGGGGTCATCTGATCTACTCACACAACAACTGCAAGTCACTCTTGTTACGACACTGTGAACTTGTAGGCTACAGTTATGTCACAGACCGCCTGTTAGTTTTGTCGTGCAACACGAGTTGATTTGCCAAGTGTCTAGTGACAACTTTCACTATCCAACATCAAAAGATTCTTACATTTCTAATTTTGATTTTTTTTTTTTGCCTTCTTTCAGGAAGCATTAAAGATTGCACAACCTGTTTTTCTTGGTTTTCTTGTTAATTACTTCTCCAATCGATCAACTAAATCAACTAACGATGCATATCTGTATGCTACTGGTCTAGTGATTTGTGCAATGTTTACAAGTTTGTTTATGTTACCATTTATTTTTATCCGTCAAAAGATTGGTATGCAAGTCCGTGTTGGTTTGACAGCCATGGTTTACAAGAAGGTAAGATATTGAATATATTTACAGCCTGCATGATGGCCGTTTGACTAGAAACTTATTAATCCGGATTCTTCTGTCATGAGATGAGATGACCCAAGCCTGGGTTACATAACCTCTTGTGGAAACCAGTTTATAATTTTATTTATAAATTTTTGAATGCTGTTTCCAAATCTGATTGGACAAGATTATTGGTTTTTAATTCAACAAAGCATGGAACAAGAACCTTCAACAGTTGCAACACTGACGGTTCGAAAGGATGCAGAAAATTTCATTAAACCGGACATTACGTCATAGAAATAGGAGAATATATTCTTTATATATGTTTTTGGACACGAGGAAATATGCTACAGTCAAACCTGTTATAACGGTCACCTCTATACAGCGACCACCTGTAGGCCTATATAGTGGTCATTGTTGGTATGTCTAAATAAGAATTTTCTATTGAATCAACCCTGCCTATAAAGATCACCTGTTTACAGTGGTCAATTTGTCTACCTCTTATAGGTGGCTGTTATATACAGGTTTCACTGTAGCGGTATTTTATAGACCAATTATGAAATGCTGTACTGTTCTTAGTTTAGAACTATTCATGGACTGATCCTCATAGTCAAATCAAATCATACCCTCGTGAAAGCTGTAGTAAACATTGACCTCAGAATTGTAGCAATTCTTACTTGCCATCAAGCAGCTTATATAACTGTATTTATTATATTATATTATTATAGAAACTGCGCTATTACATCCATAATTTGATTTTTAAGGTTTTAAATCTAAGTTATGCTTCCATGGCAACAACAACAACTGGTCATATTGTTAATCTTGTTGCAAGTGATGCACAGAAGTTAGATTTTGTAAGTATGAGTATAGAGTTACCGCATACACAGTCTTACTATATACAATTTTATTTCATATCTACTTGAGATAAGTATTATAATTGAGAGGCAAGGGCCCCAGTCCAACAAATGTTTAATTTTATTCTCTAAAAAAAGCTGCAGATTATTTATCTAAAAATCTTTCCAAAAATTTTCTAGAAATTAAAGAAAAATTCATTATATTTTTGTCACTTTTTCTATTTGTCAAAGAAAATCAATTCCAGTATACTGAATGTCGATAAAATTCTTGAGGCTGGGCTTTCAAAATCCTTAAAATTCAAATCAGAATTTTTGACAGCCTTCTGAATAATTTAATATCTGAATAGCCTCAAATATCTAGTCAGGGTTCAATAAGGTATTTTTTTCTTCCAAAATCTAATTATTGCTTCCCAAATGTTTAATATGACTACGTTAGTGGACATTAAAGCTTGCTTTGGAAAATAACTTGCGTCCCTTTTCACAAACCCTGTGTCTGTCTAGTTTTTTATAGCTCAATATAGAAAATCAGGAATCACTATCAAATTTGTATCAAATCAAACTAATCAATTCTGCTACAGACACAGCCATAAATTTAATAAGCCTTTGATTTTTCATCTGTCTTGTTAGGCTGCCATTTTCCTTCATTATCTCTGGCTCGGTCCAATCGAACTTGTTGTTATCACATATCTTCTTTGGCAACAAATCGGTCCTTCGTGCCTCGCTGGCATTGGCTTGCTTCTTCTGCTTGCTCCTGTTCAGATGCTTATGGGAAAGTTGTTGATGAAATTTAGGTATGTTAAATTGGCTTTATATTACATGATTACTAAAATATGCATTCCTATATCAACATCATGCATGATATTCTTATCGTGTTAGGCATGTCAGTTCGATACGCCAAGCGCGGTCATGTGATTGAAACATCAAGCCTAAACAAACGCTTTCTATATATCTTATAGGCTATATACTGTTATGACGTTCAAGACCTCATTTCGGTCAATTTTGGATTGGTTTTGATGGATTGCTTAATTTTTTATCATAGCATTACATAGCTTTAATAGTTTGAAATTATTATTCTTGCCCGCTTTATAGGCTTTCAAGTGAGAAGACTTTAACCGCAAATATCGAAGAATTCTAGTCTGCTTCAAGCTGTGTTCACTCATTCCATGTATGGTCGAACTCGGTTAATACCCCCTCTTTTAATGTCCCACCTTGCTTAATATCCCCAAGTAAATTTGATTTCTATATTCCATTCTCCATACAAACTCTCACATTCCTACCTCGCTTAATATCCCACTTTTCATCTGTACCAGAGGGGGGATATTAAGCAAGTTTGACTGTACCTATAAAATTGGGAGAACAATAGCAGCACTTGGTGAATTAACCCTGTTTCACATACAATTACTTATTTTAATGTAAGACAGAACAATATAACTTTATTTCCGCAGTACCATGTATTATATTATAGGATTTAATTCATCTGAAAATACTCTATGAAACACAGTCTGCATAAATGGCCTTGTTGATGTTCGTTAACTATTCAGAAACTATTTTATACACTAGGGAAATGTTGAAAAATGTGAAGGGCTGTAATTATTCAAGACTATTGCTACTAACTATCAGGGCTTGAAATAACGTTTGCTAGGTCGCCGGACACGTAGACTGACATAGTCTCATTTTGGCCGGACATACGGTGATCTTTGCCGGACAAATTTTCATTGTTAAATATTGATATAAAATTTTTGGGGTCTAATATATTGTGTGCCCTTAATGCCTAATCTCTCCTTTTAGCTGATGATTATAGTTGTAAAGAGCCTGCCTAGAATTTGATTAAATCAAAAAGAAAGTTTGTCATGGTTTCATATTTCTTGGTGCAGGGCCATGTTTTTGGGCTCGATTTTCAAGGTTTTAAATTACCTCCGCTGTATATTAAAGGTTCTTTAAATATGCTTAAATTATAGTTAATATTTCTCAAAATATTTTGAATCGATTTTATGTTGTTTGTTTATAAATAAGATGTTTACATATCTCCGTAAAAACATCTAGGAAATTTATGGCTTTTTGGTTCTGATTTGATTTGATTTTGTTTTGTTTTGAAAAATCAATTTTAAAATTAGTAAGATCTAGTTATGATGGAATGTGTAGCTCTGCTAAATTTGTCACATTAGTTTGTAAATTAAATAAATTATTTTATGTTTTAAAGAGTTTTATAATGTAAATAATCTCTCAGTGTAGGTTGAGTCTTTTACTCTCAGTAGCTTTGTATTCATTCAAACTGCTCACATGTTATTGACATTCACACTCACCATTCACACTTGAACAAACAAAAGAATTCAGCATAATTTGATCACTTCAGCTTTCACATAAACTATTCATGCGAACCATCGTCTTGAGATCGCTTGTCTTGCCTACAAAATCATTATATTACTTTCGAAGAAATACAGACAAAGTAGAAAAACTCTGAGACTTTTGAGTCATTTATAGCTTGTTGCTGGGATTGTGGTTTTGAATTTATGGTATCAGTTTTCTAGAATATATAAACAGAACTTCCTTTATCGCAGTTCACAAAGTTTTAAACATTTAAAACAGGAAGTAGAATTTTGAATGATGCGGCTGTAAATCAACTGTGAATAGGGCGTGTGAGTGATTAACAACCATTTGCGAGCACAAAACAAAGAAACAGCACAGATAACGCTATTTTAACAGGCCCTTGAAACAACACTAGCTAGACTACGCGAAAAATTTACATAGCATGGAGTTGCAGACCCATACTTGAAATGTGAGAATTCATTCCTTTTATATATTATTAAAGTTATTACTCTACTTTTTGATTTATTTTAATCATTAAATAAAACTCAGAATTATTTCAAAAGATTGACGGACAACTTTGACCATTGACTGACTGACTTTGCCGGACAAAATGCATTTTATGCCGGACATTGTCCGATGTCCGGCGCTTATTTCAAGCCCTGCTAACTATTAACGTTACCGCTGATTATTACATGGTATATGTTTGATTGCTTCAATCACAGTTGGTTTGTTTGTTTTCTAACAGGCGTAAGATTATGATATATACTGATGATCGAGTAAAGGTAATGAATGAAGTCATATCTGGTATTAAAGTCATTAAACTGTACACTTGGGAGAAATCTTTCAAGCAGATTATCTCTCGCCTCAGAACGTGAGTAGAGTCATATGCAGATGTTACTACAGTAATAAGTAGTAGGTAAATTGACCACTATATGCAGGTGGCCTTTGTATACAGGGTTAATTCAATGGAAAGTACTATTGCTAGAATGACCACTATATACAGGTGGATGACGTATAAAGGGTGGCCGTTATAACAGGTTTGACTGTATGTTAAGTCATTTGGTTCAATGGGTGTATGCTACACATATTGGCACCCTTTCTTGATATATGCCTGCCAGTCAGTCAGAGCGTGTTTGCTTTGCTTGTTATCTCCAGGTTGTAATCTTGAATATTAACAATCGTAAATAAACCATAATGGTCTCTCGACTAAATAAAATTTTATTTTTTATTGATATCATTTATTCATTTATATTTTAGAAATGAGATAAAAGCGATCAGAAATTTGAGTTATTTGAGGGCAGTATTCATGTCATTCTTCTTCAGTTCTGCTTCATTAATTAGTTTTGTTACATTCATGACTTATGTTTTAACTGGTAACTCATTGACACCTGAAAAGGTCTTCACATGTCTTAGTTTGTTCAATGTATCACGTATGACAATGACATTGTATTTTCCAATTGGTATCACATTGATGAATGAAGGAAGAGTATCTGTCGAACGATTACAGGTATATCAAAAGTTGACTTACTAATAGCAGTTGGTGTACAAAGATATTTAAATTTTTTTCAGGCAAATGGATGATTATTTACCAATTGTCCATAGCAACAACCAATTCGAAAACTGTGTTGTTTTTATAGGCGAATTATTTGTAGATAGCTGTTGTAGACCAGAGGTTAGACATTTTAGTGTCACTAACTTTTAATTTCTCATTTCCAAGATGTGAAACTTCCACTTTTTCAAGAGCTTTTTCCTCAGAACAATAAAAAATACTCTTTAAATTGTCGAAAAAAACTGGACAAATTAATCAAATTGAGGCAACAGACAGCAATTTAAGCTATAATATTTACCGGTATAAGTAATTATAAATTAAATAGATGAAAATTTAGGACTTTAGTTTCATGTGGTTTTGGCCTTGTTTGATCTTGTCCGATTGATTTAGATAGTCATTAAAATATGTTATGTTTGGACAGTTTTTTTCAGAATTTAATAAGACACTGCCTTCGGTAGATATAAAGAAAATGCCATACTCTATTAAACCATCCAAACCAGTTATGTCGAGCGAAGTCCGGAAAACTGATTTATCGAAAGCTAGAAAAATTCACAAGGAAAAAGGGTGTAAAATCAAAATAATTTTGAAAGAATGAAAAATGAAATTCGAATTTATGTTTTCATATCATTAAAATTACTTACTCAAACGTCATCTAAAATATTGATTTTTTCCGGAATTTGAAATGTCTTGTTGTGCTATGATATGAAATCATTTAAGTAATTTGCCAGTCTTCAGGACAAACTAAAATGCTTAGTATTGACCTAACCTAATTCAACATATAAACATTTCTACGTTAGTTAAATTCAAGATTTATATTATATTTTCTACCCCCCTGCAAGACAGTTCATTTATTCATGAAAGTGAAATTACCCACTATTTCATGAACTTTCACTTTCACAAATACGGCAGTTCCACATTCATGTTCACTTATTCTGAAATTTATTCAGTTTAAATCTATCAGTTAATCTACTGTTTTTTTTCACATAAAATCTTTCTTCCGTCAATCAACAATCTGAGTTATAGTACCATGTAACTCAACATTTCAACATTTTATAGTCATTTGAAATTGATGTCGTTATACAAACACTGGTAGCTCAGTGATAGAGTGTCCACACTCTGTGCGGTAGGCTGAGGCTCGATTCCTCGTCGGTGCACACATGTTTGTATGTTTGTATGGCTGTAAATCTGTTCATGTCCCCCAAATAAACAAGTACTTCTGTTAACAGCCTACAGGGTGACTATCATTTATATTCAGGATCCAACAAAAGTAGGAATCCTTCAGACCTAGATTCTGGAAGGTTCGAGCAAATTCAGAAGAAAATCCATATTTTTATGATTTATTGATCATAACCCTCAACAAAATAATTCAGAAGAAAATGTTGAAATGCCTCTTGGATTCCAGAAGGCTAAACTTTTTATCGGACCCTGGTTATATTATATGTAATTAACTGAAAAATGTAATATTATTACAATGCAACGCATAATTTACGACATTCCTATTTTATTCAGAAACTTCTTATGATGGAAGATATTGACGGTTCAGCCAATCCACAATCAAAACTAAGACCACGCCCATCTGAATGTGGCGTCGATGTTGATAATGTAACAGCATCATGGTCTGAGGTAAGATACATAGTTTAAATATCCTTCAAAATGTTAAATTCACGATTTTGGAATTGTTGGGAAATTACGATTCAGATGTTGTAAATATCTCATCAAGATCAAGTAATTGCTTTGTTATAAATTATCACAAATTATGAACTACAGTCAAACCTGTTATAACGGTCACTTCTATACCGCGGCCACCTTTGTATAGTGGTCACTCTTACAATGTCTAAAATAGTATTTTCTATTGAATCAACCTGTATATAAAGGCCACCTGTCTATAGTGGTCAATTTATCTACCTCCCGTAGCTGGCTGTTATATGTAGGTTTCACTGTATCAACTCTGAGATGTAGATGAGTTAGCTATTAAGCAGATTACACTATAGTCTATAGGCAGCAATCATAGCTTAATGATTTGAATTTTACCAACACCATACAGTTTACTTATAGGTAGTTAGAGAAAACAAGTTATAATATTGACTCATCACCAATAGATGAAATGTTTGATTAGGTACATGGTTGGTGGGAGGTCTGTTGCAAAGCTACTAAATATGGAGCACTCTGTCCTCCCCCATCAGTTACGCTTTAGCAAGTACAAGTTGTTACGAATTTAGTTTAGTTTGAACATTTATTGACATGGCATATATTATAGAATTATTAATGTTTATAGAACTCTGATCAATGATAGAAAATAGCATGTAGTTTAGTTTAAAAATAGATTAGAAAATACTTCCCATTATGAAAATCATGGGATCATGTAAATACTTCCCATCGTGGGATTTATTAAACCAAAAATAGATAACTTCTTCCTATCATAGGACATAGAATGACCATTTATGGTCTTGTGATTTGCAGTTTTATATATCACCTTAAAAGAGAAAATTGTATAAATATCGATAGAAATTTAGTATAATCAAGTATAGTTATCCGATGCCGTTGTACGCCGTTCTGACGAACAATTCAACAATCGAAGAAGACAACAGATCAACGTTAGAAAGAAATCAGCGATGTAAGCATACAACCCATACTTGAATTGTAATTAACTTGATAACATTGTACGCTTTATTTAATTGTTTGTATCTTTCTATCTTCTTTAGTGAATTAATTAATAAGTAATAAATAATCCAGTCGATTCTAACGGTGTTGTCGAATCCAAGTGTCATACTCCCAATTCACAACAAAAATTTGATCGATCGTCGGCTGAGAAAGAAGCACGTGGTTGAAAGTATGGCCGAGCAAGAATCAATAAAAGCAATCTTGATGACGAGACGAAATGCCAAAGCCAAGATGACAAGAACAAGAAACAAACTTAAGGAGCATCTTGACGAAGAAACTGAAGATATCGAGGAGCTGCAACTAGATTTAAAAGAGCTAAGCCATTGCTACGAAGTTGCAGAAGACATCCATTGCCAATACACGATGATGTTAAACGAAGAAGTAGAAAATACCGACGAATGGTTGGACGAATTATTTTCTCAGATGTGTGCTGTCAGGAAGCAAGTTCGAAGTTACATTCGATGTCATCATCAGAGTATTAATATTAAGAGACAAGTACAAAACATAAGCGAAGTCAACGCAGAAATACAACAAAATGAAATCCCGCAGCCATTGTAAAATCAGATGAAATCAGATCAAAGCACGCCGACATTGTCACCTTTAGGCCCATTGATCAATGATGTTTCTTCCGTACAATCGTCAACAGCACAAGAAAATTGTACATTTCAAACGCCAGCAGTACAAGTACAGCCAAGAACAACACCAATAATAAGATACAAATTGACGCTGCCGTTCTTTTCTGGTTCAATAAGAGATTATCGGCAATTCAAAACTACATTCAAAACATTGATAGATCAAGATGGCACCGATAAGAACACAAAACTCCACGTCCTACGAGGCAGACTTGCGAAGATACCAGAGAAATTGATCAGCAACATCGAAGACTACGACACAGGATGGAAAAAGTTGGACATTACCTATGGTAGAAGTGATCAACTAACAGATGTGTGCTTCAAGCAGATTGAAGAATTGAAGGCAGTGAAGCAAGGAGATGCATACAGCTTTCTAAAATTCTCTACAACAATTCAAGACATCGTGACTCAACTTCAGAATGCCTCATGTACAGCTGATTTATAATCTACCGGCCTGCTCAAAACAATAACAAAGAAATTGAGTGATGAAGACAGAGAGCGGTGGGGAAGAGATATCAGCGAAGAGAAAGCAATAGCAACAGTCCATGGTCTGAGTGAGTGGTTAGAAAAAGAAGCCATTGTGAAGAGTCAAGCATATTCACTGGAGCCAAGAGAGATGAAAACAAGACATTCAGCGTCAGCCAATTCAGTGTCATCAACCAGAGGGAAGAGAAGCTGTATGATCTGCAAAGAAGAACACGCAACATGGGACTGTGACGAATACAAGAGTTCTACTGTGGACGACAGATGGAAATGTGTAAAGGAAACAGAGCCTGTTTCTCATGCCTCAGAGTTGGACATCAAGTCAGAGAATGCAGATCCAAGAAACCATGTGAGAAGGATGGCTGCATAAAGATACATCACCCTACACTTCACAATGATGTCACAATTGCCAATGCTACCAGATGGGACAACAGCAAAAACATATTACCTGTACTTAGAGTGTTGGTGAAAGGTGCAAACGGTAAGACAAAACAAGCTAATGTTTTGATAGATACAGGAGCTCAACTTTCACTTGTCAGGAAAGGATTCGCAGATTCACTTGGCCTTGTGGGACCATCAACCTTTGTCAATCTGTCCGTGGTGAGTGGTGAGAGGAAACAGCAGCAGACCAGACGACTCATACTTGAAGTAGAAGCTATAAATGGGAACCAGCAAACCTTCAAAGTAGAAGCAACTGAGTTAAAAAAAAGATGGAAAGAGAGAAAAAGAGCATAAAGAAAGATGGCCGCTATCAAATTGGGTTGCCATGGAAACAGAGTCCAGCAGCTGATTTACCAAACAACTATGTCTTGGCACTTCAAAGACTGCAATCAACAGAGAAGAAACTGGCTAAAAATGTAATTTTGGCAGCTGCATATGAAGAACAGATAATGAAAAATGTGGAACTTGGGTTTGCAAGACTGATCAGCCAAGATGAAATGGACAATTATGATGGCCCAATCAACTACATTCCACACCATTCGGTCATCACAGAGAAGCCAACAACTCCAGTAAGAATCGTGTTTGATGCCTCAGCTCAATTCAAAAGAACCAGCCTAAATGATGCCACGATGAAAGGTCCAGACCTGGTGAATTCGCTCTTTGGTGTCATACTTCGGTTCAGAGAGGGACGATATGGAATTTGCAATGATATTTCAAAGATGTTTAATCAAATTAAATTACCAGAAGCAGACCAACAAGTTCACCGGTACTTATGGCGCAACCTCAACACAAGCAAAGACCCTGATGTGTATATTATGGTTCGGGTCCCATTTGGAGACAAAGCAGCACCAGCAATGGCCCAGACGGTTCTAAGAAGAACAGCCGAAGACTCAAAAGATGAATTCCCAATGGCATCACAATCAATTAAGACAAATAGCTATGTGGACGACATATGTGAGTCAACCAACACCGTTGAAAATGCCAAAGAATTGATGAAATCCATTACTGAAGCCCTCAGAAGAGGTGGTTTTGGCTTGAAGGATTGGGTGACGAACATTGAAGATTCAGATGCAAATCAAACAGGAGAAAAAGAAATCAACAAGACTGAAGAGAAGATTTTGGGAACAATTTGGAATTCAGCAGCTGACATCATAACATTCAAAATTAAGGAACCACCTGCAGAAGAAACACTGACGAAAAGATCAATATTGAGCAGAGTATCAAAAATATTTGACCCAATTGGTATTGCTGCACCATTCATTGTCAGAGGAAAGATAATGATGCAACGACTTTGGAGTGACGGTATCAAATGGGACGAAGAAATCAACCAACAACATGAGCAGCTATGGAGGCAATTCTTTGAAGAGATGGTCACACTGAAGCAAGTAAAGATGCCTAGATGCCTGACACCAAAAGATGCAATCAATTCATCATGCAGCCTTCATATCTTCTGTGACGCTAGTGAAGACGCATTTGCTGCATGTGGGTATTTCCGATGGGAAATTGACGACAATTCAGATGCTGAACTTCGATTTGTGGCTGCAAAGACGTAAATACTTGAATTGTAATTAACTTGATAACATTGTACGCTTTATTTAATTGTTTGTATCTTTCTATCTTCTTTAGTGAATTAATTAATAAGTAATAAATAATCCAGTCGATTCTAACGGTGTTGTTGAATCCAAGTGTCATACTCCCAATTCACAACACAAGTTAAACTAATTTTCATTGGCATTAGATACTTTTTTGATTTATTATTTTTTCCGATTTTTTCAGCATGGGTGCGTGTTTTAACGGCCAGATGCCCTTCCTGACGCCAACCAATAGGAATACTGTAAGGGATCCAGGGATTGATCCCAAGACCCTAAGCTGACTGAGGTCCAACGCCCTAGCCGCCACGGTCCGACATCAGAAATCCTGCAATCCTAGATTCCGAAAGGCTAGGGAAAATTCAGAAGAATTTTTATGATTTATTGGTCAAACCTCAACAAAAAATTCAGAAGAAAATGTTAAAATGCCTCTAGAATTCCAGAAGACTGAACTTTTTGCCGGACCATCTTCCAAAAAGAGTGGTTAGAGCTGAATTTCCTCCACCCTTCTAACATTTATGAATTTCATATTAACTTTTCATGAGTATTTCTCCTCCATGGACTGTTTATGAGCTTATTTTGCAGAGTACCGGTAAGTTAAAATAATTTACAGATCTATATTTATTTTTTATCTTAGGATGCTATAACCCTCCAAGATGTATCATTCAAAGTCAATGACGTAAGTTTGTTGTGGCCTACACATTGTCCGTATTTTCATATGTTGGGTTTAGGGTAGACTATGATTTTCATATGGTGGGCTTAGGGTAGACTAAGATTTTCATATGGAAGGGTTAGGGTAGACTATGATTTTCATATGGTGGGCTTAGGGCAGACTATGATTTTCATATGGTGGGCTTATGGTAGACTATGATTTTCATATGGTGGGCTTAGTGTACACTTTGAATACTACTTCTGCCTGTTGTGTCCTTTATATTCCAAATATAGCTAAATTAAGCAAAAATAACATTTTGAATCAATGAATAGTAGCCTACAAGGAAATATTGTTGCGATAAGCAATATATTATAAGTCTTTGCCTTGTATGATTGCCTAGTACATTGAGCCATCACCTTTTTTTCGTATCAATAATATATTGTATATTTGTCTTCGCTTGTTGTATTTTGATTGATTTTAATTATTTTAAATAATTAATATTGTAATATAATGTTATATCATTTTCAAGCAATTGAGAAAAAGACAGTCTTACATGTTATATATAGTAAAAATTTAATTTGCATAATAATTAATCTATTGTCCTAGTGCTCTGTTAACATGCTAGACTTAACAGACACAAGACAATATTCTATGAAGACAATAATTAAGGATACAGTACAACAACAACACCACATTATAATAGTAACACATAGTATATAAAATATGCTATTTAAATACAGAAGACTGGCAGCATAATGTTCCGTCAGGTTGACCACAAATTTCATGATTATTAAGCAGGCGTTGAAAATGAAAGTGCCGACTTGAGAGGTCAACATAACTTAATAACATACAACAACACAATCCAGTAATCACACAAAATATTCACAACTTTATAGCATGGAAACAGTATAATACTTTGCATACAACAACCTTCATGATATCCAGACATTTGTAATAGATTATACTTAAATGCAAAACAAAGTTACAAATAAAAGAGCATTGACTAAATACATACAGAGACTCCAGAATTAAAGTATTAACCAAAGTATTACCTACTCTATCAATACCTGCAATGTAATAAGTGTTGATACAATTTTAGTAAGATTATGTTTCTTTTCGTTATTAGGCAGACCTTGTTGCAATTATAGGACAAGTTGGTGCAGGAAAGGTATGCAGTATAACCAACTTACTATGCAATAAAAATTGTCTACTTAGAGACTTAGTAGTCTCATTACTGCATCAACAATCCTTTCATCTTTGAAGATGAAGAAACCCCCTTCAGAGAGGAATTTGCACACTATAACAGATCACATTGGTTCCAAATTTGATAGTCCAAGTCCCCGAATCTCTTGCAGGCCAACCTAGGTTTGACCTTATCTGGACATCAAATTGGTACTCAGATGGTAGAGGGAATGGTACAACAACAATTATTGCAGTATAGAACTGTGGCTTTCCTCTACGTCTTGACAAAGACGGCCTATCGGCAATTCTGCATGCATTCTTTTTAAACTGGTATACAATGTCAAATCTGAGACCAGTAATGACACTGGTCTGATACGAAAAGAGGCACTTCACTCAAAACAGAAGAGTGGCACAGACAAGAGGGTGCCTGCATTCATGCTATACCATCTGGCATGTACTACTTCACTTACGCGTGAAGTTCAACTGTCATAATTTCTATGTGAGAGACAGCCATGTTTTCTTGTAGGGTGTACGGTAGAGATTAACTATAAAGATAACTGCAGTGAAATCCGTATAGAATAGCTAGATGAGATGTAGATCATTTGTCCACTATATGCAGATTGCAGATGGTCTTTATGGTTCATTCAATAGAAAACACTGTTTAAGACATACCAATAGTGACCACTAAAGATAGTTGGACACTGTATAAAGGTTACTGCTCAAACAGGTTTGACTTTACTGGTACAGTGAAACCTGTATATAACAGCCAGCACTAGATGTAGATAAATTGACCATTATAAACAGGTGGCCTTTATATACAGGTTTGATTCAATAAAAAATACTATTTTAGACATTGCAAGAGTGACCACTATAGACAAGTGGCCGCTGTGTAGATGTGACCGTTATAACAGGTTTGACTGTATATTTAATTTAAGTGTCTTGTTTTGTGACGGCTGATGTTTTCATTCACAACTGTCTTAGTTTTAATTTTAATTCTCTACTTGTATCTTATTTCAGTCTTCTATCCTGATGACCATCTTGAATGAATTACCACCATCCAAGGGTAAAGTAACTGTCAAAGGCAAAGTCTCGTATGCTTCACAAGAATCATGGATATTTAATGGAACTGTGAAATATAACATTACTCTCGGACAAGAATTTAATCAAGAGAAATATGACCGTGTTATCTATGTTTGTGCTTTGGAAAAGGTAAACTCTCCATATGTTTATTATTATTATTATTATTATTAATAATAATATATGGCGAAAGAGTCAAAGAATACACATTCTTTACTGTTACTCAAGTTTCACGCTTTTCACAGCGATCTTCAGACAGATTTTTTACTCAATGAAAAATATACATGATATCTACGTTCTATGGTCAACTCTCCGTAATGCTGCTTTCTATTGTTTAATTAATACAATGCTATTGTTATTGCTATTGTTAATACAAGTGGTGGAAAAATGTGTTAAGCGTGAAACTTGAGTAACAGTAAAGAATGTGTATTCTTTGACTCTTTCGCCATATATTATTATTATTTACCGCTCTGTCAAATGAAGACATAGAGCCCTATATTATCTGCTATTAGATAAACATAAATTTTATTATTATTATTATTATTATTATTATTATTATTATTATTATTATTATTATTATTATTATTATTATTATTATTATTATTATTATTATTATTATTATTATTATTATTATTATTATTATTATTATTATTATTATTATTATTATTATTATTATTATTATTATTATTATTATTATTATTATTATTATTATTATTATTATTATTATTATTATTATTCCATATGTTTCTTATTCAAAGGATCTTGAACTTCTTGAAGATGGTGATTTGACATTGGTTGGTGAAAGAGGCGTATCATTGAGCGGAGGACAGAAAGCTAGAGTCAATCTTGCAAGGCAAGAAATATTGTTTATATTTTTACCTAACTAGCGATGAGTCTCCTGTGTTGCTGGGTTAAACTAAGTCAGATCATATTGCAGTTAATATAATTTTAAGAAGTAACAGCGACAAACAATACCAATGTTTATGCGACACTCAGTGAAGTTTAATGTTAAAGTAAAAGCCAGATAGTATAGGCTCTATTGCCATGTGAAACAGAAGGCTTCTTTTCTGATCATGCTGTGCTGTTTATAACATATTACATGTCACAGATAGATTACCAATTTTTTATTTATTGTTTATTTTGTAGGGCTGTGTATTGTGATGCTGATATCTATATATTTGATGATCCTTTGAGTGCTGTTGATGCTCACGTTGGTCGGCATTTATTTGATGAGTAAGTATGAAACAATTTAATTATGTATGTCCATAGTACACACAATTATATTACTGTAAGCATAGTTCTGACAAGAGATTTTACCTACTGAATCCTAGAAAAGTTTCTTTTTTTTCCGAACTTTCAAGGGTTCTTGTTTTGTTGACTGAATTTTACTTGCGTGCATGTTACTGTTAACCTTTTTACGCAACTTCACTGAGGAGAGAATTTTTGGATTAAGCTGATCTTGTTATCTGTGCATCACATAATTCTGTTTATTGTAGTAGGGGAGACCGGAGAGACTTGGACCACTTTTCACCTTTTTAATTATTAAAATTATTGTGGTTGTGCAAATGTAACAAACTTTATGTCATTAATTAGCCAACATGCTCAATTCAAAAGGGTAAGAATATCAATTAAATAAATGTAGCAGTTTTTCAAATATTTAGTGCGGAAGACCGACCATTTTAGAGGGGAGACTTGGGACAAATTTACTTTCCAGTACCAGACACTACAGTTGTTGCTTTGACTTAGGGAGTTTATTTGATCAAAATTAAGCCAGCAACAAGTAATTTTAGCATTAATAGATAACATTAATTTTTGACACACCTGTCATCAATCTAATTGTAATTGATTTAGCAACTTTATCTCAACAAAGTAAAAAAGTCAAATACAGCGCATATAAATAAAAACAAACTCATATCTCATCCAAATGCGATAAGTTTCCCATTCGTGGTTGATGCTAAAACGCGCTGTTCCATGTCTCCCCGTTTGACTTCCCAGCAAAAAATGAGGTGGCACTCCTCATCAACAGGAATGTATTCAAACATTTTATATCAAAAGATTCATCAAAGTAAAACCGTTGCAATGGCACCATTCAATATGTCAATTAAATACTCATTCCAAAATTAATTGAATCAAAAGAGGAATCGCAAAACGCATGTCGATCATCGTAAGCTGTACACTAAAATTTCTTGATAATTAGTTATGGTTGGTTATTGAAATTTAGGGAAACAACATGAAATGAAGTGATATACACCATATTAGAAGATAATTTACATGGGTAATCAGGAACGCTAGGTCCAAGTCTCCCCGGTCTCCCCTATGGTAACTACAATGCAACTCCTTAGATGAGTAATAGGGAAGTACCTGCAGTGGTATCTAGGGTCTAATAAATAATTTTCACTCTTGGATTCTAATATTTGTTTCCAAAATTTCCTGGTTGATTACATCATGCAATTGGTTTCACAGTTTTATCTAGCCTGCATACCAGCCCCTAGGTTTTTCCTGAAATCATGTAGGGTCTGTGAACTAAAGCGTGACTTTTAGCCCAGCAAGTTCCCATGAGTTTGGAATATAATTTATGCATTACGTCATATTATCATTAAGATCATTGTTGTTGCTGATGAGTATGACGTTATTGACGAAGAGTTGTGATTTTATGACAATTGATCTTTTGTGATGGAGTGTGAATCGGAGTGTGAATAATTTACCAATAGTAGACTATATAGGGGTTATCTTCGATGGGCTAAAATCACAGATTAATTCACAGACCCTGTGATTTCAGAAAAAACCTCGGGGATGGTACTCAGGCTAAGTTTTATCTAGAGGCTATTGTTCATTTATTGTCATAAAAATATCATACAAACTTCACCTTCCCATCCATCTTTCACTGAAAAGAAAGAAGCTCTTCTTCTTCTGATTGTAAAAACTTGAATACACCGATTTCCTAGCCTTCTGTGACTCTTATAGTCCCTGAATCCCCATTTTATCGAACCCTGCTGGTGTCAGTCAAAAGAGCTATTCCTCTAGAATGCAAGTGCTGCGCCTTTGCTAGTGCAAGACCAATGATTAATTAACTACTTCAATCCATCGTTTCAAATAGTTACCAGTCCTATTAAAAATATACTTTGCGACAATTGTTACAGTGGAAATAGAATGTGTAATTTAATCAAGAAATATGATCAAATTTTTCTATTTGATTTGTTGTATAAGCAGACCATTTCATAAATATCCACCACACATGCAATGTTATTCATTATTATTATCCATCATTTGATGTATTCTTCTTTAAGATGTATCCAAGGCTACCTTGCCAAGAAACCGCGCATCCTAGTAACCCATCAAGTGCAGTATTTGACTGATGCTGACTCAATTGTTGCATTGTCTCAGGTAGGCAGTATCATCTGTTTTAGATTGTTATGTTGTCATATTATTGTTTTCTCAAGGAACAAGGTCATTGAGAAAAAGTGTGAACTTTCATTGCGTTTTCATTGCATTCTTAAGGCATTTCACATTTTAATATCGTGAATATGGATGTTTTCATGGCTTAGAAAATTTGTGGTTTTCACTTTTTTCCATTATCATGGTGTTTTCACAACACTTTCATGAGGTTTTCATGGTTTTGGTGTTGGTAGTGATAGTTTATCAATGTTTTGCTTTATAGGGCAAATGCATTGGCCAAGGAACATTTCATGAACTAACAGAAATGGGACTTGATTTTATGGAAATCGTTGATGAAGAGGATTCTGGTCTTGGCTCTGATGACGATCCTCAGACAAATGCTGAGATGAGAAAGAGGCGTTTCAGTCAGCAAATGAGCTGCGTTCCAGCTGCTCAAGCTACTACCTCTGGTACTTATTCAAGACTAGAAAGTAAAATTCTTCTTCGCCAAACAAGTAGAAAGGGCAGAGCAGCATCATTTGCGAGACAGGAAAGTTTTGTCATTCAAGAAAGCGCAGTTTCACGTTCAGAATTTGGAATTGCTCATGAAGCAACAATTGTTAACACATTTGTAAGTATTTTTCGGTCAAATTTGTTTAATATCCCCCCCTGGTACTGATGAAAAATGGGACATTAAACGACATGGGATATTAAACAAGGTATGAATATAAGAGTTTGTATGAAGAATAGTCTGAATAGAAATCAATTCTCAGGTGGGGATCTTAAGAAAAAGATGGGATGTTAAATAAGGGGGTATGAATCAAATCAATTGTTTTTTGTGTGGATGGTCCTCTCGAAAGTTTGTGAAAAGAATCCCCTTATTTTATATAATCCAGCAAGAAACCGATTTGCCAAAAGAAAAACAAGTGGAAGGTGCCGTTGGCTGGAGAACATACAAAGAATACTTTAAAGCTGGTTATGGTTTATTTATATGGAGTGCCACCATGTTATTATTTGCAGTATGCCAGGCCACTTACCTTGTTGCTGATTGGTGGCTTTCTCATTGGTAAGTTATGTTTAGCTACTGTATAGTGGGCATATCAATGATGACAGAAGGATGTGTTGCTGTCTTCATATTGCTATAATTCATGAAACTTCAATGATTCCCCATGAAACTGCCTGTTGGCTTATGTATAGATCGATTAATTAGGTATCGTTGTAATTCTAATTGTATGGTAATAACTATGAAAAAGATGTGACAATCAAACATTGTTATAAAGGTCACCTGTCTATAGTGGTCACTCTTGATCTGTCTGGAATCTGTCTATAGTTTCTTATATTGAATCAGACCTGTATATAAAGGAAACCTTCATATACTGGTACACATCTCATAGTTGGATGTTATATACCGGTTTCACTATGCCAGCATTACATTAAAGTGAGTGGAAAACCAAATCAAATCTCCAATCAAAATAATTCCTTACCATTCTCAAAATGAATCATGAGGTATGGTATCGTGGTACTTCTGTAGCTAATTTGAGTCACATCAAAATTGTTACCAATTTTTTTTTGTAATTCAATATCAGAAATTATGCATTACAATGATACACGGTTGTTACGGAGTTGTTACTGTTACAGTGCTTAAGGGGTGCGTCCGAACAAATCATTTCGTTCATTTTACAAATGTTATAAACTAAGTTAATGTGTCTATGTAAAGAAAGTAATACAGTCAAACCTGTTATAACGGTCACCTCTATACAGCGGTCACCTGTCTACAGTGGTCATTCTTGCTATGTCTAAAATAGTATTTTCTATTGAATCAAACCTGTATATAAAGGCCACCTGTCTAAAGTGGTCAATTTATGTACCTCTCGTAACTGGCCGTTATATACAGGTTTCACTTTAACTCGTAACAGCAATTTGTCATCTTGAAATGTTGGAACTATATAATATATATATATATATATATATAAATAGTAGATCAAAGATCACGAGTTTATTCCGTTACTCTGAGTTTCGCGTAAAGACACTCTTCAGACAGTTTTATTAAATGAAAAATTATTACGGTGTGCTCAAGTATATACATGACTTAATGAAGCGTTTCTATTGTTTAAATATATTTATTACATTCTATTGTATTATCGATGCTATTGTTAAATATCTACTTGTTATTCTTATAGTTTCTTAAATAGTGTTTATTCTCGTGTCGGCACTTAGAAATGAGTTCCGTTCTTTTATTTAGTAAATTGTCATGTTTATAATAAATTATATGGAATTTCTCCGTTAGGCATAGGTTACATTTTTTAGTTTTGTTACTATAGGCAGCCGCTGTGGCTAGTATTGACCATTTTATGCTGTAATTGATATGCTTCTCTTTGAGCTTCCAAATGTGTTTGGATAACTCTGTGCTGTTTGCATATTTCTTTGTTTTGAAGGACATCTTATGTTGGGCTGCGCGCTGCTTGAAAGTGCCTTCTGTCAAACCGATGTAGTTTTGGCCTACGCTGTCATGTGCCGTTGTGACGTTGGCCTTGTAAACGAGACTTGAGGATAGGCATTTTTTGTCCAATGGGCAATTGTCTTTGTTGTCGCAGTTGCAAGTCTTTTTAGGTTTAGTGCTGCCATTGTCACTTAGGACTTTATTGTTATGGCTTCTAATTATAGTTTCGACATTAGCCATACAGCTGTAGGATACCTTGACATTATTTCTATTAAAAATTTTGTGGAGTCTATGGGCCTTCGGAAAGTGTTTGTCAATCATCGTAACTCAGAGTAACGGAATAAACTTGTGATCTTTGATCTACTATTTATATTGCTCTGCTTTTAGCATTGAGCACTCAAATTGATGTTTTGCCCACACAATTACTTTATTATATATATATATATATATATATATATATATATATTTCAAGATTTCCATTATATTTATCCTAATTTGTACTTTTCAGTAATTTCTCAGTAATTGTTTGACAATGATTCAATAATCAAAAAGTTAGTTATTATGGTTTGAAAATGAGTTGCAGCTAAGTTGAAATTTCATTTCTGAATTGCATTTGAGCGGATTACGCTATATATATTTCAAAGGGTCTGTTAATGACAATCCCTACGAAAAACAGTTCAGGAGTGCATGAGCATTTCATGAATGTTAAATAGCCCCAATTCACGGACATTTCATGAAACAGTTCATGAAACTTCACAGACCGTTCATGAACAGTTCATCAAAATTTGGGCCGTTTAATCTTCACAAACTGTTTATGAACTGTTCATGTGATGCACACCCATGGCCATATTATTTATATATTTCTCATATTTCCATATCATACAGGTCTAATAAGGAACATCTATATAACACATCTAACAATACATACCCAGAAAGAACACATGCTTTGATTATTTATGGTGGATTGGTTGGAGCTCTTCTTATTCTTGGTTTATCGCGTGCGTTTGTCTTTTTCAAAGTCATTCTCAGATCATCTGAAAAAATGCACGGAAGAATGTTTGATTCCATCTTGAGAGCACCATTACGATTCTTTGATACAAATTCTATTGGTAAGATGTTTACTCTTCTAGTGCTCAATGAGTACCGGTATCATGAAATTTCAATTGTTGAAAATCGAACAAACCAACATTGTTTATTTTCTTGTTATCCATCTTTCTGTCTATATTTTCAGATAGTTTCTTAAACTCTCAAATTTGTCGTTTTCTTATTGAGATTCAATCAGAAATGATCCGTATCCTTAATCCAATTTTAAATTTGTTTGATATTTTTCAATTGATAGTTGAATTTTCTATCAGATGTTAGGGATGATCCCCATGCCTTGATAATCACATTGTTAGCCTACAACCATTGGCTGACAGAATGTATAGCCTTCTCACCTTCTGGAATCCTTCTATAACAATTCAAACCGTATTGCCCTTGTGAAAACAGTTTGCAAAAATTCTTTTCAAATTAGCGTTTGTGCACTGTTTATAAACTATTCATGAACTCAGTACTATTTTTCGCAAGGTTAATTTTGTGTAAGGTTTGTCCTATAAATCAGAAAATTTTCTTCTGAGTTTTCTCTAGCTATCTGGAATAAGAATTTCCTAAACCAAAATCACAACTTGTTTGGATCGAATAATACAATTACTCATTTTAATTGGTCTCTTCTGCATTGAAAATGGGAAAAAGTGAAAACCACAAGTTTTTAAGCCATCAAAAAGTTTGAAAACCATGAAAACATCCATATTCACGATATTAAAATATGAGAATGCCATGAAAATGCATGAAGGTGCCATGAAATTTCACACTTTTTCATGGTTTGGTGTCAGTGTAGTTTAGTTGGATTAGATTTCACTATTCCCTACATTAAATAAGTAGAATATGATTTATTATTTTTATTCCAGGGCGTATATTGAATCGATTTTCAAAGGATTTGAGTTTAGTTGACGATATGCTGTCATTCACATTCTTTAATCTCCTTGAGGTAAGATTAAAATGTTTACGTTAACGAAACAAATCATTAAATAATTTTATAGTTTAAAATACAATGATATAATATAATATGAAGTTAACACATATATGTGAGAGTGCTCAATGTCTGTTAAGACAGAGTACAATATAGAGTAGACACAAAGATGAGGCAAAAGCCTTTTCGCAAAACAAATGCAAAGTAAACGCGTGAAACTCCGAGTAATGGAAAAGGCTTTTGCCTCATCTTTGTGTCTATTCTAGTTTAAAATACATAAATAAAATAGGTCAAATTTATATTTTTAATCTACAAATCAAAGTTTTGCGCGTTTAAATGCGATCTTTGTGCGTAATATGCAAGATACATAAGTTTGCAATTAAATGTGTGAAAGTCTGGGTAACACAAAAAGGCTTTTGCCTCATCTTTGTCTCTTATTGTATATTGCTCTGTTTTACTCAACATTGAGCACTTTCATATAAATATGTGTACGGTATCTTAGTTTACACTCAATATGCACTTAATATATATAATTTTTTAATTTATTGTTATAAACTACAAATCATGAATCACGCCAGGGTCCAACAAAAGTTGGGATCCTGCTATCCTTGATCCCAGAAGGTTATAGCAAATTCAGAAAAAAATTGATAATTTTCTGGCCAAACCTCAACAAAAATATTCAGAAGAAAATTGATAATTTTCTGGTTTATAGGCCAAACCTCAACAAAACATTCAGAAGAAAATTGATAATTTTCTGGTTTATAGGCCAAACCTCAACAAAACATTCAGAAAAAAATTGATAATTTTCTGGCCAAACCTCAACAAAAAATTCAGAAAAAAATTGATAATTTTCTGGTTTATAGGCCAAACCTCAACAAAAAATTCAGAAGAAAATTGATAATTTTCTAGTTTATAGGCCAAACCTCAACGAAAAATTCAGAAGAAAATTGATAATTTTCTGGTTTATTGGCCAAACCTCAACAAAAAATTCAGAAGAAAATTGATAATTTTCTGGTTTATAGGCCAAACCTCAACAAAAAATTCAGAAGAAAATTGATAATTTTCTGGTTTATAGGCCAAACCTCAACAAAACATTCAGAAGAAAATTGATAATTTTCTGGTTTATAGGCCAAACCTCAACAAAACATTCAGAAAAAAATTGATAATTTTCTGGCCAAACCTCAACAAAAAATTCAGAAAAAAATTGATAATTTTCTGGTTTATAGGCCAAACCTCAACAAAAAATTCAGAAGAAAATTGATAATTTTCTAGTTTATAGGCCAAACCTCAACGAAAAATTCAGAAGAAAATTGATAATTTTCTGGTTTATTGGCCAAACCTCAACAAAAAATTCAGAAGAAAATTGATAATTTTCTGGTTTATAGGCCAAACCTCAACAAAAAATTCAGAAGAAAATTGATAATTTTCTGGTTTATAGGCCAAACCTCAACAAAAAATTCAGAAGAAAATTGATAATTTTCTGGTTTATAGGCCAAACCTCAACAAAAACATTCAGAAGAAAATGTTGAATTTTTCATAAGATTTCAGAAGCTATATTTTTTGTCAGACACTGATTACCAGTAGGCTACCATTTTTGAAGATTAAATTCTGCAGTATTACATGAACTGAGCTCGACTCTTCTGTCTGAACTACAGTGTAGTTTTCTCGTTTAAATAATTATTTTATTATTTGTTTCCTACGGTTTACTCTTTTTATTAAATAGACATTCGCTGCTGTTCTTGGTGTGCTAATTTTGGTTGGTGCTAATATTCCTGTCATTTTCGCGGTCATCGTACCTCTAGTAATTATTTTCTATTTTGTCCGTCGCTATTTCATTACAACTGCTAGAGATGTCAAACGAATTGAAGGATTAGGTAAGTCAATTGATATCACGGTCTTCTGACCCCAAGGGAACATTAACATCATCATCATCATCATCATCATCATCATCATCATCATCATTTATTCAGGACTTGAATAGTCTGAAGGACTGTTTAATATTATAAATATATATATGATAACAACAAAGTTATTGTGTGGGCAAAACATCAATTTGAGTGCTCATTGCTAATAGCAGAGCAATATAAATAGTAGATCAAAGATCACGAGTTTACTCCGTTTACTCTGAGTTTCGCGTAAAGACGCTCTTCAGACAACAATACAATTTTACAACAATATATTTTACAGGATAGAATGAGAGGAATCAAAGACTGCACATTCATAATTGTTACAATAATTGTTTGTAACTATTATGAATGTGTATTCTTTGACTCCTTTTATTATAATTAGCTCTGTCAATTGACATCGAGCATTACTTTTTGCTATTAGATAAATTCTAATATTTATGGCTAGATGTCCTTCCTGACGCCAACCAATAATGTTTCTGGGATTGAACCAAAGACCCTACGGGCCGAGGTCCAAAGCCCAAACCACTTCACTAAGGCTGCAGTGTAAAGATTTTATTATTTCATACCTAATGTATGAATGTAGGTGGATCACAACACAAAAAAATATTGACATCGGTTTCCATTGATGTCCCCTATGAAAAAATCCATCCGTTCATGGTCAATTCATGAACTTCATAAATGGTTCATGAACATTTTTTGTGGGTTCATGAGCAGTCACAAAGAGTTCATGAATGTGAAATTGCCTGAAATTTCATGAACATTATTTTGTGATTTCATGAACTGTTCATGAATATTCACAAAGAGTTCGTGAACTGGTTCATGAATGTGAAATTGCCTTAAAGTTCATGAACAGTTCATAAACTTTTTGGCAATTTTATTTTCATGAACTGATGAACTTTTTCGGAGGTGTTCTCTATACGATCCTCAGGGTGTGTGTATTGTTCTGTGTTAAAATCAACATTAATTCTTTTTTTCTAGTACGAAGTCCTGTTTTTGGACATTTCTCAACAACACTTCTTGGTCTTCCAACAATCCGAGCGTTCAGGGCACAAGGCTTATTTACAGACATCTTCTATAAAAATCAAGATACACACACCGGTGCTTGGTTTTGTTTCATTGGTTGTGCTAGTTGGTTAGCATTTATTATGGAGATAATGACTCTTTCATTCCTTGCGTTTGCTACATATATGTCTTTGGTTTTGTCTAGCAGTAAGTATGATGAAAGTGGTATTGATTAGGTGTGAAGGAATCAAGTAAGAATAAAATTGTGGTAGGCCAAGTGTATCCCTGTTTCTTAAAGTGCACATGACACCAAAAAATTTTATTCCGGAATCAAGTAGCCCATGTAAAATAAATAGGAATGGCTGCAGTAATTTTTCGATTTGGACTCTTATAAGCGGAGATATTTAATTTTGAAAGTACCATATTTCAGAAAGAGTGCTCCTTTGAAAGTCGGAACTCATGCCGGAATGACAAGAGAGCCCACTATGGAAAAATAACCAAGTGTAGACTTCAAAAAATCGTAACTTTTTTCTCGCGAAAAAGAAATTGTCCATTTTCCAGAACAGATATGCCCATATCTTCGGGACACCTTGTTGGTCATATATGACTGAAATTGAACGTAAAATATAGAGTTTAGAAAGGTTTTATTAGACTTCGATGGAGTTTTTCTGGCACTATTTCTGAAATATGGTACTTTCAAAATTAAATATCTCCGCTTATAACAGTCCAAATCGAAAAAGTACTGCCGCCATTCCTATTTATTTTGCATGGGCTACTTGATTCCGGAATAAAAAATGTTCGTGTCATGTGCACTTTAACAAAATAAATGTTGGTTTTACATCCAGCAGTTTTATTTGCTGAAACTTGAGCAAGTGTTGGACTGCTACTGGTGCCTTTGGTCAATACATTTCTAGTCAATGATTGACAATTCAGAAACAAACAAAATGAATTTTAATGTATTCATTGAGAACGCTGTTAACTAATGCGTTTCTGCCATAGCGAGTTGAAAATATAGAATATGCAATATCGTTTCAAATTGACTGACTGTGTGTTTGGCCCGCATGTTGACCTGTTGGCGATGACTAATTAACAGTTATTGATCAAATGCGAGGTGGATATTGGTGGATAATAATTGAGTTTAAATTGGCCGTTATTCATCTGAACCTGAGTTCAATAACTGTTAATTATAAACCTGTCATGTGCTACTAATTTTCTATTGAAGACGAAGCTGCATTATAAAATCTTGTGTGATCTTTTTGTCAAGGTTTGAATCCTGGTATGCTTGGTTTGATCCTATCCTATTCCATCAGTCTTGCTGGTATCTTACAACAGTGTGTTAGACAAAGTACCGACACTGAAAACCAGGTACATATATAAACACTATACAGTATGTCTTTATTTGGCAGGAGTCAGGACATACCATCGTATAAAACAAAAGGCAAAAATAATTCTGTGCTTAAATATAGAGGTAGAAGTAGGCCTATATATTTAGGAATATGAAGTAAAATTTAAGATATATAATTAATTAAAATGAAAATACGCCTCTAGTTTAGTATAATGTCGTTATCAAGATAATTACAAGGTAAAGATAATGTCTTCCCTGTCAAGATGCATTTTGAATGATTTTAGTCTTTTAGCAGATACAGCGATATCTGTAAACCATGTTCATATATCAATTATTTAGCAAAGAAATAAATAAATATAAAAGCTGCATGAGTTATGTTATCTGAAAGCTAACAAGTTACTAAGAACGTGGGTGAATTTCCAGCCGGAAGGGAGCAGGAATCTTAGCTGGAGATCCAGCCGAGGATGCAATCATTGTCCTTTCTTAATAAATTCTGCTGAGTTGAAGTTTGTTAGGATATTTCAATATAGAGAATAGAGCAGACATGATAATTTTCAGATTTTTAGCGAGTTTGAGACTATTTTATAATCGTTCTGCACTCTATTTGTTGTCTTTTTCCCATTGAAATCCAGTACAAAATATTATAGATTTCTTTGATCTCAGATTAATTTTGAAATTTTAATTTGCATCTCTCATAGATGTTTAGCTGGCTTCAGATTCTGTTTCATTATAATTTTTATTAATTTAGTTTCTGATTTACTGCCTCATCTGATTCATCATTTATTCAGAAACTATTTTTAAGTTAGCACAAAATGTTTTTTCAAATCAATGATAAAGTTGTTTTCAATGAACTGACCACATTACTGTGTTTGCTTTGTTTTTGGGTGCTAAACTAGATACAAAATGCTAGCCTTTCTATAGGGGGTTTGAAGGAGATGTTTTGAAGCTGTAGTTTATTTTCTTACAACATTGGAGCCAGACTCAAGTCAGATGCTTCTATTAGGACTTCTGAGGATTTGGAATCTGAAATTCTGACTCCATGTATCTTTGCATAGTTAATTACGTAAACCCTTAATTAACCCTTATGAGGATAGGATTATTGTATATTGTTAAGATTGCTTAGCTAGACATTATCCACTTAGCAATTGGTTCACCATTTCCTATGGTGCACAAGGGGGCATAGAAGAAAACGAGAAAGCATTGGAAAATTACAAGCTGCCGCGTCGAGTGGTTTTTAGGCCGACCCTAAAAAATTATCCTGGAGGGCCTCAATTGTGCCATAAAGCTATGGTTTATATTAAATAGAAACTGTGTGCTAATTGCTTCATCAAATATTTAGCACATTTTTATAAACTTTGACATGTGTTTCTTATGCTTTAGTTAATTGTTAAAAACTTCCTGGTCACATTGAAACTCTCATTTTTGACGTCAAATTTGAATTTTGAGATCAATTGCGATTTTGAACCTGCTTTTGTTTGTGCTGAAATGGTCATTTGGCGTGGTATCTCTATTTCAATAAGATTAATTGAATCAATTCCGTTATTATGATTATGCATATGTGATTGTTGTTGAACTACTGTACAATTAATATTGATCGAATTTGTTAGATGGTATCTGTTGAACGTACTTTGGAATATTGTGACCTGCCTTCTGAAGCACCAGCTGAGTCTAATGTTAAACCACCGTCGAATTGGCCACGCAGAGGATCGATTGCTTTTGGTGATATGTCATTTGCATATGCTGATGGTTTACCAAATGTTTTACATGAGATTACAGCTGATATCCATATGAATGAAAAGGTAAGCCTAACAGTCAAACCTGTTATAATGGTCACCTCTATACATTGGTCACCTGTTTATAGTGGTCACTATTGCTATGTCTAAAATAGTCATTTCTATCGAGTCTTCAAACCTGTATGTAATGATTAGCCACATGTAGTTGCCAATAGTACATCTCATAGCTCATATATGGCTGTTGTATACAGATTTCACTGCAGTTGTTTTCACGGTCCGACAAAAAGGGGATCCTGGGATCCTAAATCCCAGAAGTCTGGAGCAAAATTGGATGCAACTTTTTTCGATTAATTGGTATAACCTCGACAAAATACATTAAAAAAAAACTGAAAATCTAGGATTCTGAATTGTTAAACCTTAGTCAGGAACTGGTTGTTTTATGTAGCCGTTGCATTCTTGTCGCCTATAATTAAATGGGAATATATTGCAATGTCAAATTCACAATTCTGATTGCGCATTTAGTATATTGCAAAATAATTCAGTGTTAGTTAAAAATTAGGTAAAAGTTAGGTAAAATTATTACAGTATATATTCATAATGAGAACATTTCAATTACAGATTGGAGTTTGTGGCCGTACTGGTGCTGGCAAATCTTCATTGTTATCAACTTTATTTCGTACATCAGAACCAACAGGTCGCATATCAATTGACGGTGTTGATATTAAACAACTTGGGCTGTATGATCTTCGCAGTAAAATCTCCATCATACCTCAGGTAAGAACCTGTTGGAACCTGTACGAAGATATTGTTGCAATTCTTGCTCTGCACATTTGATTATCATGACTGGCTATTATTATACTATTAATTTAAAAGCATTTTCTGCTTTGCATGGCTTTCTAAACTATGGAGCTCTCAGCTCTTCGGCCCTTGACATATGAGGTGTATGAGTAATTATATGCCGCTGTGAGTATAATATATTATACCGCATACTTTATATCAAAGATACATAATATGCATCTATGGATAATCCAATGTATCCAGCATTTTGATGAATGGGCATTTTTATTCAAAGCCCTTTAAAAAAATTTGCAAACCCTTCAAAAAAAATTGTTAGTTAATGAACAAATCATAGACCTTCATGAACTGTTCACAAACTGCTTATAAACAATTCATGAACTAGTTCATGAACCCGTTTGTTTACCTGTTTAACATGGACCCTTTCATGAACAGTTCATAAAATTACGCCATTTATTAATAGCAACATTTTTTAGACTGCTGTCCAATTTATCCCAAGAAATGCGGCACAGTGGTAATTAACTTGTGTTTTTTTCTAACCAAATGATTATTCTACTTAATGTAGGAGCCAGTTATTTTCAGTGGCACAATGAGAAAGAATTTGGATCCATTTGATGAGTTTAAAGATGATGAATTATGGACCGTTCTGGATGAGGTATGTTCAAAATACCATTTTCTGTGGCAGACTAAAGAATCCAGAGAAAATCTTGTTATGAAAAAATGCTAATTTTTGCCAAACTGCAAAGAAGTCTATTGTATCTGACCTGTAGTGCGTCCCCCTACAGGTCCATCAAGAGGGTAACCCAGGGAAATTGCCCCCTGGGTCCAGTCCATCTCTGGGGTCTGGAAGGATGTCGATGTGTGTATTATAGTTGGAAAAAACGGCAATGTATAGATAAAAAATTGATTCATTGTTTTTTTATAATTCCTATGGCTCAAAAATTGTTTGGGCCCTGTTCACAGTGAATCCCTAGGGACCTAAATGTCTCTGTGCACTCTGGTACCTGGTATATCAGTAATTTTCAGGAACATAAGCAATGATGAATGCTTCAACTATGTTGATCAGTGTGTTCTAGAAATTTGATATCGAAAGTGGGCGTCATAACATTAATACAGTTAAATAGTATGTTTTCTTTTGTTATGGGTAACAGAAAATATAATAATATTTGAAGCCTGTCTGAACCACTACAGGAAAATAATGATTCCAATGATAGCTGATTTAAATATCTTGCTTGAGAACCAACAGCAGAAAACTTGACATACGCACCCAGATGATGTCAATAAAAGACTTGAACTGTATGAAAAATATAACAAACAATCACACCTGTGCAAAGAGCACTGGTAGCTCAATGGCAGAGTATCCTCACTTTGTGCAGGAGGCTGGGGCTTGATTCCTCGGCGGTGCACACATATTTATGTCTCCCAGTAAACAAGCAGTTTTGCTTACAGGATGACTATCGGTCATTTATTGACTGTAAAATGTAATAATAATTATATCTTATTATATAAATGTATATATTAATTACATCACCTAGAATACTGTTGTCTGTTTGTATTTTCTTTGGGGTACTGATGTAGCTTATTATAGTTAAGACATACCTTTTGCTGTTTCCATTAGGTTGAAATGAGGAATGTTGTTGATGAACTACCATTGAAACTTGAAAGTCAAATGGCTGAATCTGGTGGTAATCTTAGCGTTGGTCAAAGACAATTAGTTTGTCTTGCACGTGCTATTCTTAGACATAACAAAGTATTAGTCATTGATGAAGCAACTGCCAATGTTGATCCAAGGTAATTGTAAGATTGCTTTCAAAATTTTCCTTGAAGAAAATAATGCCCTTGTGAAAAAAATGAATGAGGTTATGAACAGTTCATGAACATTTCCTTCTGGGTTCATGAACAGTCATTAACAATTCACAGACTTGTTCCACAGGCTGGTTCTTGAATGGGAAATTACTCAAATTTTCATAAACAAATCATGAACAGTTCGTGGACTGTTCCTTTTTTCATGAACTGTTCATGAACTTTCATTTGCACAATTTCACATTCATGATTTAATATGAACTTTTTTCAATGGATTATGATGTATATTAAGTAAACTTTGATGTTTTTATCCTCAGAACTGATGCGTTTATACAACAGACAATTCGTGAAAAGTTTAAAGATTGTACAGTTTTGACTATTGCTCATCGTCTCAATACAATCATGGATTCAGATAGAATTATGGTATGTAGGGAGTAAATTTATACTGTAAAACTAGTAATTTAATAATGAATCACCCCTGCGGAAGCAGTTCAGGAGTTCATGAACAGTATTTTCATGAACTGTTCATGAACTGCCTGTAAGGTTTCATGAACAGTTCATGAACAGTTCAGGACAATTGGAGCCATTTAACGTTCATGAACTGCTCATTTAACGTTCATGAACTGCTCATTTAACGTTCATGAACTCCTGAACTGTTTTTCGTAGGGGCATTTATAGAAATAATTGAAATTTGGAATTAAGAAAGATTCAATTTTGCAACTTATACAATCCCACTTTCAACTTTATTAGTTGGACTTGAAAGCATTGCATACATGCTACCAACTTATTAGGCTGCATTGACATCAATTGTGAATGTTTATTATAACTAACTAGCAATGTTTTACCCGTGTTGCTGCTGGGTTAATTTTGGCAATTGTGGGCAAATGTTTTAAATGAAATTGGAGAACTTGGTCTTTAGCTATATGAGGCTGACTTTTTCAAAAACAATAAGACACACATATAAATTATTAATTACGTTCGCTTTTTGTAATGACGTAATCTATAAGCTGAAACATAATGTGAAGTACCTGAAGTATTCCTATTAATAAATATTAATATATATATATTCTATATTCCTGAAATATTTATTATTTTATCTGGGAAATTAGTTATGTTCTCACAACATACTTAAACTCATCATATAGGGAAGTACAGAAAGCAATGTCAACTTTTTTTAATGGGAAAATTAAGTGTTGTATAAATGTGATGCTCACATTACCTTTGCATTTCCATTGTATCAGTTTTGCATTTAGGAAATTTGCAAATAATGTGAACATTTATTTTATTATCCAGGTTCTTGATGCAGGTCGTTTGAAAGAATTTGATGAGCCATATTTACTACTAAGATGCCGTAATACAATATTATATTCTTTAGTGGCACAAACAGGCGGTGCTGAAGCTCAACATTTATTTGATATGGCTAGAAAGAAGTATTATAATCGACGTAAACAAGAAGAACCCGAAATAGGTGCTAATGAATCAGAACTTGGTGCGTATGATGATATCCAACCTATTGATTTGGGTGCTAATGCCATACCAATGAAAGAAGAAAAGGAAGAGGAAAATAACAAGAAAGCAGACGATGAATCCAAACAAGCATTAGAAAAAGGTAGACATACTGAACCTGTAGCCTATATAACAGCCAGCTAATTGAGGTGTAGAGAACTTGGCCATTATATGCAGGTGACCTTTATATACGTGGTTGATTCAAAAACAATTACCATTTCAGACATTGCATTCTTTCTCCTGAGAAAAAAATCATCTCTTTCCCAATTTACAATCTGTCTATTTAGAGGTTATTGTCCATTTATTGTCATTAAAATATAATACAAAGTGCACCTTCCTGTTTATCTTTCACAGAAAAGAAAGAACTGAATCTTCTGATTGTAAAAACTTCAATACACGTTTTCCTCCCCTTCCCTTTAAATTTTGTGCTAGCCTTCCAGGACCAGGGTCTGACAAAAGTAGGAATCCTGTAATCCTAGATTCCGGAAGGCTAGAGCAAATTCAGAAGAAAAATTGATATTTTTATGATTTATTGGTCAAACATCAACACAAAAATTCAGAAGAAATTGTTGAAATGCTTCTGGGATTCCATAAGGCTGAACCTTTTGTCGGACCCTGTCCGGGACTATCAGTTCTGGAATCCCTCTTCTTTATCGAACCCTGCCTGTCACTGCATTGGATTTCAGATAGGACATACTGTAAATCCATCAATGCCAATTTCAGACATAGAATTTTCTAACATCCTTTAACATATATCAAACAGTTTTCAACTCCTGTAAATTCTGTCAGGAGGATTAGCTCAGATGGCAGAGCAGCCGAACTGCAGATCGGATCATATCTAATCGACTGTGGTTCAAATCCCCCGAAGGTCAACTCAGCCTTGACTTTATCTGAAACATCAAATGAGTACAATCTGAAGATGGCGGATGGAATGGTCCAGAGGGAATTGCATTGTGAGTAGCTACGGCGCATTGTTGCGCATTGACAATCGAGACCTATTTGCCATGAAATCCGTTGAAATTGATCTGCAGTGTCGCGGCTGAGATCAACAAAGAGCGTTCAAAATCTTTGCTTCCAGCGAAAAAAGACACTCATCTAGAAATAGACGAGTGGTACAGGTGCCTTCGGTAGGGCGACACCGTCTACATTACTTTTACTTAAACTCTAGTCAATTTTTCTCTTTCTCATTGAAATTGATTACAAAAAAACTAGATCTCTTTGATTTCAAACCATTTTTTGAAATTTAAATTCTTACGTCTGAAATTCAGTACTTATATCTGTTCTATTCCAGATGAAACAGATGATACTGAAGTAGATCATGATGAAGATACTGGTCGAGATGATATACCACTTGTATCTGTTCAACCACCTATACATGATGTTGATGTTGGTGAAACAAAAATTTAAAAAAAAGTATATATTACTTGTATGTATGCTCAGTAAAAAGATATTATCAAGAGAATATTTATACTTGGCAATTGTGATTTTGTAATCTACTTTATATGGTGTCTAAGAATATTAGCTATTATATTTGTTTTGAACTTAAATGTTTTGTCCTTTTGAAAGAGTATTACCAAAATGGTTGGAATTTTGGACAATAATAATATTTTTGAATTGAAACAAATAACTAAATCTTATTAAAAGAACTGAATATACGCAAATTATAAACACATCTTTTATTTCTATGCAATGTAATATGATTCTATATTTTATATATTTTGATGTAACTAGATTAACTTTTTTACTTGTTTTCCTATAAGTTACACGCATACAGTAAATAATATCTTTGTATTAAATAAAATACTTTTTAGAAATATCTGTAATTACATAACTTTGAAGACACTCTTTCATCACAGTTTTGTATCAATTGATATTAAGTTTGTATTGATTTTTCGGTGTTTATGATCCTCTTATGATCGTCTAGTCATGATTTAACATATTCGATTAAGCAAGTTCGAATGTACAACATTTATCAATACTGTACTTACACCATTCTGCAATGCCACTATCCGAGGTCAGTAACGATGACATTTGGCATCATTGAGATATCACCTTTGTATAGTGGTCAACTGGCTGGTCTCTTGACACAGGTTTATTTCAAAATGGCGTAGAAAATATAAAATCATTAGCTAATTTTGCACACAGCAGTTGTATATCGCAAAAAGTCTCTACATTAGCCATATACATCGATAATTTGCGTCTTCATGCCCAAAAATATGAATCGCCGAAGGTGTCTGAAACTAGAAACTTTTAAGCATCTTGTGAATGTCATCAGCCAATCACGATGAGCTTTTCTAACTGTGTCTTTTTTCCCTCCAAAAGCAAAGATGGCGCTTTCCCCGACAAGCAGTGGCAAAAAGTTAATTAGTACGAAAGGCGGGTTACGAATGGTATACGTAAATGACGAAGAAAGGTCACCTTTTGAAAAAGATGAATCAATATGGCAGATAGATTCTGAGGTAAATTTCAAATTGTTAGTGCTCCATGCTGCTTTTGAGCGACGCATTTACTGGCATCATGTTGTTGTTGATTTTCACTTTTTTTGCATAATGCAACGACGGAAAGTTGTTTTGATATTGTTTAGCGTTATACCGCTTGATTTCTTTGTTTCTATTTTAACAAGGGTTAAAAAATCGTATTTGGAACACTTTTAAGATGTTCTTCTGTCATCGGTAAAGTTTCATCAGACATAGGCAGCATTCTACTAATTAAGCAGGCACATAATCAATCGATACTGTACAATTAATTGAATATAAAACGCAGCAGCTCGCTGTCGTTTGTCTACTGTAGCTCAGTTATTATGTCTAAACAGGTACCAAAAAATGTTAATTAGTATCCACTGTTTTGTACAAACTTCATTCAGCATCAATAAGATTACGTTTTCTTTATTTATATAGTTAGTCATACTGCTTTTACATCTAGTTATGTCATTTCATGGGCACCGACTCCCCCCGTCTGATGTCTAGACAAGCATCAGAATTTGAGGAAATATTGTTTAGGACTAAGATATATGCTACACCGCAACTCAACAATGCCTCCGCTCAAGCAATGAAGTATTCATTCATGCAAAGCCTAAATTTACGAAATACTTTTTTGTGACAATTCCAGGGGTCTCCTAGTGGGCACGCACACATGCAAGTTACAGAAACCGGAGCACACCACAGTCTGCAGATTATGGCAATGGCGCACCCAAGATTCAACGATAGTTAGATTTTTTAGGGTCAGACGTCAACAAAGTATTTGCTGTTGCGCACTTCGGATATCAGTGAAAACTGCCCTTCTCTGCAGACTGGGGTATGAGTGCTGCGTGCAATTCTCGGATCAAGGGGAACTTCTGAAATTCGGTTTTCACAGCTTGACAATGTTACCAGTTATTGCGATCAAAGCTAATTTATTTGATTGAAAGGAACAACTTTTCCCAATGAGTTCTGATAGTTCTGTCAACCTTTGTGCTGAAGGTCTGACATTAATCACATAGGGTAATAGAGTTTGCCTGATCCAGGTGACCCTGACCCTATTTACTACCCTCTTGACAGTTGTCTCATGTTGGATTGACTTTATATGTTGTTAGATAATTAATTTATATTTGGTCTGCATGTTATCACAAATGTATAAATATAGCCTGTCATTTTATTTCCAGCATTTAATATGCAACAAATGTGGGACCAAATTTGCTTTCCATATTAGACGGGTAAGTCTAAAATTTAGGCCTATTTTCATGTATTTTTAAATTTAGCCGTGATAAATCATGTCATATATATGTCACATATGCAGGGTCCGACAAAAAGTTCTGCCACTTTACTTGATGTCATACTACCATTCACGCCAAGGTCTGATAATTGTTTCCAAAGTACAGCCAAACCTATTGTAATGATCACCTCTATACAGTGACCACCTGCCTATAGCGGTCACTTTTGATATGTAAAATATACTATTCTCTATCAAATCAGCCTTCTATATAAAGACCACATGCATATAATATCAAATTTATCTACCTCTCATAGCTAGCTGTTATATACATGTTTCACTGTAATCAGTATTTCCTTTATAAATGCACAAATTTCCTTCAGTATCAGAACGTTTACTAAAATTAGAGTAGGCCTACCCATCCCCTTGGAATGTAAGATCCTTAAGTCTGAGCCGAATCCCTACTCTTGGAACTTTATCTAAATTATCATTAACTAAATTATTCCTATAATCTAATCTACACCACGATGCAGGCTAAGTTATATTCCAAACTCATCACTAATTTATTTATTTTTAATAATTTTTATTAATTTTGTTTTAAAAGCATCACTGCCGTCGTTGTGGCCAAATCTATTGCGGATCATGCTGTTCTTCAAAAGTTGCACTACCACGATTCTCATACGTTGACCCACAAAGAGTTTGTAAAGATTGTGTTCCCATTGCTAAGAAAGAAGAAGAGTTTTATGAACATCATCTGAAATCATTAACGAATGGTTAGCTCTTCAAACATTTTTGTCAACCATATGAATATATTTTTAAACTACTGTAGTAACATTGCTGTCCTGTGGTTCAGTCAAACATGGTACCTTTGGTAGGGCGACAGCGTCTAGGGAAGACCGGGGAGACTTGGACCTAGGGAGACATGGGACAAGAGCGTTGCTGATTACCCATGTAAATTATCTTCTAATATGTTGTACCACCTCAATTTTTGCTGGGAAGTCAAACGGGGAGACATGGAACAGCGCGTTTTAGCATCAACGACGAATGGGAAAATAATCCCATTTGGTTGAGATTTGAGTTTGTTTTCATTTATATGCGCTGTATTTGACTTTTTTACTTTGTGGAGATAAAATTGCCAAATCAATTACAATTAGACTGATGACAGGTGCGACAAAAATAATATTCTTTATTAATGCTAAAATTACTTTTGCTGGCTCAATTTTGATCAAATGAACTCCCTAAGTCAAAGCAACAGCCGTAGTGTCTGGTACTGGAAAGGTAATTTGTTAGTTATTTAATGAAATTTTGATAAAATATGCATGATCCATGTCACCCACCGTGTCCCAAGTCTACCCTCTAAAATGGTCGGTCTTCCGCACTAAATATTTGAAAAATTGCTACATTTATGTAATTGATATTCTTTCCCTTTTGAATTGAGCATGTTGGCTAATAAATGGCATAAAATTTGTTACATTTGCACAACCACAATAATTTTAATAATTAAAAATTTGAAAACTAGTCCAAGTCTCCCCGGTCTCCCCTACATTACTGTTTTTAGTCAAAAATTGGGATGATTATTAGCAAGGCCAATAAAACATTTCTCCATCCTTCCCCGGGGATCCTAATTTTTGCTTCCTAAAATTTTCACTTGATGACATCAGTTTAATGTTTTCACAGCTAGTTTAGAGATTGCTTTCCATTTATTGACGGAAAGTATAATACAAATGCATCTTTTTATTTTTTTCTGCTAAAATATAAGAAGCAAATTACTTGTCTTCTGCTTATAGAACTTGAATACAACTATTTCCTTTCCTTCCTTCTAAATTTGTGCAAATCTTTGAACTGTGATTAGTAGGTCGAGTAATAATTGTGCAGTGGTAATAGCCTAGTAGTAGCGTAGTATTAACACTAAAGTCACATTGTGGGAATCTGATGTCCCTCTACGGCTTACATATTTACTGCACAAAGGATGCCTCAGATCACATTTTCAGACACCGCTGACAAAGAAATTTGTAAAAACAAAACAATCACAGCATTAAACATTATCATGGTGTTATCATGTGTTTATGTCACCGGAGGGCGGAGAAACTCCCCCTCTGAATTGGAGTAGACAGAAATTCAGAAGAAAAATAACATTTAATGATTTATGGGCCAAACTTCAAAAACAAAAATTTCAATAGAGAATTTGCTAGGATTCCAGAAAGCTCTTTTGTCCGACACTGCTTCTGGCTGCCATTAAAGAACTAAATTGTAGAGCAGGTTTATAGCATCATGTATGAGAGAGTTCCTTTAATCAGCAAATTTCCTTTTTTTATCAGACCTCCAAAACAAAGAAAACACTGTTTTTTCAATGGTTTTCCCCCCTTTTGCACCAGTTAAAAATAATTCAAGTACGGTAGACATGGTTTGCAAATTTGATTGATTGATTGATTGTTTGTTTATTTCATATAATTTGATAATGCAAATACAGAAGTTGCAGTTGTTATATATATATATATATACATTTATGAAGGCTAATGGCCAGAAACATGTACTTGTCTGCTGCTATATATACATTTATAATTTTATATGATAATGACAAGTTATTGGCATGCCGTTACATAATAAGAGGAATCACTTAAATAAAGGCACATAAATTTTGCATTAATTAAAGTTAACTTTTGAAATAATTTCGTCAGTGAATCAGTGAATAAATAGTTGTGGTATCCAAATAATTAGTTAATATGTAACAATTGCCTGCTACCAACATACTGTTATTATCATAATGCTAGATGTTATATCATGATGCTAGGTTGAGCTGACCCTGAAACATTGGTGAAGATTACATTTATATTCTAACCAGGGTCCGAAAATTCAATCTAGCTCCTCCTCTGCTCTCCCATATATTTCAACAACCAAATACGACCAAGACAAGATCTCACACCCATAATGACATATACATCAAGTCAAGCCATCGCCACTCATTTCAATATGCTGGTGCTCACAAGTGGAATGATCTACTGTCTACAATGAAGGAGGTTTCAAAAGTCTCCTTGAGAAGCATTTAAATACCAATAAAATTACAGCATCTAATAACTGTTAAGTTTCGTATTTAATTAACCTTGTAGCTGTATATATATATCTATGTATTATTGTAATCAATTATTTTATGTTTATTCTCTAGTTTATTACGTAAATCAGTCCTGTGAAAAAAAGCTATTGTAAAACTTATCAGGTTCTGAATAAATGATGATGATGATGATGACAAAAGGTTCATCCTTCTGGAATCCTAGGGGCATTTCAACTTTTTCTTCTGAATTTTCTTGTTGAGGTTTGACCAGAAATTCATTAAAAACAACAATTTTCTTCTGAATTTTGTCTAGCCTTCCGCGATCTAGGATCCCAGGATACCTACTTTTTTCGGACCATGATTTCCAACAACGCATTGTAGGGTTAATTTAGGCTGAATTAAAACTGACTTTGACATTGTCTGCCCTGGTTGTCAAGACAAACAATTAATTTATGTGAAAATTTATCTAAATGAAATTGGATATCAAGCGATAGAAACGCGACGCACTGTAGCATGTTGTAGCATGTTGGTTTTAAGAAGCAAAACAAAATCAGTGCGCGAAATGACATTTTGTTACTATACACAAAAGAAAATTCCAAACCACAAAGTCCATTAGGTACAACTATTTGCGATTATGTATCAGATGTTATGTGATTTGATTCGTTTGGTTTTGAAATGGCCGAAGGAAAATTAAGAAAAACTACATATACACGATATTCGCATTTATAGGTAGGCCTGTAGATAGTCTAATGATTCTTATTCTTATTCTTAAAGGTGCACAATTTTCTATTGGTGAAGACCAGCCAATGTTCTTTACTTGCAAGCTAAATCAGAAAACACACAGGTAGGCTGCATCAATTCATTCTATAATTAATTATCTTTCCAATCACATGAACTACCAATATGGTAGCCTGCACCGCAGTAGACCTGTAATTCTTTAGTGAAGGAAGTAATGCGGTCATTACAAAAAAATCAGAATGACCAATCACAGCTTAGCATGTGTGACCTTGGTTGGTGATTGGTCTATTTTCTAACTAGTTAAAATGATTTGCACATTCTGGGGCACATCGTTTCAAATGTAAATTACGCCCCTTTGTCTTAAGTGGTCTATTGCATTCTGTTTATCAATTAGATGACACAACGTTGCTAGCGCATCATTTTTTTTGCTGAAATTTTACAAGGCCCATTTGTAGGTGCCGTGGACTTTATATACAGGGTTAATTCAATAGAAAATACTATTTTAGACATTGAAAGATTAACCACTATAAACAGGCGGTCACCGTATAGAGGCAGCCATTATAAGAGGTTTGATTGTAGGCAGTCTTGCGTATTTAAGCAGAGAAAATCCTGCACTAGGTGTTTGACATACTGAATTCATATTACTTAAATATGTATTTAGAAAGTATTTTTCCTCTTGTTAAAAAATCTAGGATGATATAATTGCGATATTGCAATTTTGAATCCTGTTCCAATGAAAAGATTGAAAATTCAGTATCACTATATAATTCTGATATCAGGAACAATTTAACAAACAAACAAACGTCAAATCAAAGATTAATAAATATACCATGAAATATTTATGATTACCGGTATCTAAAAATCAATAACTAAAACTATAACTACAGTATATCAAAAAATTGTGGGGAATACTGATATCGATATCGAGCCCTGTTGTATTGAATTTCTGGTGTATCGAACAGCATTAATTATAGTTATGATTTTCCTTTTCCTCCAACAATATAGGGAACTAAGTTTTGAATGTACAACAAGTAATAAAAATGGTTCATACCCTGACGTCCTTATGGATTCGATTACGTCACTACAATGTTTAACAGATTCAACAGCAGATACTTCATCAGGTATCTAACGTAACTCATATTGTTATGAATTTAAAGCATGTATATATTGCCTTTTTAAACAACGGATTTGGATAGTACTTTGTTTTAACATTTAGCATTAACGTTCATGGACTGTTCATGAACTTCTGAACTGTTTTCGCAAGGGCTGATGGCATGAATGTAGAATTTCTTGTGGAAAGTAAAATTGTACCCTTTTTTGTTTCAAAAAGTGGGACATAAGAACCTCCAACATTCCATGTTTAAGGTCAATTTTGACGGGGAAAGACTCGCTCTGTGTAGAAACTCAACAACAACATGTAAGAATAGAAAAAGAAGTTGTATCCAAATCCGTTGTTTAAAAAATGGCGATATATACAGTTTGAGGATTAATTTCTTCAAGTTCAACTATGACTTCTCTTAATACCAATGCGGGTATAGTGTTTCATTGTTCAGTCATGATTTCTCAGTATTGATTATACATTCTCTCATTTTCACGGCCGCAGATAAAATTGTCTGAAGATCGAATGTCGCGTGAAACTTGAAGTTACATGTGTGTATTAAAAATGTGTATTCTCTGAATCAATCACCATTATTATTATTATTCATTGATCTGTCAAATGTTGGCGTTGAACACTATTTTATCTGCTATTAGATAAACGTAACTTTATTATATAATAATAATAATAATAATAATAATAATAATAATAATAATAATAATAATAATAATAATAATGATAATAAAAAAAAATAAAAATAATAAAAAAAATAAACTTTAGAGCATTTGCTTTAAGAAAAATTTTAGCTGGGAGCAAAATAATTTTTTCTATTAGAATTGTCTAGTATATTCTCTTCATAGAATGTCAGTAAATTGAATTGTTTTTTTTATAATCGATACTTATCCAACATCATTACTCACTGACACATTTTGATAACTTATTCAATCATAGGTGCTACGCAACTCGTCGGTGTTGTTCTTAAATTCCATCAGAATGACCAACAGCAAGAAATCCGATTAATGATTGATAATAGCATTGCAGATAGGAAAGAATCGACACGCTTTTTGGTTGTCTTACAAAAGGTATGTGTGGTTAATAAATGAACGGTCGCATTACCAATCAACAAATCGTCTTCTCAATGATAAAGTCAAACCTGTTATAAAGATCACCTCTATACAACGGCCACCTGTCTATAGTGGTCACTCTTGCAATGTCTAAAATAGTATGTTCTATTGAATCAAACCTGTATATAAAGGCCACCTGTCTATAGTGGTCAATTTATCTACCTCTAGTAGCTTGCTGTTATATACAGGTTTCACTGTAATGTGTCCAAAAATGATGGATGATATTCACTTGTTGATAATAAAAAATGATATCAATGGATGACGATTGTTTGATGCATGTGTCATCCCTGCCAAGAAAATCATCAGAGACCTTTTTGATGCCGTAGGTAGACAGGCTTCGCACCTGAAGTCCTGCTAATGAATAGTATAGATGGTGACAATATCAGTGCATATTGTATGCGCAGTTCTGGTTGAATAATAACATGCTTGATTAATCAATTGATGAATGTTGTATGACCCGTGTTTTGTCCCTGCAAAGGGACTTGTATTAAAATGATATATCAAGGCTGTTATTGCATCAACCAAATATAATTAGTTGAATTGTAAGATAAGAAAAGTAGCTAGAAGGATCCGGATGAACTGATAAATATTTAATGGAAAAAAGTAAAACGATTCTGACATTATTTTTGCCTGTAGCAATTAAAACTAAGAATGTAGGCCGAAAATCACGGTCAAACTCTCTTGTGGTAAATAAAATTGTTCCTTTTTTGGTTTCAAAAAGTGGGACACAAGAATCTCCAAAATGCCATGTTTAAGGTCAATTTTGACGGGGAAAGAGTCGCTCTGTGTAAAAATTCAACAACAACATGTACAAATAGGAAAAGTTCTATCCAAATATGTTGTTTAAAAAAGGCGACACTACAAGTATTTAATGATAACAGTCAGAGAATCAGATTCATATTTGCTAAAAATATGACTGTCTGATTCTGTGACTACTATCATTATCTAAACTCTGCAATTTATTTATTGCGTTGAGCCCTATGTCTGATCAGTAAGACAACATTATACAATATTAGATAGGTAGTTATGGAATCATGGACACAAAATAAGTTGGATAGAGAAAGGCAACGCCATGTTTTCCTGATTTGAATATGTATTGCCTCAATCTTTTTTATTGTGAACAGGCTGTGAAAATGTTGTTTGAAACTAGATGATATCAACCAAAACCTGATGACAATAGAAATGGCTGTTGTAAATTTAGAATCTGTCAAACATTTTGCGCAGTTTATGAATAAATGGGTAAATGTAAATTGCATATCAACACTTGTAATAAACAATTTTTTACATTAATTCTTAATTTATAGACACTATCGCTCCAAGTGTGTTTTGATTCTATTATCTAATTAAAAATTAATAAATAATTTTAGTTAAGGTTTGAAGTATTGGTCAATTCAAGTATTGATTGTTTTAAACAATACATTGGGAATATTCTGTTGCATTTAAACATTTTACTTACCAATTCCCCCGGCCGGCATAACTATGTTACTACAAGTATGCCATATTGGATGATACTTTGAATTGACCAATGCATAAGAACTATCAGAATATGAGTTGAGATTTCCCTTGTGAAAAATAGTTGATTAGTTCATGAACTGTTCGTGAACTTTAAATGACCCCCATTTTCACGACTTTTTCATTGCAATTCATGAACTGTTCATAAAAAGTTCATGAATAAGCATGAAAATGTCGCTATTTAACGTTCATGAACAGTTCATGAACTTTAAATGACCCAATGTTTATCAACTTGTTCATAAAAATTGGGCCATTTAAAGTTCATGAACTTATGAACTATTTTTTCACAAGGTTTACAATGTAATTAAATACAATAATTAGAATAGAAATGTAAGAATGAGAAATAATGCAAATATATTATTTGCTATAATTTGGAATATATTAAATAGAATTTAAGATTTTTATGTAACTTTTGAAAATACACTGATGTGTACAATTGTGTTAAATAGATCTGAAGTGCATTTGTTATGATGTAATGATGATAGAAATGCTTTATTATTATGTATACTTGCTCGTTAGCATAACTGATACGTTCGAATAAGTGACATGTGACGTAATCAATTATTCAAGGATACACATTATGCTGTTTTAGTTATATTTATCTTTCAAACAGAATAGATTGAGTTGTACTAAAGTGGTTTTCAACCAAATCATGCTGTCATTTTCTGTTTTCAAAATAAGTTTAATGTAGTTAAGCTCTTTTTTCACATTTAAATGCAAACTGCCTGGCTGGTATTGCATGACTTATTAAAGAATGAATTTAACGGTAATACAGTACAGCAAAAAATGGCACTACAGTCAAACTCTGTTAATATCCCCTCTTTTAATGTCCCACCTTGCTTAATATGTCCACATAAAAATGATTTCTAGTTTCAATTCTCCATACAAACTCCCATAATCCTACCTCGCTTAATGTCCCACTTTTCATTTGTGCAAGAGGGGGATATTAAGCAAGTTCGATTGTACTGGCAAGCAGCTTATACAGTTCAGTCCTAAGTAATTGACCGCCATGTATAGATGACCTTTGTGCAGAGGTTTTCATATCATGGAAATTAAAAAATTAAATTATTTGAGATGAACATTATTGAGATGCAATCAAGGAGATACACTATTTTTAGATAAAAAAAAAACATGAAAAATTGAGCTGAGCTTTGATGTTCTTAACTTTCTATAAATGCTCTTCTTTTTTTTCAAATTATTTTTATAATTCAAAATTCTTAACACATAACAATAATAAATACTCAAAACTAAATAAATGCTACTGTATGCACAATAAACATGTGTAACTATGTGCAAGAAATTTTGCTGGAAACTATTGTAGATTAGATACAGTATTGTTCTGTACGAGACAAGAAAATTACATGAGCAGTATTGTGACGTACTGTGCTGTTTATAATAAAGCATTGAATATAGAGTAACAAAATTCTGAGTTAAGAACAGGTTAAGAGAAAGAAAAAAATGGGTATTGCCTATTAAAATCACTGTCATAAAATAATATACTGTTTATAACAAGGACAAATCTTTCATAAAATTTCGGAAGGGTAATTATCACGTTATTTAAAGGTCACATGTAGGTGAGGATACATTTAAAAATATCCTCCTTTCTTCATCTGCCTGTTAGCCATTGTGCCATGATAAATAAATACAGACGCATAGATAGAATGAGATGCTATACATGTGAATCAATTTTCGGAATAAAATAACGAAGTGCCTATATGTCCGTACGTACCAATAAGAAAATTATTCTATTATTCGTCCGTACGGACCAATAACAGGGATTTTTTTCGTTATTCGTCCGCATGGATCCTTGGGGATTAGCTAATAATTGCTTGATCTACATGATCAGACCTAGCTAAATAAACTTGCACACATTTTTTAGAAGATACTAACTATATGTACTGATTCTTCAAAAATGTTAAAAAAAACTTCACTGCACTACTGCGAAAGTATTAAAGAATCCGTAATTGTAGTTCAATCAAATGTTCATAATTTTTTTTGAGATTCTTGCCTATTTATTTGTAGCTATAAATGTTCTTAGAAACTTTTGGTACGAAAACACCATGAAATTTAAGAAATACGTGTCATGTTTCTTGTCATATTTGAGCCTATGAAATTTCTCAAATGCACGACGAAATCTAAAATAAAATTATTTTCGTTATTGATTCATCATAGAATTGCGTTTGAAATTTTACTGACACATTTCACACGTCTGCTTGCTTATCTCAACAACAACAGTTTGCATCTTGCGACACAATGGATCACCTTGAGAGGAGGAAGACCTACAAAAAAGCTTTTAAAAATTATCAGTTTTGTCTTACTTATACAACAAACAAAAAAAGAGGAAATCAGCTGATTGGAGGAACTCTTTCACGCAACGCTAGTATGATTTATACATATAGAAATTAACGCATGTATTTGTTTGGAAATGTTTCAACATTTCCGCCTCCAACCGCAACAAATATGTCTCCAACCGTAACAATAACTTGCATTCAAAATTGATGTGAGTATTAAAAATCAAATAATAATACAAAATATAGTAGAGACAAAAATCAAATACTAGCCAATGTTGATAGTTGAATATTTCTCTTCATTTAATTGAAAGAACAAAACAACGCTCAATTTTGAGCACTTTTGAGATTTCACAATACAGCAGTGATGAAATAGTTGTTTGATTGAATACTACGTCAGAAATTCTATAACAAAGCGCACTGAAGTGTCCCAATAATTCAACCGTAGCGGGATCGTGCCATTTTGAAATAGTCAAAGTCCAACTTTGTTAACACGAGGAGACTCTCCACACGCGACTTTGACACCTTTTCAGACAGCGATGAAAAACTTTGTACAATTCATGTGAAATAGGCTGACTTTGTATCGTTGATTACGGAAACTATCACTATAAATAATGAAATTATCTAATATAGTTTATAGGGTAATGACAAAATTAATTACGATTTGAGTATAGAGTCCAACAGAAAATACAATATTATGTTGCATATTATAGGTTGAATAAATTTAAACAGACTTGTCCTTCTTCGAGTTGCGTTTGCTAAGGTAGGATTTAATATAAAAACGACCAAACAATACCAACATTGTGCACATATAGACAACTAGAACAAGGTTCCATTTCCTTGGAAAGCCACATTCTCGTGTATAGCCCCAACATGCATGAATCAAAATACATATAAATTGAATAATTTGCATACGTGTAAGATATCGTTTCCACCATAAATATTTCTGTATACTTTCACCAAAAGCAGCCAACATGTAGTAAGAGTACATTAAACAATGGATAAAGCAATTGAACATTGATGCAAAATAAACTCCACCAGGAATGAATTTAAACGAAAGGTATTCTAACATCAGAACAGTTGAATGATGATAAACATGTAATAAACTGATTTGTTGATCTTTCTTACGTAAAATAAAGAAAAAGGTATCCCAAAATTCGATAATTTTGGAGAAGAAATACCACCATGAAACTCTGATTCTTCTCATCGTTGGCTCAGAATGATCATTTGGGTCGATAGGTTGGCAAAGTAGGTCATATTTTGGGTTCAAAACAGTAGAAACAAAAAATTCATACATCATCCAGAACGACAGTGAAACCAAAAAGAAATCATATGCAACCAAAGTTTTTCTCAACATAAATGGTTCTCTATTTTTCATAATCTTTGGTCCAAAGTACAAAACTGTGAAATAAATAGCCACTAGTACAGCAACATAAATTGGATCTTTTATTAAAAACCAATCGTTAATACGTGTATCTCCACTAAGTTTGAATTCATCGTAAGTTTGAGTGAAGTTTTTCCATAATGCTGTAGCCATTTTGATAAGTATATAAATTTCCAATCAACTTTCGATTGAGGAATCAGCCGCTACGGATCAGACCACTTTTGCTCAACCACTGAAAAGACTGAACTGCAGGCTGGAAAATTGGAACAGTGAGTGATTCAAACGCCCCTTAGCAGAAACATGCGTTTCATTTTATCCAGGGCGTTGCGCAATAGCAAGATAGTATCAAAGTCCATTAATGTGAAAGCGCGGCTCACAAACCATGAAAACGCGACCAGTCTGAACACAATGCTTTTCATCCAACACGTGATCACTATAGGAAGTTTGCTGGCAAAATTGTTTTTTACTGGGAGCTTTGACCAGTCCAAATAGCTGCACTGTCTGCACACATCTCCCACAAATATGTTTCTTGGGAAACTATAGAAATAGCATTTCAAATATAACGAAACTACCGTTATCAAATGAAGTTTTAGTTTATAATGAATTATTTTTTATTAGTGCAGTCGTGCAGTGAAATTGCACAAACTTATCTTTTCCGAAATCAATCGGTCAAAGATCACCATGTGTTCCAAAGGTCCAAATACATCAACAGGGGCGGCACCAGAGGGGGTTGGGGCTACACCATGTCGGGGATGCTCAGCCGCCTCGTCTTAGTAAATGTTATTGACTAAATCGGTAAAATTTTAAATACACTTTTTCGAATATTTTCTATATATAGCTCCCTCTTTTGGGAAGTTAGCTCATACATTGCAAATGGTACTGGAAAGTCTGTCAGTTCTCAATCAAAATCTCTTTCCACATTCAACGCATCCATCCATCGATCATGGCTTCAATAAGTTATATTCCCTCTCAGAAATAAAGAAGCAAGGAAGTAATGGGATAGATTGAAAGCCACCAAAGAGAAAAATCATTCAATTTTAATAGACGATGACATTGACAATGACATAGATATAGCTGTTTCGCGCAAAAAAAACTAAAAAGAATTTCAGTGAACAAAAATAGCATCCTGTAGTCGCAAAAAGTGTTCAACCAATCAGCGCGCGAAATTAAAATTATTCCTAGTTCTCAGTTCCTGATAGATAGACCACGCGACATCGAACATCTGCGTCCATTTTGTGTTTTTACCAAGCTCAGTTTCAAATTTTTTAAGAGGAGTATTTTGGCTGGAAAAGATCAACTTAATAACTATGAATTCAAGAGGATTTGACCGCGGAGGATCGGGATTTGACGGAGTCACACCTAGAAGGGATGAAAGTAATAATTATTATAGGGATGTGCATGATGCTGACTTTTATGAATATCAAAGAAGAAGGAGTCCATCTCCTCGCCGAGATGACGACCGCCGGATGTTCAATGACAAGGTTAACTTGAAACCAGTTTGTTTGCATGTCTGATTTTTTTTCATCTTCTAGGATAAATTGTTCTCATTTGTATTGTTATGCTTTGCATATTTTCCCAAAAAACTTTGAAGGTTTATATATATAACTATTTCTACCCCAAGGTAAGTCCGTCACACATTCTTAAACTGTACTATTGGAAACCTTCCAGGCATTTTGTCTGCCTATATAGTATTCCACATCCTTCATCTGCTGTTATATTTGCTCATGCCATATGGTGATTAATGGCATTAATTATTTGTAGAACTCTATTATTCAGAAGTGCTCTACAGTTGAGTCATGTAACAACATATCGATTGTTTCTGGCTTTCTTTCACTTCTTCGGTAGCCTGGCCTGCTGAATCTACCAGTCATCTTCGTGACATTATCCGTCCTTTCATAGTGCAAAGCAAATCCCAAAACATCACACCCAATCATCCAACTTTATCATTTATAACATTGTCGTCAGTGTGATATCAATACTGCATAATGTCCCAATTACTGTTAACTCGATGTTTACCAATTCAATTTATATTATCTGAGCAAATTTGAGACTAAGAAACTGACCGTCTAGCTTTTTTAAAATAACATTCCTTTTCGTGACACAACTTCGCAGAATTGTCACTAGACATGCTTTCTCACTTTTGTTGACTATTGCTTTAATGTAATATCATCTTGTTATATTGGCTAAACAGGAATCTTCATGGGACTCTCAAACAGGTCGAAATTCCAGTGGTTGGCAAGATGACAGAAGTCGCAACAGACAAGCGAGAACACCACCAAATCAAAGAGCAGGCTTATTAGGAGCTGGACCTTCCGATATGGCATCTGGTAGTCAATCAGGTTAATAAAAGTTCTTTCTTCTGTCTACTCTACTTCTGATTGGGTCATTAATAATGCACTCTAGCAACACAGGCAAATAACATTTGTATACCATCAAACACAATCTCAGCGCTAATCTAAATATCTACGCCTCAATTTTTTTGTAAAAGCTCCTGACTTATGTGTAGCAGTCGATTCATCATGTTTCCGTGTATGCAAATGTTTGCTAAAACTCCTAATTATGATTTAGCCCAAGGCGGCCGCCTAAACCTCCTATGGGTTAATTTGGCACTGTCTAGCAGCTTGTGTCGAATGTAAATTGTGCATGGGACTTAGGGACACATGATAGAGGTGACCTATTTGCATATGGTACTGCCTTGGTGGAAGGTTACAAGCCTATTTATTTGTTATCTGTTTTGGATTTGTTAGTCTACCGATCACCTTGTTGGAAATTGAGGCCAGTGGCTTGATTGCTCAGATGAATTGTAATATTTCTGTTGGTGACATGTTGAATCTTTCATAAGAAAGATGAGTCATTTTTAGCTGTCACTGTAGCTTTTGGGCTTCACAATATGTTGAAATCAATGAGCTATGACTTGTTGGAAAATTATACAGGCGTTGTTTGGTAATATTTTACCTGTAGACAACAGTAAACCTGTAGACTCTATGATAAGTGAGTCAATGGCGCCGATAACGATTCGATGGACTGTTTGTCAGAAAAAACGTTGGCAAGATTTTCAGCTGATCAAACTTCAGGATTTTTAAATGTCCTTGGTTGGTGACAGAAGTCATTAATCACGGCTGGCATATCACTTTGTACCGTTTTGGTCAGATTTATCATCACTTCTAGCTATCAGATGCGTACACTTGCATTTATCAATCTCGTAATCTTGAGTAGATGAGCCTAGTTTTAAGATAACTATAACTCATTTTTCAGATTTGAAAGTAAAAATCAGAAAGGAGTATTCCTCGACTTCCATGAGTTTGAAATGTATCAATTGCAAGAAAATGCAACATTATGTAGATGCTGCTGTCACATTTAAGAATGTGCTGTTGCCTGTATCACCTTAAATAGTGAAAAACGCCACTGATTACATTTACAGTATGATACAACTGCATTTCACTCTCTCATGTATTGGGAAATATTGTTTCTACATTGACATTCACATCAATCTCAGTAGGCTGTAGTCCACAAGCAAAATGTTGACACATCAGATTTGATTGCTGTCATTATAATCTTCTGTTGTTACCAATATTGCCTGTGTTGCTGTGTGCATGTGACCACATTGAATTTGCTTTAAATCAATTTTGGTAAAACTTCGCATCGACCTGCGTTAAAACATCTTCTTACATTGTTATCATCATTATTCTTGTGTGCTTGCTGGTCAAGGCTCTTTCTGCCTCTTTTAATTGTGTTTCAGCTTGCTTTAATTTAAACTGTATTTCTCACCTCTCGACAAAATCTTTTTCTTCACCTTATTTTCTTTATCTCCTTTTGTTGTTAGTCAGTTGCTGTATCAACACTGGATAAATAATGATATATTTTTGAGACATGGTATTTCTTAATAGGTGTTGGTAATCAAGTACTAGCTGCTGCGCTACAAGCTCAACAAACTCAGGCATGGCTTGCTGCACTTCAAGCCAATCAAATGAGATTAAACAACAGAGATAGTTCATCTGGTGGTGGTAACTTCAACAACCGCAATAATCAGGTAATTAACAGTGTCCAGCTAATATATGTTTATGCGATATGGAATGGGTAAGAAGGCTGTATCGCGTTATATTAACACAAGTCGTGAGACACAAGAAAGCGTTACAAAATCACGAGCCGCTATGCGAGTGATTGTTAGCTTTTCGAGGCCATGAATATTCGATTATTTCGAATTTACGTTGCCATGGTAGTCCATCATCATTGAACTGTATGGCCCACGATATTAAACTGTATAGCCAAAAACTAATCTTAATAGCTGTTTTTCGAAATAGGTCTCAGCCAATCATAGCTCAGAAAAATATTCATTTTGTGGGAAAATAAGCAAAAATTTCAAACAAAAATTCCTTGTAAATCTGCCTCCTAAATATAAATAAATATGTATATCTTTTGATTTCTAGAACACTTTATCTAGATAAATTATTTTTGAGTAATATATACTATAGCAGTAGCTATCTTCACTAGAAAAGAACTTGGTTCTAACTAATCCCTATATTAAGTTATTTATCTTATTTATCAAGCCCTGGCACTGCATTGCTATATAATTTGTTGTTATTTGATTTAGCAAAGGCAGCAGTCAAGCCGATGGAACACACGTAAACGCAATAGCTATCCAGAATCAGGCGCTGGAAACAAGAGGAACAGACGAGATGACAGCAGACAAGGTTTGTTACATCATCTATTTATCAGCCCATTCACTATGACTTGCAATTGAATATTGATAATGCATAAAACAACTTCTTGTTCCAAAAAGCAACTTTTCCTTGCAAATTCAATTCCAAGCTTTCCATTGATCAAGGCAGAAAATCTTCAGAAAAACTCAAATTTTCAAGCTACAAACTCAAGGGGACACCATCAAGTATCATTTGTAGATTCTTTCATTACAATCAATAACTAAACCAGGTATAGAATAAAAACAAATTACAGAAAATTCACATATGACTAGAGGTGGATCGATTAGGGGTTTTTTGGAATCGATTCAGAATCAATTAATCGCTCGAAAACAATAGACCTATTGTTTTCCAAGTTTTTACATCATCAGCGGTTGAAAGTTTAATAAAAGTTTTAGGGCTTTTGTATTTCATTTCTTCAGAAACTATTCATTATAAGGTTTACATGATATGAATGTCGTTTTCTTTATCAAATAAATAAAATGCATTCATTTCAAATTTGTTTGTTACAATTTCATTACCGGTATATTAGATTGTATTTCAATATGTATTTTTTTAGTCGTTTGTTTTTGTTCTTCGTAAGAGCTTGTATTTTCCAATCCCATTTTCTTCATTGAAAAGAATAAAATCACTGTAATCACATGCAAATACTTAATCAATGATGAAGGTATTGATTATTCCAAAAATAATTGTGTTAATGTTTTGAATTAAAGTAAACTGTTCTTTACCCTCGCGTGTTTTCGGACATGTTTTTATCATAACGCTGAAAATGTGATGACATCTTCATGATAACAATAGACAATATCAAAAATGGTGTCAAATGGCGTAACGGGAGTAATGAACAGCGCCGGATTAACATTTCAGGGCCCCTAAGCACTCTCTCTCCAAAGGGCCCTAAAATGGATGTGGCAAACATAGAATTAGCCTCACTTTCAAGTTATCATCTCAGTTTGAATTTTCATAGTCGCCATTTTATTCTTGTCCAAAGAAAAACGATTCACGCAAAAATAAAATGTTGTTATTGCAGTGGTAGAATGATGGTTTTGAAGCATTTAAAAAGATTTTAAAAGATTACAAAAGACACAGTATTATTTGTTTTATTAAACCCATTTTCTTTTGCTGTTTAAATTAACTTTACACTATTCAAAACAAGATCGAATGATGAAAACATTTGTTGAATGTTTAGGCCTACTTTTGAAAAGTATTATTCGAATTGTTGCTATTCGATTAGCATTTAATATACTATTAAAATCAGTAGACAGTTAACCACAAAGGGCCCTAATTCTCATTATAATTGGTTATTGAATTCCTCCATTAATTTCAACTTTTAAAATAATACTATCTTACAAATTGATTTTATTTAAAGGCCCCTCAAAAACGAAGGGCCCTAAGCTGAAGCTTATTTAGCTTACGGGTTAATCCGGCGCTGGTAATGAATCAAAGAAGCTTTGTTTTCATAAATAAGATCTACATTTAGTAAGAACAGAACATAATATAAATAATATACTATTTTATTGTACAAAAAAACGCTAAAGAAAGAAACGTTTTTATTACGATTTATCGATTCACAATTTCATAATCAATTCATGAAAACATAATCGATGAATCGGACCCACCTCCACATATGACCAGCAATCCCATTTTATTAAAAACTGCATGTGTAACTGCATAATATATCGCAAGCAAATCTTTTCAGTATAATCCATTTGGTTGCGTGTTAGCTTTATTTTAATACATTTTTAATCAAATGAACCCTTATTATATATTTCTAGGGAATCGTGCCAGTGGGAGAGATAATAATCAAAGACGAAACCAAGGAAAGACAGGTAATTTGTGTTGTTGTGGATTCTTTCTTTAGTTTTATGTTCAGTACAATTGTCCAGTCACAATGTTTAACTTCCTTAAAATTGCAATCACCAACGACCTCAATTGAGGCTGTGTGTGTATGTAGAATATATGACCTACTACGCTACATACTTGACAGTATGATGACGGTTACTTGTGTGTTTTTGTTTGTTGATCGCTTGTAGTTCAATGCCATTTTCTGCTTTGAAAAATACAATAAAATGCAAATACTGAATCATGATTCAGGTTATTTCATAATGCGAAATAAATCCATATGTATGTTAAGAATTTACAGCATAGATTTGTATCATTTGAAATTCCCTCATAAAATTGTAATTTTCTACATCATTTGAGTCAATTGAACCAGTTGAATAATTGATATAGAAAACGGCATATTATTACGTAGCTATATTTACATTGACAAACTTTATTTTGTGTGTTAAAAGAAAGCTGGAACACATTAATTAATACAAAATACAAATACTCAGTCAAATTTCGGAATCGAACATGCTTGAATAAAAAACAGTTATTAGTTTAGAAAAACCTGAAATCCTGATGCGGAAATTTGTGCAATTTGAAAGTTATGTCTGCAACTGATGGTCCCTGTTTTGTCATAACCATAGGAATGTTCTAATGTAGCGATATCTCTTTTTAGATAATAAATCTAATGAATACAATCCAGCTGAACCAACCACTGATAATATTGACAATGGAAAATCTGCTAAAGACATCATTCTTGATGACCTGTGTGAGAAAATTGAAGAATTAAGAAAACGCGAGAAAATTGAACGAAATATTTCAGATCAAGATGTTGATAAATTGGTTATATTTAGTTTTGATGGCAAAGTATACAAATGTGATGTTTGCAAAGTTATGTGCAAAAGTCCACAGGTGTGTATAATAATGTTGAAAATGTTGCGGTTGCAATTGTTATTGAAGAAAAAATCACTCAAATGAGTTTGTACCGGTATGCAACTTTCCGGAGATTGTATTGACAATACCAGCCAGTATCTTATCTATATTGCCAGTATCAAGGAAAAGAGAAATAAAATTAGTTAACATCAACGTTTTGATTTTTTTGAATTCTTGGATTTATAGTTTGTGCTGACTAATGTTGAATGCTATTCAAGAAAAATGTATCTGTTTATCTTATGTAGAGCCTAAAAACTCATCTCATGGCCAAGAAGCACAACATGGCATTGATATCAGAGAGAGCAGATGGAAAAGATCCATGCCGGGATATTATGGATATTGATTTGAAGCCTGACGTAAGTCTATCAAATATGCACACACAAAATCATGCTACCGTACTAGCTATATAGAAAATACGTTCTTGTAAATGGCAGTTACTATTATAAATTTCCTTCTAGAATGTTTTCACATCTTTCTGAATTACTTAAGAACTGAATTAAAACTAATAAAATATAGACATACCGGTAACAGTTTGCAAAGAAAAGTGAAAGTTTTATGAATAGTAGTTTACATTTGCTGTTGCCACAGCTTTGTAAATGAAAAGCTTAGGTAATACTGATGAAATACCTAGTAGAAAATATATACATAACAGTTTTACCAATCTGCATTGTGTCTATACTCTCTGTGTTGATTTACTCTTGTTAGGACTGGCTTGCCAAAAATGATGTAGCTAGGGTTCTGTTGGAAAAACAAGCTTCAACTTTAGACCTTGCTCGTCAAGAACAGAGGAGAAGAGAATTTGAACAAAACCCTGCTAATTATGTTCAATACAATGTTAATTCAAGGAAGTTAGCAATAAAAAAAGGAAACTCTGTTTCCGTCACAACTTGTGCTGAAGTCACTGTTCATATCAATGAATTCAGTAGCGATCAGCATATGTTTGGTGAGTGTTGCCTACTATTTTGTAGATAGTTAGGAGCATAGATATCCTTAACTCTGTTAAAGATCATTCAATCACTCAAAGTTAAACTGTGAAGAGTTCGTTCTGGCTCTAGTTATAGTAAATTTAATTTTCAAAATGCACACATTTTTACCAATTTAATCAACCAAAAGATAGAATTATGTCAGTGCTATGTAAATTGTGACACTCATCCGGATTTAAATCTTCAAATTTCTGAGAAATTACATTCAAGTTTAATAGAGGGAAAGGATGCTGTCGGACTGAGTCCATTCGTTCAGATGAATATAATATTCATTTTTATTTTTGCTGCTTCATGTTTTGTTTCATGTCTCCTCCTTTGTCATTGATAGGCTGTGAGTTCATCAATGCAGTTGTTGGCTTCAATTGTCAGCTGTGTGATACACTGATCAGTCGAGATTCTTCTGTTATTTCTCATCTACAAAGCAGCGAACATAAAGAAAAATACAAAGTATGTTGACCATATGATTATTACATAGACTTGCACAGCGCTCGTCTCATTGCCATTTTCAAAATTATTCGATGTTTCCTGTAAACTCTTATGCAATCAAAATCTTCAAACATTTATGAATATCTTGAGAACACACTGAAAGACAAGGACATATTAAAATTAGAAAAATTTTATTCCGTTAGCCGGCAATCACTACAAGCTCAACTAGAAGTAAAAGGGCAAAATTGACCGGTAGGCTCTAAACGCTTAGAGTCACATGGGTGTTTGTCTTTTGTATTGTTTCTGTGCCTGAAACCATGCTGAAATTTCAAAATTTTGAAGCCATAGCTGACATTCATCTTTAAATTTACACTAAGCTCAATCCAAGTTGCTCAATTCGCTGGTCAATCAATGTTGCTCCTTTAACTAATTGATAATAATGAAACCTGCTCAACCAAAAGCTTGCACACAATAAACTTTTAACAGCACTTCCTAATATTAACATAAACAGCTACTAAAACTTTCACTACAGTTGACAGCGCTGCCTTATTGGGGCCGATAAAATATTTTTCCTCACTCTCAGGACTCTCAGTCACAAAATCCCCCATTTTATCTAACCCTGCTTATAGAAGAATGATGAACGAAAACTAGGTGTGCCAAAGTAGTGCACTGACGCATCCCCTGTACTTAGGACATTCCAACTGTATCACTTTCCTTATGTGATATAAAATAAATAACTTCTCCCACCGTGGTCTACATTTGTTACCTACGTCCGTACAAAATCTTAAGGTGAAGGGCATTTTCAGTATGTGGTCCAAGATTTTGGAATGCTGTCCCTCTGGATTTACTTACAGCTAAAACAATTAAACAGTTAAAAAAAATACATACAAAGACATTTATTTGAGAAGTTTTTTAAATGATATATAATCTAGGGTAATCATATCTAGTTTCAATTTAACCTTTTGTAACGCACCATTAGCAAAGTTAATGTGCGCTACTAAGGTAATGAGTTTGTATTGTCCTCCTCTTCTAATTATTTGCTACATATTCCATGACACTTATAAACAAACATTTATAATACAAATGATTAAACAACAAACATGGTATCTTCTTACTTACTCCAGAAACATGTTGAAGAAAATGAAGATTACGAAGAGGCACAGGTGGCAAGCAATGCAAAATTAGATAATGTTCTTAGTCAAAATGAGAACAAAAAAGTGCTGTTACACGAGTCATTTGATTCAGAATATTGTGTTTACTTAAAGAATGACGATTCAGAACTGGTATGTTAATTTGTTTATTGAAATCTTATTATTTGGACGTCTTGTTTTAAGGCTGTGTGATGCTTTTCTACTATAGACCAAATCGTTCCAGCATCCACAATGAACCTGGAATGAATCATGTGACGGTTCGTATCAGAATCGATGTATCAAAACATTTTCGGATTTCGTTTAATTTGCTAATCTAATATAGAATATTATGGTCTTCCTAAATCGTCAATTGGTTTTCTGTTTCTGATCAGACGACTACACAGTATCTCACTTGGTTTATTAAATTACATAAAATTTGTGGAGAACAGTTTTGAAAGCTAATTTGCTATTGTGAGTAAAAACTTTTAACTTTCCCTGATCGCTTTTTTTATTATATGGAAAAGTCTTTATTCAAATTCATGTATTCGATGTTATGACCTGATCATTCAAAAAGAAGCATTCAATAGTGAGGTGTATTTGTTCTATTCTACTTCAATTAAAAACATTTAGTCAACTTCGAATAATGTACATTTCAATTCCTCAAAACTTCCTTAACAACAACTTTGAACCAAGAATAAACGCTTAATTTGTAAACATTTAAAACTGAACGCTTCCAGTAAGAGTATGTTTCAAACACCAAGATGGAGCTATATAATGAAAATGCCTTATTCAATAATCTGCCACTTCTTCCCGACGTACTGGACATTTTGGTTTTCTCTTGATTGTTGATACTGGCACGAACCGTCACATATGTTATTAATTGAAATGTTAAAGACAATGTTTATGAACAGTCCTGAAAAGTTCATGAATGTGAATTTTTGGACTAATTTCACGATGATAAACTTTTGAATTTTTTCACAGGAGTCCAGGTTGGTCTGGGTGGCTAACGACTTTTGATGAGCTCAACTGCGTTTTATGAGGCGTTCCGAATCAGATTTTTACGTAGAGGTGACAGGTGTACAGAGTCAGAATTTTCGCATTCTGAGAGCTAAAATTTCCTATAAGAAACTTGACTTTTGGTTTGGGGACCACCCATAAAGTACGTACTCAGTTGAGGGGGTCATATCAAAAGCGTACAGGGGATAGAGATGTCAACCATCAAAGTATGTACGCATCTTGACTGTCTCTGTAGCAATTTTTGAAAGATTTACATTCAATTAATTATCAAGTTGTTGATGATTAAACCGATTTTATTGCAGAAAAATTAATCTATTAATTTCTTATCAACTGTGAAATTTGCATTTTTCTAAAATTGGCTGAACTTGCATATACTTTTAGAAACAATAAAGAAAAAAATTGTAAAAATACGAGGGTGGTAATAAATTGTCAGTGCGCATGCAGAAGGGGTGATTCAAAAGTGTACAGCGTAATTTTATGAATTACAGAAAATGCGTACTATACAGGAAATAATGTTGTATAAATTTGCTGTTAGTATTAGTAGATTTCAAATGATATCTCCTGGTTTTATTTTGAACGACGAAACCTGTAGAAATTTCTATATGATCTTTCTAGGCAAAAGCAAAGGTATCTCTCCCTAATTGGAACGCCATGGGATCTTTACCAAGTAATGGAACAGGCCTTCCATTCATCGATGATAACGAAGAATCTCAAGAAACTACACAAGAAACTGTTAGCGAGATACAACCCGCTACTGAAGATGTTGATGGAGATGCAACAGTTGAGGAAGGTGAAATTGAAGATATTAAAGATGATCTTCAATTTGATAACACAGATCCAGAAGAGCATGGGCATTCTGTTGAGGACGGAATAGGGTCTGAAGAACCAGTTCTTGAAAAGGTAAAGTACTGTTTAGTCCCTTCAAATCTTCTTTTCTCCAGTTAACCTCGTGGTTTCTGTAGCCACCACTAGGGGTATACAATTTTCAGTACATTTTCGGATCAGATGAGACAATTTTCAAAATATCCGGCCGGATATCCGATCGGATCAGCTAAATATTTGTAAACAATTTTTTTTATAATTGGCAGAATTCATTGCAAATTATGTTTTTAGATCATCTTATTTCCGTGCAATGACCATGACTGTTTTAGGGTGCACTAAAAACTCATCCCGGCCGTCATCACAGCAAATATATATCGCTGTTCATTTGCTTGAGTTCGAGAAACTTTCTTTTACAACTGATCTTTGATTGCTAAACCATGAATGAGTCAAATAAATCTCTTGCATAATAAACAATGTACAGAGAGTATTTGAAAACGGTTAACCAGTTACATAAATCGAATATCATAATAAATTCTGTCAGGCAGGCTATTGTCTAGTTGGTCTTCCAAAACAAATAAGATTACGAAGGTAAAAAACCGTAGAAAAGCATGTTTGTATATCCTGATCACATATAGCAATAAAAAGGCAATTCAATTTATTTGCGCTTCAATATTATCTGACCCCATCCACATTTATTATGAAATCCAATAATCTGAAAATTAATATTGCTGATGAACTGTTTTCAAAAGCCATGTTTTTTTCAAAGCAAACGTGACTTCACAAAACAAAATGTCTGGAAATTATTTGAGCACATGTTTGATGATTTTCAAAAGCGAGGCTACTTTGAAAATGAGGCAGAACTCTAAAATGGCTGCGATCTAAGGGAAATCTCCGATTGTTCTTAGTTCTTACACTATAAAGGCAACATAATCGAATATTACTCTGATCCGACTTAATGAATGTGCTTTCTTCAAAACTGGAAGTGTTGTTTGTAACGAAAATCTTCAAAGTTCGTATCAAAACACTGCAAATGCTTCGCTAAAACCTTTTTCAAATCAAACATTTATTTGAAAAATAATATCCGGTAAAAACTGTCGGTTCAACCACTGCTCCGGCCGGACCAACCAAAACAGAGAATTTAAGGCCGGATCAGGTATCCGGTACACCCCTAGCCACCACAAACAGGACCGTCCCTAGAAATTTTCTTTGAGGGGGTGTCTAGCAATAAATTTGCTGACTCCGGTCTGGATATGTAGCCATAAATTGAAAACAAGTTGAGGTTTGGTGTCAGAAGTTGAATCCGCCACACAATGGTTTGCCATGCATGTTTAAATTGTCAATGACATGATATCATCATTGGAATACTTCCCGAGCGTAGTGATGACAAATTTAACGGTCATGTTAAATTAAAAGATTCCATGGTGCCCAAAATCTCTACTCTAAGAAAACCAACATTACAATATTCCTTTGCTATTTCTTCCCTCTTTTGCCGACTGGATACATTTCAAGGAAGATTCGCCGACTGACCAGGTCGCCAGGGGGTGTCACTCCTCCAATAGCCCCATATTTGGGACTGCTAGGGACTGCCTTCAGCACAAAGGCTTTTCAAGTTTTCATGAATGTTGTGCATTTTACAGTTAGAAGGGCACATTTATACAACAACTACATTAAGAATACTTTATTAAACAAAATTAAAATGAAGTGATAACAACACAACCGTATAAGTGAATTTCACCAACAAATATATAAAAGATTACTAGGAAAGTCATTGAATCCTCGTGTGTTTTCAATGACGTCATTGTTTTTATAGGCTCCTGAAAAGGAAGAGACAAAAGAACTGATTAACCGTCTTCCACCTAGGCGTGCTGCTCGTGGAGGCTCAAGTACAGCAAAGAGAGGGAAACCAAGAGGTACACCTAGATCTGCTAAAGGCAAGGCACGTATATCGATAGCTGCTGTAGTTGCTGAAGATATTAATGAGTCAGTCACAACTGAAGACTATGAAGTCATTGATGAAATGCTGTTGTAGCAATTGGACTTATATACATAAACGCACTTCTGTTCTGATTTGTAGACATAATAGTTTAATTTTGAAAAGCTTTCTTTCTTCTTAAGTAATTATATGTAGGGATTTGTAATAATAATTCAACGTAGATTGTACTTGTTTCAGTTCAGTTAATTTTATTTGAATATTTATGTAGTTCACATATACTGTATTGTAATAGTTCATCTTTTGGGTATATCGACTTTATGTAATTTGCCTTGGTTTCTTTGGCTAGCTATGTCTTGAATGTTGTAGGTCCTACTACTTTTATTTTCGAATCATAGGTATTTTTCTTTCATTACAAGTTTTTAATTTCTTAGAGAACGTTAATTATGTGGATTGTTATATGGATATGCATAATTATATATTTATCATGTGAACCAGAGGTGTAAGCTCAGACTCAATCAGGATTATCAATATATCAACATGAGCCGGTTTGGAATGAATTTTTTGCCAGGCAGGAGTCGATCATAGAATAAAATCCTTGAAATTTCTTAATATACATTGCAGTATATTACATATACATACAATTGAAAATTTCCTGGATATTCCAACGTAGAGGTTTGATTTGCTACGTATTTCAGATTATGATAATTATTTTGCACCTTTGTATGTTTGTTGAATTTTGGGTTTATAAATTAATCAATTTTGGGACATTTCACAGAAGTATTGGAAATTCCGACTCGGTACACCTCTGATATTAACATACTAGTGATAGTAGCCAATTTTAATTGTGGGAAGGTTCGCTGCCTGGGCTAGGTCAGAGCATGCTCCTGTGAAAAAAATCCATGAGTTTATGAACAGTTCGCGGATGTTTGGGCGATTTCACCATTCATAACTCATGAACTGTTTTTTCCATGTCAGTCTACGTGGCTATCAACTCTTGATGAACTCGACTGCGTGTTACGCGGCGTACGAATCACGGCCGGTCTAAAACCCGGACACAGGTAAAATGCCGGATAAAAAACACAGATAAAATTCCATTGTTCTTCCGTATATCACACTTCTGCTCCCGCGTCTAGTTAACTCGCGTTCAGCGGCAGAAAACAAGCATTTTAACGTTAACATCTTCAACATTCTAACGTAACAAAAACGTTAATTACAATTGAATTGTATCATTCAAAACGTATATCTATTTGAAATTAATTATCTCAAGCAATACAATTTGTCAATTTAGAACCAATATACAGTTACAGTTTAATATAATTCACAGTTTAATATAGTTAAATTTGTCAAAACCAATACTGCGCTGTTATTATTTCTATTTGCGTTATTCTTCAGTGTGATTGTGGCTCCGTTATGCAGTAGTTGATATTGCCATGTTTATGGAAATGAGATAAATAAGATCTCTGATGTTTTGTTAAGCAGTGATTATTATAGCGCATATAATTTCGTATTTCTCAACTACTGTATTAGATGTACTAATTCAGATGCCTGCAGAGTTCTGTGTGCAGTCATAAGGTAATACACGAAGCAATAAAATCTATATTCTACCAGCAGACAAGACAAATATCCGTTATTGGTTTCTTTTTTCATAGATCAATTAAAAATTGATAACTGTTAAATATATTAACGATCTCAAAACAACCTTTTACAGGAATTAATTGATTTGATAAAACCCTGTATTCCCAAACGATTTTATATCGAGTGCATAGTATCAGTGTATAACAGTACCCTTTATGTGTATTCTTTCCGCAAGTATATTCTATTTCGAATTGAATGCGTCAGTATATACTGTCTCTATTTGCGATGTTGGATGATTGCTAGACCATAACTGAATATTTGATCGAGAGCTGAGTTACTCCTTCTATAATGCCTATATAATGCGTGATTCCAAATCCATCATCTCCTTTAGAAAAGCATAGGACATGTCCTTCAGCCGGATAGAATTTTTTTGTTTCTATATACCGACAAGATGAAAAGTGTTGACTAACTTTACTAGGAGTGTCATTATACGACTCTATATCCTTGCCATTTGATTGTTGTGTTAATTTCGCGTAAATTATTGTCTTACGGTGATTGATTGAGTTTGGAAATAAAGGCTTTAATTGTAACTTACTTAGAGTCAATGGATTTCTTTTGGCAGCCAAATGCCGTTAAAAATGCATGGTATATGTTTTCGCTATTCTAGCAAGCAAGAAGCTGTTTTTCCAAAACTTCCGAAATCAAAAGTTGGAGTGTCACGCACCCCTATACACCCGTACTATTTTCGGCCTTGCTTGATATCACGATATATAGTCATTAGATGTATACATCGGATATAATTGGAAACATTTCATGACAATATATCTTGATTGTAATCAGATACAGCCATTCAAGTTGATATGGGAGTATTTTTAGGGGTTTTCAAAATACCGATAGTTCCCTTTCAGCAACGTTAACGTGTAGGTCTCTCAAATGAGAGCGAGGCATGCCAATGACTATAGTTATCACTGGATGTCAAACCTTAACCCTGAAGACGATATTGCTATCTTAACAAATAGCATATCTGATGCACAACAGCTTCTTGATGAAGTTGAACGGGTTAGTAAAACGGTAGGCTTGACAATTAACACGACTAAGACGAAATTTATTGCTTTAGGCATAAAACAGGCACACCTTGCTACATCTAATGGTGACATAGAACGTGTAGATTCTGTACTTCAATCTTCTTCAGATGATTTAACACAACGTACAGGCCAGGCTTGGGCAGCCATTAGAGGTCTGAATAAATTCTGGGCGTCCGATGTCAACACTGACTTCAAGTTAAGACTGTTCAGACACACGATAGAACCTGTTCTATTATATGCATCTGAAACGTGGGTTCTATCAACCTCACTCTTGACCCGACTTGACTCAGCTTATGACGCCATGCTTCGGCATGCTTTAGGAGTACATTGGCCCAACTTACTGTCTACTGCTAAACTTAGAAAACTTTCCCCTTCTGCCTCTGCTATTGCTCACCAACGTCAGATGTCTTTTTGAGGTCACATCGGAAGATCAAAGACGTATGCCCCTCAACCGCTGCATGACATCCTTCATTGGCAACCGAAGGAGATGCTTCGACGGGGCTATGGCAGAGTAGTATCTTTTCATAATGTTTTGTATCGTGAATTGTGTTATTTACAATATTCTTTGTCAGCTATGTCTGTCTGACCGTGTTTTGTAGCGTTCTTTGTGTAGCAAATATGTAAGGCGTAAGAGGGGCGGCACATTTCTATAATGTGACTGTCTATACTACTACTACTACTAATAATGTCAAACCTGGACAACCTTTCAAGTTGACTAATTCTGGTTGACTAAGGGGGCATTTAGATATTGGGCCCTGGGCATACATTAATCACAGAAGCCTAGCTATCAACTAAAGTTGTATCTATATAAGCGCTCCCGATCAATCCGAGCAGCCGTTGTTACCAGAAATAAAAGGTTAGCGTTGATAGGACAGGCTTTGAGAAAACAATTGATGCCCTTAACAATGATACTTGCCCTCAGAGGAACATTTCAACAGCAGCTAATTGAAGATGTACACTCAATTCAAATTCGCATTCAAATTCGCATTCAAATCGCCATCGTCAAACCTTTTTTGTAAGATGCATAAATGTATATAACTCTTCAAGCCTGGAGACACGTCAGGCACCCAATGTTTATAAATTCAAAATATATCTCTCCAATGAAAATCTATCTAAATTCTTAATTATGTAAAACTATTTAATCATTTGTTAATTTATCTTATGTTATTCTGTATGTAATTCACATTTATATGCTGTTATGCAGAAATAAACAAATCATTCATTCATTCATTCATTCAATAGGTATATCTGGCCTAAAAGAAGGAAGCTCAATCTTTATCATGAACAGAAAAGATGGGAAGTACTTTATCAATAAAATGCACTAAACAAAACTACTAATTTACCGTATTGCTTATCTTTATTATTTGACATCGCAAGTTTACTTGAAATGGGAATAAACCTCCAGACTATCTTTACACATGTAGTTGACTTGCCCATGTCTCACTTTTACTTTGACGATTTTGATATGTTGGTAAGCTTACCGCTCGTCAAAGTGTGGTATATCAAAGCGGGACTTAAAGATCAATCAACAGATGTAGTACAACCCGACGTGAAATAAACAATGGCGTAAATTTTGTTTCGATCTGGAAATGACTTCTTGGTGAAAAACGTCTTCAATGTTGTGTTTTGACCCAAATTTCGCTGAAGATCTTTGTAAAATGAAAATGTCACCCTCAGACTTTTGAAAAAATTGTAGCTGCCAAATTGATTAAAACGATGAGTTGGCGGTAACTTGACAGATACATAGATTGATGAAAGCGAATAGATAGACAGAATACTCAAGAAATAGACACAGCTTTTAACAATAACACATAACCATTGATCTCTTTCATATGTACAATATGATATGGAAACTTGTTTTAAATTATAAGATAGGAAAAGTAAAATGAGGTAAATTAAAGTAAGTTAGCTATATTTATTATATGCGTAATGATTAATTTAACACTAAACTAAACTAATAAATTATAATGTCATACCGTGTGTCAGCTGCTTCTTTGTTCTTCGTTGTTGATGGTAATATGATTGATGGGCTAATAATAGTATACTTTAAATGCTTATTGTAAATATGATATTTCTACTATCATTACGATATAACGATGTTGATGGATTCGATTTTTGTTGCCAGCTGAACACTTGGTCATGAGCACGCAAATTGTATTGCTTCAGTACGCATGCGTATTAGTTAATATATTAAGGTAATATTGGAGCTTACAACAGTTTCCAGATCAAAAAAAATTTATGCCATTGATGTTATCAGGTCGGGTTCTATACTACTCCCACTTTGAAGGGTATTTAACTCTATGTAGTAAGTAATAGCCTTCTAGGTCGACCTAAGTTTGATTCAAATGACTTTGAAGAAGCAGGTTTTCCATGTTTTTCTAATCTAAGCCTCTAGTTTATATTTAAACTTTAAAACCGAACATTTTAAATTTAGTTGGGTCCGCAATTCGAATTCTAAGAAATTATTTGTATTTTGAATACATCTAAGAACTATATAAAGTGATATCAAGACATCGACACGCCTCGTTCTCATTTGACGGACAAACAAGTCGGAGAAACATAATAACTGGCTTTTTTCAAAATCTGAAAAGTAGTGAAATCGCACTTAGATATGGCAGTTACAAAATATGGACATAACACTTTTTCATTAAGTATTTTAATTGACTTCGATACATGTCTGAGGATGACATATTAAGATAAACAATGAGTTTTGTTGCCTGTTTTAGTGCGAGGGACATTTAACTTTCCACCCACCGGTGATCATTTTACATAAGGCTAGATTTATCTATTTTGTCTAAATAAAACGCTGTAACTCCAGCATTTCGGTTGAAGTCTCACTTATTTGATGACGGTTTTGATATGTTGGTAAAGTGACCAACCATCGAAATTCGGCAAATCAGAGTAAGCGGGACATGGAGCTAGTCAAGTATTTCGGTATTATCGGTTTTTCGTTGAAATTGGATTTTTCTACTCCTTCGACTCTGTTTCTCCAGATCGAGTTGTTGCTCTTAAATCATTCAAAAGTCAAAATGACTTTTGTTCTTCATATCTAAATGAAATTGCACGTGAATTAACACGGCTTTTGTAAATAATACATTAGTTGAGAAATACGAAATTATATGCGCTAAAGAATCACTGCTCAACAACAGATCAGAGATTCAGGACTCATCAGCAAGTTAGTGCCGGCACGAAAATAAATCTTATTTGTCTAATTTCCATAAACATAGAACATAGCAATATCAACTACGGTATAACGGAACCACAATCACACTGCAGAATAACGCAAATAGAAATAATAACAGCGCAGCATTGGTTTTGGCAAATTTAACATATTAAACTGTGAATTATATTAAACTGTAACTGTATATTGGTTCTAAATTGACAAATTGTATTGCTTGAGATAATTAATTTCAAATAGATATACGTTTTGAATGATACAATTCGATTGTAATTAACGTTTTTGTTACGTTAGAATGTTGAAGATTTCAACGTTAAAATGGTCATGTTTTGAATAAACGTGATATTGGTTCTAAATTGACAAATTGTATTGCTTGAGATAATTAATTTCAAATAGATATACGTTTTGAATGATACAATTCGATTGTAATTAACGTTTTTGTTACGTTAGAATGTTGAAGATTTCAACGTTAAAATGGTCATGTTTTGAATAAACGTGATATTGGTTCTAAATTGACAAATTGTATTGCTTGAGCTAATTAATTTCAAATAGATATACGTTTTGAATGATACAATTCGATTGTAATTAACGTTTTTGTTACGTTAGAATGTTGAAGATTTGAACGTTAAAATGGTCATGTTTTGAATAAACGTTGTTTAAAAATATATTAACTTGATGTTGTTTTCTGCCGCTGAACGCGAGTTAACCAGACGCGGGAGCAGAAGTGTGAGATAAGAAAGAACAATGGAATTTTATCTGTGTTTTTTATCCGGCATTTTACCTGTGTCCGGGTTTTAGACCTGCCCTACGAATCAGGTGTACAGAGTCAGAATCTTCGCATTCTGGGAGCTAAAATTATCTATACGAAACTGAAGCTTGACTTAGGGACCATCCATAAATTAGCTATACTACTCAATTGAGGGGTCATACCCAAAGCATACAGCTGCTCCACATGGGGGAGGGGTGTCCACCATAAAAATGTGTACTCATCTTGACTGTCTCTGTAGCGCTTTTTGAAAGATTTAAATGCAATCAATTATCAGTTGACAGTTTGTTGATTATTAAATCGATTTTTTTATTGCAGAAAAGTTAAACCATTAACTTATTATTAACCGTGAAATTTTCATTTTTCTAAAAATGGCTACACTTGTATACACCTTTGGAAACAAAAAAGTGTGGGGGATTACAAATTTGTCAGTACACGCAGAAGGGGGTGATCCAAAAGCGTACTTATGTGGATATCCGATCAAAACTTCATGATGTAATCCGATTCCTTTTCTGTTGTCTTTTCCAACCTTCTGACAAATAAAATATTTAATTTCCAATGCATCACTGTTTAAAATAAATCTCTTTCTACCTTTCTCGTCAATCTCTTGAATATTATTTTGTAAATCCTTTGTCAACGTTTGAGCATTTTTGATTTTGATTGTGACTTGTGCTAAACTTTGGAAGCAGTATAATTGCCAGAGCCAGTACATTTTTCATTCGCGTCGTATAAATTTCTCATGCGGATATCCGGTTAATGTCATGACCTTTTCTGCCGTCTTTTTCAACTTTCTGACAAATAATATTTGATCTCCATAAAAACGCATCATCATTGCCATCAAGAATAAATCTCTTTTCATCTTGTGGGATATTAATTTGTAAATTCTTTGTCAACTTTTGATAATTTTGATTGAATTTCAATAATCCACCCCCAACTGGATATTTTCGATGTGAACTATTGATAATTGTTAAATTATAATATGCAATAGCTGTTTGTTTGTTTGCTGGAATTTTTATATATATTTGTGATTGGCTTTCCCACCAATTATAATAATCAAATTGTTCGTCATATGGTAATAATATTTTTACGGCATCATTTCGAAATGCATTAAAACATGCATCAAATTTTCTAATATTCATTATTTCTGGAATGTGACTATAACTATCATGTCTACATTTTTCTTTCCATATTTTAATCTGTTTACTTCTATCACAAAATCTATTATCATTACAATAGCTAGGTACACCAATAAAAGGTTTATAGTCAATTAAAAATTGTTCAAATTTTCTTAAAACTGAATTCCTTTCTTGTGAGCATCTAAATACCATTTCTTGGATCTTTGTTGTAAAATTTTGATTGAATTTAATTTCATCTATATCTTGATTAACAAATAAAACATCATCATCAGAAAATATATAATAAAAATATTCGCCATGTAATAAACTGAATTTGTAAATGTTATTTCTGCCTGCTGCCCATGAAGTATATGGTTGAAATATATAATGAAGATTTTTATTTGTGGAATTACTGTCACAACTTTCCTTAAATGATAAGACAAATACATCACACATTTCTTCATTCCCCAGAAAATTAACATTCAAAAGATACCGTGGTAGACATTTTTCAGTTTGAATTAAATATGCGAATGATTTTTTCCATTTTTTTTTCTTAGTTTCAAGATTTTCTGATGTACCTTTTTTTCTTAAATTTGTTTGATGAAATCTTTTTATATGAGAAAATATACTCTTCCTATTTCTGATCCAACGTTTATTTTTAAATTTTCCTCTTTTGTATCCTCCAAATAATTGTTTTTTCTTCCAATAATAATATTTCCAGATAGATCTTTCAAGAAGTATCAATTCACTATCTTTTGATAACTTTATATTTAACATGTTTCTTTTAAAATCTTTACCTTTTAATATATAAGTTGAGACATTACTATTATCGAAATATTTTAAAATTATTGGTAATGATAATAATATAATAATTGATAAGGAGATTAAAATATTCTTACAAACATGAAAACTTCGTATACTATCAAAGCATTTCATATTTTACTCTAACAAAATAGTAAATTCACATCTGAATTTTTTAGGTTGATAAATCAAAAGCTCATCAAAACAAATTCAAACGAAAACTGAATGAAACAATTGTGTTAATCATTAATTATTGAAGTTATTGACATGACTTTTTCATCTTATGACGGGACTTCATCTATTCTGTCAAAGTATGTACAGGTCGTTGCGCCGAAAATCCGTTGCGTCGAAAGGTTAATACGCCGAAAATCGTTGCACCGAGAGTCCATTGCGCCGAAAATCGTTGCGCCGAAAGTCTGTTTCGCCGAATGGTCGTTTCGCCAAAAAGCGATGAGCTGAATGGGCGTTGCGCCGAAAGTCCGTTGCACCGAATGGTAGTTTTTCGAATGACACCGAGAGATTTATCACGGATCGATATAAAGAATCGATAAGTAGGAGTGCAGGCTATTGCGACGAAAGTCCGTCTCGCCGAAAGGTCGATACGCCGAAAATCATTGCGCCGAAAGCCTGTTGAGCCGAATGGTCGTTGCGCCGAGACCAATATGCCAAAATTCCGTTGCGCCGAATAGCGATGCGTCTAAAGGCCATTGCACCGAATGGTCGTTGCGCCTAAAGGCCAATATACCGAAATTCCGTTGCGCCGAATGGTCGTTGCACCGAATCACACTGCACCGAAAGTATGTTCGTCACAGTGGTTATCACGGATCGATATAAAGAATCTTTATGATCTTTATGCAGAAATACCTGGAAGCCAGATACCCTGGATGCACACTAAAACGTTCTCAAGGGAAAATGTGAAGAAAGACAATAATCCCCGCTTGTAGCGGTCATCTACGTGACTTTGATAATGAAGCAAAAGTCCTTCATTTGTTGACTTCCGATAAACTGAAGTTTCTATTGTTTCGGCATTACGTTTAAGTTCTACGCCAATAAAAGATAGCTTTTGTTGTTCTTCTATTTCCATTGTAATTCTAAAGAAGAACTATTATTAAGGGTAGCTAAAATTTCCAACGCCTTGTCAAAATTTGGTACTACTATAGCCAGCGTATCATCAACATATCTACGATAGTAAGTCGGTAGTAAATTTTGTTTATCTAGTCGTTCTTCTAGATTACACATATATGCATTGGCCATTAGTGGCCCAAGTGGAGATCCCATGGCTACACCATTGATCTGTTCAAATAACTCCCCATTAAATTGAAACCATAAGTTTGATTAAACCAATCGTCCTTGAATGCTTTATCAACTAAGAGTTTAATTGTGTCGTCTACTGGAATATTAGACTTTTGTGAAGAGATTAAGGAGATATCAGTTAATGAACGTGATTTACTTGTATCTTATGATGTGTGGTCTCTATTCACTAATATCAACGCTTCAGACCAGTTTATACTAGTAAGAAAATAGTAGACGATTTGAGAGTTCGTGAGCCGAGACCGACCCTTGTGTCTCGCCAATGCGTTGTGTATCATTTTCAGTGTGATTCGTGCGATGCGAATTATGTTGGTTTTATACGCCGACACCTCCATCAACGCATTGGTGATCATGGTGGGTCGGCCGTCGACAAACACTTGAAAACCCATAACAAAAGTTACAGGAAATCTGCCCACATGTTTTCAGTTGTTCGAAAATGCAACTCAAAATTTGACTGTTTGGTACATGAAATGTTGGCAATCAGGAAGCTAAAACCGACTCTTAACATTCAAAGCGATTCAATTAAAGGGGCAAGATTGACCGGCGACCGCTGCGAGCACAAGTTGAATTTATGCTTAGCGTAATTCAACCGTCTCGCTTTGAAACTATTGTTCTACGCAGGCCTAATCTGTTATAAATTCATGTCAACAATGTACATTGTGTTATGAACAATAAACATGCACGTGATCCGAAGTGCGTAGCGCCTGCCGGTCATTTTTGCTCCTTTAAAGGGGCAAAATTGACCGGCGACCGCTGCGAGTACAAGTTGAATTTATGCTTAGCGTAATTCAACCGTCTCGCTTTGAAACAATTGTTATACGCAGGCCTAACTTGTAATAAAATTCATGTCAACAATGAACATTGTGTTATAACAATAAGCGTGCACGTGATCCTAAGTGCGTGGCGCCTGCCGGTCATTTTTGCTCCTTTAAGTCGTGACTTTTAGTTTAATTGTTTCCTTTGTCACAGCGTTCTATTGTCTATATATCTGTAGGTTTTCGTAATTCTCTCTTTGTAAACAATAGCCATAGAATGTTAAATTTATATCTTAGCACAATTTTACCTATATATATCTTGTAATTTCATATAATATTTCTTTTAACCTTGAAAATGACAACAGCAATGTCGAAACGTCGGAATAAATTTAATCGTGATTTTTTGTCGCTATCTTTCATAGTTTATAATGCCATATTTAAATAATTATCGGTTGTTTGGTATTTTCATAAATTTCTTGAAATCGACGGAGTCAAGCTCGGCTATGGTGAAATGGCGTTATTGACGTTAACCAATCAAATTGCAAGAATAAATCGTAGCAGATCCTTGATATGTTCTAATATGTCATATGTGACCCTCCTTTGTTTTGCCTGTCAATTTTGACAAAATAAATGAAATAAAATAAAATAATCTGCCACTTTGTTTTGAAAATTATAGAGCGTGACGTATTTTCTATTTCAAAATGGTGTACTGTTCCAAAACCTTAATTAATAATTAAAGATAGTGAGCAAACTATATAGAAAACAATTTTCCAGTATAGGTAATATACTGTAATTTCAAAAGTAATTTATTTGTAAATATTCATATAAATATGTACAAATTGAAAATTACGTGACCTTAGAAATATCATTATAAAGCAGCATCTCGCTAAGTAATACTATAGCGGTAATTTGGATTATCTCAGTAATTATTTCTTTCCCCAGAATGTGCGTCGGCGCCAGTAAAGAGTTCTACGTCGATACAAAAGAATTCTGCGGCGCCAGTAATGAGTTCTGGGGCGAATGGAAATTAGACGACGACGGCGACGACGACGACGACGACCCCATGGCTTGGCTTTTGGGTCTGAACTCTCTCCTGAGAAATAAACAAAAACATTTAGATAAATAAGATGATAGGATCCAGTATCAATGCATTATACAAGGTGCAATGTTCAAAGACTAGCAGAACAATTGCATCAACAAATTCCACAACATGCTGCAAAAATTTAAATTGTCCTACAATTTTTATACTACTATTTTCTGAAATTTTATACAGGAAAGAAATATAACTTGTCAAAATTTCCAAAACTTTTACAGTCTTCTTTTTGTAAGTGCTTTCAAAAATTTTAAATACGCCAGTTTGAAGCAAGCATTTACTTCGTAGTTATATTACGCTCTATAAAAGTTGTCTAATCAAATGGCGACAGTATCTAATGATGAAAAATGACACCAAATATTCCACAACAGGCTATACTGCAAAGCACAGTTGTCCTACAATTTTTATGCTACGTTCAAAATATTTGGGTAGACTAAACCTTTTATCAGTTTCTCCTCCTCCTCAGAAGATTCGATAATTAAATTGGAAGACATTTTGGTAGTATAAATTTTTCTCATATGTATAACCCGATGTAGTTTACTTAATTATAGTCAGATCGTAATACAGCGGTTGCGCAAAACGTGTAAAGCAGTTTTACAATTTCCTTACCATCTGATTTTTCCTCAATATCATTTCCTTCATCTGAAATAATTAATTAAAAATTTGATTGAAATTAAAATTAAGTTCAATAAAAGTTAAATTGTGATTGTATTAGTTGAAAATCAATATTGACATTAACACTATAGTTAAATTTAATTGAAAATCAATGTTGAGTTGAAACATGATTGAAAGTCACTCCAACGTTATAAAACCAATCAAATGGCTTCCCTGAATGAATTACTATGGAAAACATTCTAACAAAGATTTTCAATTGGTATACCAAATACGTCAATATACTTCAAAATTTGCAACAAGATCAAAGTCATCAAGTTGTCACTAAATGCCCAGAGTACAGAAAGTTACAGAGGAACATTTTCCCGTTCAGTCATGCCTAATAACTGCACTCAAAACACATTTTGTAAGTACTGTAGCATCAGGGAGTGAGTCTCCTCGAGCTGAAGGGATCACTCTACTACCAGTTATTCAATCGAGAGCCTGATAACAAGCATTAGAGATTTTACTATGGAAAATATTAATACAGCAAATCCGCAAACTCTAAATCCTTTAATCCGCAATTTCATAAATTCTCCACACACCTTCATCTTCAACTTCATCGTCAACTTCATCGTTTTCTTCTTGTGATAATTCTTCGTCGTGTTCTTGATGATCATTTTCATGATCTGAATTTACTTCTCTGCCTGATATAAAATAAATATCTTTTAAATGTTGCACCAAATACGCACTTGCATTGCATATATGTACTTTGACGTTTGGTTCATAGATAATTCCAAGTTTAACATGTATTCGATCCTATTCCAAGGGTTAATCAATGCTCCTTTGTTATTCATATGAAAATTTCACACAATTTAGCATGGACGAACTTCTAATGTGATACGGGATAGAAATTTACGAATCCTATTTTATATAGTATAAAGTTTGAGAAAATGTTGGTTGTTATCAAAACTGAGTTTTCAGTCGCAAGCAACATGGCAAAATGTGCCCGAAATTATGCACACAATGTCTTAAGTGAATGAATTTGACAGAAATGAAGGCAAGACACCCAACATATGTAGCATAAATGATATAAATATAGGTCCCCGTGATCTTTGCGTTGTGGCTCTTGGACTTGTTTAAGCGGCAAATACTGCTCTTGTGAAAGGAGTAGGAAAACAGGGAGTTCTCAAACTCCGTTCAAGATATAAAACAATAGGATCCGAACATGTATTATATTATTTATTTATATACCGGCATAGCTAATTGGTATGTATAGCAAAATGATGAGTCTAATTTTTAATGCCATAAATTTCTTACCTGCCAAAGCAAGGGTAACTCCGAAGAGCAAAACAATAACGAGTGTTAATTTCATCTACAAAAAGAAAATATTGTATAAAAACAGTTTGTAAGTTTTCTGTTTTCATGCCGATATCATAAACAATGTATTGAATACAATTTACAGTACAACATTAAACAGAATTATCGGGGGATATAATATACTTGGCTCCCGTTGCTATTCTAATTCAAGAATGAAGTAACTCATTCACAATTTAAATGATACATAAAAAAGTAAGTTAAATTTTTAAAAATAAGCTGGATTATTACTCGCTCACATTTCGAAATGTTATTTATATATAAACAGTATTAGAGTACTGCAAATATACAGAGACAGTTTGTAAGGCAAACGAACAAATCAGGTGTTTCAGAGATCAAATGTGCAATATCGTATATTTTCTGTGTAATACTTCGCAGATCGGTAATATCTACTAACTAGCTAATTAGCTGATAGCTATAGTAGCCTAAAGCAGTCAGTAAGATTTATAGCATAATAATCATACACAGAATAGAATAATATGCTAACAACTTGTCTTACCTTGAAATATTAATTGGGTTGCCTGTAGTGTCTGAAAATTTCAAAGTACTTTTTGACTTTACACATCAGAATTTATACTGAAAACAACTCAAATATAGGGACCTGGACTCTATAGGTTGCAGTTGAGCAATTAAAATTGCTTATATGTTCTGTATATATTCGAAACAGGACACTTTCTGTCCATTGGATACAGATAGCTGGGTTGGGTGTTTTTCGATTCCTATCAGTCCTGTGAAAAAAAGCTCCTGTAGCTTATCAGGTTCTGAATAAATGATGATGATGATGATGATGATTATAATTGTATTGGATATATTAAAACCGAGATCTACCAAAAATTTCAAAGGATCATATATATGAACAAAACAAAAAACGGAAATAGCTACAATAGGTTTATATATAGGAGACCATTCAGTTAACTTAGGACTCAATTAAGCCATTTATTTTCGTTTATAGTTTAGATATATACTATGGTAACTCTCGTGACCCATGAAAACCTTTTACGTTATCTTTCACGCTTCATAGTTCGACTTATATTCTGGAATTTGGAATCAATAGAATTAGTAAGAAAATACAATATAATGATCAGAAGAGGAACTGTTTTGGACACATTTACAATACATTCAACTGTTTGAAAATTTCGAATGACGATATATATAATTATGAGATGTGTTGAGAAATCCTGCAATAACTCAATTCCAATCCCATCCAACAATAGCATTTTCATAATCATCTAACTGTCAGCTATATTCTATCATATATGAAATTCTAGCAATGTCTTACCGCATTGCTGTGTTATCTGGGTTAGTTTTTGCTGAATTAAACTACATTCTATGCAATTTCTCTGCAATTTTCTTAATATTTCTAATTAAAATTGATTTTTTGAATCTTTTTATTTTTTAAATATGACTGTAAATTGTATTAAGCAATTGGTGCACAGTTTCCTATGAGCTACTTATATCTGGCGCACGAGAGGCAAGTAATGAGAAAACGAGAAGGCGTCAGAAGATTACGAGCCACCTCGGCGAATAATTTTCACCTTCGATTTTTCTCCTGAAGTGACCCCTAAATCAAATAATAACATCAGATAATCAATACCAAATGGTTAAATTTGCTGTCAGCTGTAGCCCTTTGGTATAATGTGGTAGAATTAACTATAAAATATGGAATATGATTTAAATTGTAAGATATCCGTAATTAGCCTCATTTTAGTTATGCGTCACATTCATGTAAGTTCAATATTTAATATTATAATTCTTGTTTTAGTTTCCTGACAGTCCTCTTGAGTAAGAAAAACATTTAACACGAACTGTACACAGTCTCGTCATTTTGTTTATTATTACCGAATTAGTATATTACCACAACCCCACAATTGGTTCGTCGACATTTAACCAGTCATTGTACCTAATTGGAGAACTCAATTTTATTATTTCATCGTACTATTCCATTCATTTATCTTACTACCATTTATCAATTACCTCACATCTATTATCCATAATACACAATTTATTTGGCATTACATTATTCACACATCTCAAAGTATTATTCAAAGACATCACATATTCAAATTCAAGGTACATTAATCTCTATCTCTACATTTAATCATTCTGAATAATCATGTCTCGCAATAGTGATTCACCTTCAACTTCAGGCACTCAAAACCCACCCGGCACTCCCGGTGCACCTAAGGAGACACAACGACCACTTTTACCTGACCGTTTGAATACATCTTCCATTACTATCAAACCACCACCATTTTACAAAAATAACCCTCAAGCTTGGTTTGATCAAATAGAGAGCCAATTTACGATTCGTGGCATCAATTCAAGCGTCACAAAATACCATGCACCATGTTGTTTCTGTCCTTTCTGAAGATATTGCTATCCTTACTTTGAATTCTTCCGCTGCCGCGGATACGTACAAGTATGAACTTTTGACTACAACCACCCTTTCATTGTTAGAAAAATCAAAACAAAGCCGCGTAAGCGAAATATTAGATACGCAAGACCTTGGCGGAGACACACCAACAATATTTCTGAGACAAATAATTAACCGTTTGTCTCAATGTGAAGTACCTGCCTCAGAAATAATTTTAAAGTCAAAACTTTTGCAATGTCTCCCCAATAGAATTACGCACCACGCTCAGCGCGTTCCAGGATGAGCCTGCTGAGAAGCTTGCAAAGATCGCTGACCACATATTGGCCATTAATTTATCTGGCACCGCTGCAGCTGTAGGCAGCACACCACCAGCCACATATAATAGTCATCAATACACAAATACATCTAGTTATTCTACTACATATCAACCACGTCAAAATTAACAAGCAGCCACACCCTCCTATCATACTGCTATTCCCCGTGAAGTACAACCGTTTCACGAAAATCAACAACCTAAAGTTTGTCGAGCACATCTATATTACGGACGTCTTGCTCGCTCATGCCGACATTGGTGCCAATTTCCCAGTGATGCCCCTGTTCTACCTTCATGTGCCAATACTCCATCTCCATCTCGATCCGCTTCACCTGAGCGACAGGGAAACTAGATCATGCTGCTAATTCCGCCGCGATTAGTGACGAAGAATCAACTATTGCGGTACACAAACGATATTTTACTGCAAGGAAATTTCTCATCACATCGATATAACTCTTTATTAGACTCCGGTTCTACTACAGTATTTCCATTATACCTCGCAATTATTTATCACCATCTAAATTTCAACCATGTAATATTAATCTAACTTCTGCTAATGGTAAATCTATCAATGTTTATGGACAATATCGTATCTCTATCTCGTTCAAATCATTACGTCGTTCATATACATGGACTTTTATTGCTGCTGACTTTACACATCCGATTATTGGTTGGGATTTTTTATCAATAAATATACTTATTTTAGATTTTAGTCGTAAGTCAATTATTGATCCTCTTACTAATTTTACTGTTCCCTTGACAACCGCTACTGTATCATCTGATTCATCTATTATCTCAAATATTAACATTCCAGAAAGTTTTTCTCAATCTATTCAAACATTAATTTGTAAGACTATGGTTGATGTGAGGGAGACATAAACGACACAGTAATTGATTCAAATAATTATCATGTCAACTGGTCCCTCGATGAACTCTAAACACGAGTCTCCTCACTTGACTTCAAACTCTGTTTTTATATAAAAACAAACACCGCTGACCTGTGACCTGCCATACCGCAGTCAGCTTACAGACTTTACAAGTTTATATTACATCACAGCTACGATCACAGTAATGGACAATACCACATACAGATTGGCGAAATATTTAGTATTTGCAGAAAAACAATCAACGATAAGCTTCAAAAATCTGGTTATAAAAGTGGCAGAACGCAAAGCGCCAGCAAGAAATGAAGTGGTGGAAAGATTACAATATTGTAACTTTGGAGATGGCCTGGATATTCAACTCAGAGATAGATTTGTTTACGGGTATCGAAGACCAAACCATGCTTCGAAAGTTATCATGTAAACATAAGCTAAAACTAAATAAAGCGATTGAAATAGGTTTGGCAATTGAACAATCTCTCAAGAATACGGACAATATTTCAAGTCACCAAACATCAGATAACGCGACAATCGATGTATAAACTCAGTTAGAATCGACAAATCGAGTTGAAAAAAGACAAACGACTATAATAAGTCTAATCAGAAAAGAGGGCGTTCAACATACAGTGAAACGTTTAGACTGTACCTAACCTAAAACTAAAACCTAAAACTGACGTAAAACAGTTTTGTCATCGTTGCATCAGTGAGAATCACCTAGCACGGAACTGTAACTTCAAATCTATGAAATGTCATTGTTTGCAAAAACATAGGACACATTGAAAGAGCTTGCGTAGCAAAACACAATTATATTGACTAACATACACAACAAGAGACTATCAGATACAGGAGGCATTTGCAGTTCTAGTGAAAACGAATACTGACTTATGCAAATCATCAAAGATAACACTGGTAAACATGAAAATTCAATTATGGTGACATCAAGTATTAACTGCAAGCTGCAAGCGCATTCAAATGGAATGGATACAGAAGCATCACGTATCATTGTTGGACGTTAACTATATACGAGAATAACTTTAATGGTAAACCGCTGGTGTTAATGGTCACAAACATAAAATTAAAGACATACTCAGGTGAGAGAATACCGATACGTAGAAAAGTCAAAATTGAGGTTGAAAAAAATGAGGAACAATTTCAAAATTTAAGTCTTATTATAGAGGAAGGAAGTACACCAGCCTTGATTTGGAGGGATTGGCTATACAAAATACCCCTCGATTGGAAGAATATTTTCCCAATCAATTTTATCAATGGTAAAACAGAACCAAAAGTTAATGAAGTTCTAAGCAATTATAGTCATCTTTTCAAAAAGGACGCTATACTGGCGGTAATGTAAAAAATTCATTAAAAAAAATGCTACTCCAAAGTTTTTAAGAGCACGACCAGTACCGTTTGCAATTCTCCATATGATTGATCAACAAAATTGATAGACTTTAGGCGGAAGGAATGTTTCTCCCTGTGTAACACAGACACAGTAATCGGGCCTCACCAACCTTGCATGTTGTTAAACCAGATAAGACAATACGACTATGTGGTGACTTCAGGCCGACTGTAAATTGCAATATTAAATAGATGATTATCGTATACCAGATATGAGACTCTGTTCACTAAACTGGATGGCTGTACAGTATTCGTACGCTTATATTTAGCACATACCTGCACCCAACTTACGCTTGAAGAAGACTCACAGGAACTTTGTACGTTGAATTCACATAGAGGTTTATTTGGATATACACGATTATCATTTGGGATATCTTCAGGCCCTGCACTTCTTCAACGCGTAATATGTGCTGCAAGCAGCACTCCAGTACTAACCCAACGCCTCGAAAAGGTATTCAAGTTCACGCCTTCAGAAAGCAGGACTGAGGCTCAAGCGGCAGAAGTGTCAATTCATCTTACACAGAAAAGACAAATTCGGCTAAGAATCGAATGTATGCTCACGTCAACTGAAATTGGTGTTTAACAAATGAATGGTTGGATGCGGTCGCAAGTACTTTTCTGCAGTTTCATAAAGCTTGTAAATTCGTATTATTGGAAGATTAATTTGATTTATAGATTCAAAAAGTTACTTCTGTGCCTAGTTGTTTACTCAACATTGTTGCTGGCGTGTTTCATGTCTTATTTATGCCCCTGTGAGAAAAGTTACAAGGATTAGAAGACAGAACGTTTTCGTTGCCAGATTATTCAAATTTTACAGGTTGACACATTACTTTTTGGGAATATTACTATATATAAATACTGGAATAATGCATTGAAAGTGAATCACATTCTTTACTCTTTTTCAATGATGACAGCGAAGGAAAAAGGTAGTTCAATGCAGTTATAAAGCCACCAGCAATTTCCATTGAACGTTACATTTTTGGCGCCGTTTTCTCGCTCGTTTTCTTTCTATGAAGACTATGACGATCAAACATGAGTTTTATATATGTAAGAAGTATTATAATAGCAAAAAATAGTATATTTCATGACAATTAATGCAAAATATATCTATGATGTATTTTATAATAGCCTGTGCCGTGTGCTGAGCCGTCCAACACATGCGTTTTAGTCTTACAAAGATGGTGTAGTTATTATATGGCTATATATATTTCACAAAGTGGATTTTCCCTCTGCCGTGTTGAACGTGAACAGTGTCACAACTCTGGTGAAGTCTATATAGAAGTAGAATGAATCAAATTTTGTCGAGAAGAAATCAGCCCTATAACTCGATTGAAATCAAAACGTTTGTGACTAACATTGAAATCATATAATTTATGTCCAATTAATTGCATATTAATTGTATTTCAAAGTCCTAATGATATTGTAGTTTAATAAGAAATCAATAGAAGTTTACTCTTTGCTTTGCAATTTTTGTCACCGATTTACATGCAGATTTATTTTCCTCATAACAATGACAACAAATTTAATGTGAAATTCAACATTTAAAATTATCTTTAGACTAACAAATTCTAAGATTCAAACTCATTTTGATAAATTAATTGGTTAAAATGAAACAGCATATTGCTCTGTTTTGCGGTACTTCAATTTATATTTTACTTAAGTCACGTGATGTAAATACCCATTTCAAGTCACGTGATTTCTTAGCCGAATTTGTCTATTGACTTTTTGGGGGCATAGAGTTAATGTAAGGGGATTAAAACCACTGCCTGCGAAAATTGATGCTATCTGCAAAGCACCGGCACCAAAAGACTTAACGCAGCTTAGGGCGTGCCTTGGTCATTTAATTATTATGCAAAATTTGTACCAAGCACTACAGAGTAGTTAGCTCCCTTATATGAATTATTGAACCAAGATACAACTTGGCATTGGGATACTTCAAAAGATATTGCTTTTCAAAATGCAAAATAGCCATGGAATAGCAATAGTCTCCTGTTTCATTATGACCAAATCTACCCATAAATTTATCATATGGGATTAGCGCAGTAATGTCGCATATACATCCAAACAGAGACGAAAAAGATAATTACATGTGCATCAACAACACTCAATTCATTAAAAAAGAATTACTCACCAACTGAAAAAGGGGGGATAACAATCATATTTGTTGTTGAAAAATTTCATCTTTATTTATATTGAGTGTCATTTCAAAATTATTAAAGATCACAAACCATTGATCACTCTGTTCTCAGAACATAAAATGACTACGAAGTTAGCAGCAGCATCCAGATTGATGCGTTGGTCACTTCATCTGTCACAGTACGAAACTAAAATAGTACATCGCCATGGAAGATTTATTACATCTGAATGCAGATTCTTTCAGTCGCCTACCAATGGGGTCACAATTAACCTAGCAAGAAGAAAACGTCGGACCCTTCAGACACAATTAATTCGGTTGAAACACTACAACAGAGTGCAATTCATTCAATAAACTTTACAAAGCTTTAAAAATGACCCTCTGATCAGTACGTTAGCATAACATATCAAGTGCTCAGTCGTGATGATGCAAAGCATTTTTCTGTTAAATTGTATGAGCTAAGCACACACCTAGACTCTCTGTTGTGGGGCTCAAGAGTACTGGTTCCACAATAGCGACAAAAAGCGCTTGAAATGCTTCATCAGAGGGATCAAGAGACGGTAGAAATGAAAGGATTAGCATGCGGTTTCATCTGGTAGCAGGCTATTGACAAAGATATTAGGTATCTGTTTATCATAGTTTGAGTTTATATATTATTATATTGTAAGTTAATAGCTGTATTATTAGACATTCTATTAATTGTTAACAACTTTTAACAGTGTGTGTGTGTGTTATTTTATTTCAGTTGATCGTAACCAAAATGTGATCAAGATATAGGGTCAACATTTTCCTTCTACTGAAGTATTTTTGAATTTTTAGAATAAAATTCAGAAATTCGTAATTTTAATTTAGATTTAAATCTTTTTAGCATAGTTTGAAATTTTTTTTTATTAGCTTTAATTAGTTATTTTAGGGCTTTTCAAATGTATACTAGACTGTTGTAATTAGTTTTAATTTAATTAAGTATGATAGGATTTTATGGTAATTTTTTTTAAGGTTATTAAAGTTGCAAGATTTTAAGGTTTTTTTAAGGACCCTTTTTTATATATTATGAAATGGGATTATTAATTAATTTACAAGTGAAGAACCTTAATTTTGTGGATTAATCAATGGGTTGCCTAGATTAATTTCGGGGCTAATGGGCTTCAAAATCCCCCCACCTTTTACATCAATATTCATACGTGTTACGAAACATACATTTATCGAAAGAAAGAAACAAATACAGATAAATGATAATATAATTCAATAAAGCATCTTAAATAGTCTTGGATAAAATTGTCGGAGATTAAAAGCTCACCAAATTTCATAAATAATCACCATTTTTCAAACACTTCCAATTCTGTTGAATTTTTGATATTATTTTAAATTTACTTATATAATTTTATAAATTAAATTTAATATAATATAATATAATATATAATAAATATAATATAAATTTATATTATTTTAGATTGATGTAGAAGTACGCTTCAAAGGTGATGATGAAAAAACGAGGGGGCCCAGAGTTATTGCAAAAAATGTATTCTATAGGAATTTTTATGCTGCTACAGATGTTGCCATGAAAACACCAATGAATCCTAAAGGTGCTGCCACACCGTCATGACGTGATATAAATATGCCTAAACTCTTTCCCGCAATATGGATTGACAACCAAATTACCTACAATCATAACAAAACTTCTATTTCAAAATGGTGTACTGTTCCCAAGCCTCCTTAATTAATAATTACAGATAGTGAGCAAACTTTGGAGAAGAAAATCTTTTTGTAGGTAATATACTGTAATTTCAAAAGTAATTTATTTGTAAATATTCATATAAATATGTACAAATTGAAAATTGCGTGACTTTAGAAATATCATTATAAAGCAGCCTCTCGCTAAGTTATACTATAGCGGTAATTTGGATTATCTCAGTAATTATTTCTTTCCCCAGAATGTGCGTCGGCGCCAGTAAAGAGTTCTGCGACGCCAGTAAAGAGTTCTGCGGCGCCAGTAATGAGTTCTGCGACGAAAGGTAATTAGACGACGACGGCGACGACGAATAAGCCATGCTTTGGCTCTTGGGTCTGAACTCTCTCCTGAGAAATAAACAAAACATTCAGATAAATAAGATGATAGGATCCAGTATTAATGCATTATACAAGGTGCAATTTTCAAAGACTAGCAGAACAATTGCATCAACAAATTCCACAACATGCTGCAAAAATTTAAATTGTCCTACAATTTTTATACTACTATTTTCTGAAATTTTATACAGGAAAGAAATACAACTTTTCAAAATTTCCAAAACTTTTACAGTCTTCTTTTTGTAATTGCTTTCAAAAATTTTAAATACGCCAATTTGAAGCAAGCATTCACTTCGTAGTTATATTACGCTCTATAAAAGTTGTCTAATCAAATGACAACGGTATCTAATGATGACAAATGACACCAAATATTCCACAATAGGCTATACTGCAAAGCACAGTTGTCCTACAATTTTTATGCTACGTTCAAAATATTTGGGTAGACTAAACCTTTTATCAGTTTCTCCTCAGAAGAAGAAGATTCGCTAATTAAAATGGAAGACATTTTGGTCGTATAAATTTTTCTCATATGTATAACCCGATGTAGTTTACTTAATTATAGTCAGATCGTAATACAGCGGTTGCGCAAATCGTGTAAAGCATTTTGCAATTTTCTTACCATCTGATCTTTCCTCAATATCATTTCCTTCATCTGAAATAATTAATTAAAAATTTGATTGAAATTAAAATTAAGTTCAATAAAAATTAAATTGTGATTGTATTAGTTGAAAATCAATATTGACATTAACACTATAGTTAAATTTAATTGAAAATCAATGTTGAGTTGAAACATGATTGAAAGTCACTCCAACGTTATACAACCAATCAAATGGCTTCCCTGAATGAATTACCATGGAAAACATTCTAACAAAGATTTCAATTGGTATACCAAATACGTCAATATACCTCAAAGTTGGCCACAAGCTCAAAATTCATCAAGTTGTCACTAAATTCACAGAGTATACAAAAAAGTTACAAAGGAACATTTTCCCGCTCAGTCATGCCCAATAATTGCACCCAAAACACATTTTGTTAGTACTGTAGTTTCATGGAGTGAGTCTCCTCGAGCTGAAGGGATTACACAACTACCAGTTATTCAATCGAGAGTCTGATAACACGCATTAGAGATTTTACAATGGAAAATATTAATACAGCACATCCGCAAACTCTTAACCCGTTATTCTGCAAATTCATAAATTCTCCACACACCTTCATCTTCAACTTCATCGTCAACTTCATCGTTCTCTTCTTGTGATAATTCTTCGTCGCGTTCTTGATGATCATTTTCATCATCTGAATTTACTTGATTGCCTACTATTAAAAAATATTTTTTAAATGTTGCATCAAATACACACTTGCATTGCATATGTACTTTGACTTTTGGTTTATAGATAATTCCAAGTTTAACATGTATTCGAACCATTTCCAATGGTTGATCAATGCTACTTTGTTATTCATATCAAAATGTCACACAATTTAGCATGGACGAACTTCTAATGTGATACGGGATAGAAATTTACGAATCCTATTTTATAGCATAAAGTTTGAGAAAATGTTGGTTGTTTTCAAAACTGAGTTTTCAGTCGCAAGCAACATGGCAAAATGTGGCCAAAAAATTATACTCACAGTGTATTAAGTGAAGAAATTTGACAGAAATGAAGGCAAGACACCCAAGATATGTGGCATAGTTGATGTAAGTAAAAAGTCAGCGTTTTCTGTTTGTTGAGGTTCCTGGACTGTTTTAAGCTGCTAATGCTGCTCTTGTGAAAGGAGTAGGAAAACAGGGAGTTCTCAAGCTCCGTTCAAGATATAAAACCATAGGATATATTACTTATTTGTATACCAGTATATAGCTAATTGGTATGTATAGCAAAATAATGAGTATAACTTGTCAGGCCATGAAATTCTTACCTGCCAAAGCAAGGGTAACTCCGAGGAGCAAAACAATAACGAGCTTTAATTTCATCTACAAAAAGAAAATATGGTATAAAAACAGTTTGTAAGTTTTCTGTTTTTATGCCGATATCATAAACAATGTATTGAATACAATTTACAGTACAACGTTAAAACAAACTTATCGGAAGATATAATATACTTGGCTATCGCTGCTATTCTAATCCAAGAATGAAATAACTCATTCACAATTCAAATGATATATAAAAAAGTAGTTAAATTTTTAAAAATATGCTGGATTATTATTCGCTCACATTTCGAAATGTTATGTAATATATCTATTTAGGACAGTATTATAGTACAGCAAAAATATACAGAGATAGTTTGTAAGGCAAACGAACAAATCGGGTGTTTCAGAAATCAAATGTGCAATATCGTATATTTCCGTGTTATACTTTGCAGATCGGTAATATCTACTAACTAGCTAAATAGCTGATAGCTATAGTAGCCTAAAGCAGTCAGTAAGATTTATAGTATAATAATCATACACAGAATAGAATAATATGCTAACAACTTGTCTTACCTTGAAATATTAATTGTGTTGCTTGTAGTGTCTGAAAATTTCAAAGTACTTTCTGACTTTAGATGCCAGAATTTATACTACTAACACCTCGAATATGGGGACCTGGACTCTATAGGTTGCAGTTGAGCAATTGAAACTGTTTATTGTTCCGTGTATATTCGAAATAGGACAGTTTCTGTCCATGGGATACGGATAGCTGGGTTGGGTGTTTTATGATCCTTATTATCATTGTATTGAACAGATTAAAACTGTTATCTACTAAGCATTTCAACGGATCACAGATAAAAACAAAACAAAACACGGAAATAGCTACAATAGGTTTATATATACCATTCACTTCTTAGGACTCAATTCAACCATTTATTTTCGTTTTGTAGTTTAGATATATACTATAATAACTCTCATGACCCATAGAAACCTTTTACGTTATCTTTCACGCTTTATGGATCGACTTATATTCTGGAATTTGGAATCAATAGAATTAGTAAGAAAATACAATATAATGATCAGAAGAGGAACTGTTTTGGACACATTTAAAATACATGCAACTGTTTGCCATTTTCGAATGACGATATATAATTATGAGATGTGTTGAGAAATACTGCAATAGCTCAGAAGCACCTTCAATCCCATCCACAATGGTATTTTCATAACCATCTAACTGTAATGCTCTGTTCCAGCATATATTAAATACTAGCAATATCTTACCTAGCCTGTGCGCAGACCTTACTTGAAAATCTTACTTCCTCGTTAGTAAGTTACTTACGATGATCTTACTTAAATGTCTTATCCAGGCTGCTGGGTTAGCTGGGTTAGTTGTTGCTGAATTAATACTACATCCAATGCTATTTACTTTTAGTTTTCTCAGTATTCCTAATAAATATTAAAGGGGCAAAATTGACCGGCGACCGCTGCGAGCTCAAGTTGAATTTATGCTTAGCGTAATTCAACCGTCTCGCTTTGAAACTATTGTTATACGCACGTCTAATTTGTAATAAATTCATGTCAACAATGAACATTGTGTTGTAAACAATAAACATGCACGTGATCCTAAGTGCGTAGCGCCTGCCGGTCATTTTTGCTCCTTTAACCTTGTAAATCTGTTTCTGTTTATAGACATGACTGTAAATTATTTCTATTGTACTAAATCTGCTATTACTTATTTCTTCCTTATATGACTTCAGAATACAGTAATAAATTGAATAATTAATTATATTGAATGTAAACTCAACTGATACACATATGTATATGAAAGTGTTCAAAGTTGGGTACAACAGAGCATTATAGAGCATGCAGTATCATCCAGAGCCATTTATTTACAAGAGTTGGGACACTTCTGCCATTTTTGTATCTTTTTGCCTGGACCCGAGCACGTTTTTAACAGTGCGCATGTGCAGGAGAATGTTGTGTGTTTTTTCAGCCATATTGTATTGTATTTTTTCGCGCGTTTCACTTGAAATGATTGAGAACCTGTTATCAAAAGAACAAAGATGGCATCCAAAAATCACGTGACTGGCATCTGTCCAATTGGAGACGATAGCGGCTCATGAAAGCGTGTCCCAACTCTTGTAAATAGATGGCTCTGGTTTCATCTGGTGGCAGGGTATTGACAAAGGTATCTGTTTATCATACTTTGAGTTTTTATATTATTAGTGCAAATTAATAGCTGTATTATTAGACATTCTATTAATTAGGTATTGATGTTTTTTAAGGACCTCTTTTATATATTATGAAATGGGATATTGTAAAAAATAGATAAATTTATAAGTGCAGAACCTTCATATTTTAGATTGATTAAGGGGATGCCTAGATTAATTTCGGGGCTAGTGGGCTTCAAAGTCCCCCATTTTTTACATCAATAATCATACATGTTATGAAACATTAATTTATCGAAAGAAAGAAACAAATACAGATAAACGATCATATAATTTAATCAAAAAATCACAAACGGTCTTTGATAAAATTTTCGGAGGTTAAAATGTTCACCAAATTTCATAAATAATCGCCATTTTTCAAACACTTCCAATTCTGTTGAATTTTAGATATTATTTTAAATTTACTTGATTAATGTAGAAGTATGCTTTAAAGGTGATGATAAAAAGCGAGGGGGCCCAGAGGCACAGAGTTATTGCAAAAAATGTATTCTATAGGAATTTTTATGCTGCTACAGATGTTGCCATGAAAACACCAGTGAAACCTAAAGGTGCTGCCACACCGTCATGACGTGATATAAATAGACCTAAACTCTTTTCCCGCAACTATATGGATTGACAACCAAATTACCTATAATCATAACAAAACTTCTATTTCAAAATGGTGTACTGTTCCCAAGCCTCCTTAATTAATAATTACAGGTAGTGAGCCAACTGTGGAGAATAAAATCTTTCAGTAGGTAATATACTGTAATTTCAAAAGTAATTTATTTGTAAATATTCATATAAATATGTACAAATTGAAAATTACGTGACCTTAGAAATATCATTATAAAGAAGCATCTCGCTAAGTAATACTATAGCGGTAATTTGGATTATCTCAGTAATTATTTCTTTCCCCAGAGTGTGCGTCGGCGCCAGTAAAGAGTTCTACGTCGATACAAAAGAGTTCTACGACGCCAGTAAAGAGTTCTGCGGCGCCAGTAAAGAGTTCTGCGACGAAAGGTAATTAGACGACGACGGCGACGACGAATAAGCCATGCTTTGGCTCTTGGGTCTGAACTCTCTCCTGAGAAATAAACAAAACATTCAGATAAATAAGATGATAGGATCCAGTATTAATGCATTATACAAGGTGCAATTTTCAAAGACTAGCAGAACAATTGCATCAACAAATTCCACAACATGCTGCAAAATTTAAATTGTCCTACAATTTTTATACTACTATTTTCACAAATTTTACACAGGAAAGAAATACAATTTATCAAAATTTCCAAAACTTTTACAGTCTTCTTTTTGTAAGTGCTTTCAAAAATTTTAAATACGCCAATTTGAAGAAAGCATTTACTTCGTAGTTATATTACGCTCTATAAAAGTTGTCTAATCAAATGGCGACAGTATCTAATGATGAAAAATGGCACCAAATATTCCACAATAGGCTATACTGCAAAGCACAGTTGTCCTACAATTTTTATGCTACGTTCAAAAAATTTGGGTAGACTAAACCTTTTATCAGTTTCTCCTCCTCCTCAGACGATTCGATAATTAAAATGGAAGACATTTTGGCCGTATAAATTTTTCTCATATGTATAACCTGATGTAGTTTACTTAAATATAGTCAGATCGTAATACAGCGGTTGCGCAAATCGTGTAAAGCAGTTTTGCAATTTTCTTACCATCTGATCTTTCCTCGATATCATTTTCTTCATCTGAAATAATTAATTAAAAATTTGATTGAAATTACAATTACAAATACCGAGAAATTTGCAACAAGATCAAATTCATCAAGTTGTCACTAAATTCACAGAGTATACAAAAAAGTTACAAAGGAACATTTTCCCGCTCAGTCATGCCCAATAATTGCACCCAAAACACATTTTGTTTGTACTGTAGTTTCAGGGAGTGAGGTTCCTCGAGCTGAAGGGATCACACAACTACCAGTTATTCAATCGAGAGCCTGATAACACGCATTAGAGATTTTACAATGGAAAATATTAATACAGCACATCCGCAAACTCTAAACCCGTTATTCCGCAATTTCATAAATTCTCCACACACCTTCATCTTCAACTTCATCGTCAGCTTCATCGTTCTCTTCTTGTGATAATTCTTCGTCATCTTCTTGATGATCATTTTCATCATCTGAATTTACTTCATTGCCTACTATTAAATAAATATTTTTAAAATGTCGCATCAAATACACACTTGCATTGCGTATGTACTTTGACTTTTGGTTTATAGATAATTCCAAGTTTAATATGTAATCGAACCATTTCCAAGGGTTGATCAATGCTACTTTGTTATTCATATCAAAATGTCACACAATTTAGCATGGACGAACTTCTAATGTGATACGGGATAGAAATTTACGAATCCAATTTTATAATATAAAGTTTGAGAAAATGTTGGTTGTTTTCAAAACTGAGTTTTCAGTCGCAAGCAACATGGCAAGATGTGGCCAAAAATTATACTCACAGTGTCTTATGTGAAGAAATTTGACAGAAATGAAGGCAAGACACCCAAGATATGTGGCATAGTTGATGTAAGTAAAAAGTCAGCGTTTTCTTTTTGTTGAGGCACCTGGACTGTTTCAAGCTGCTAATGCTGCTCTTGTGAAAGGAGTAGGAAAACAGGGAGTTCTCAATCTCCGTTCAAGATATAAAACCATAGGATATATTACATAATTATATACCAGTATATAGCTAATTGGTATGTATAGCAAAATAATGAGTCTAATTTGTCAGGCCATAAATTTCTTACCTGCCAAAGCAAGGGTAACGCCGAGGAGCAAAACAATAACGAGCGTTAATTTCATCTACAAAAAGAAAATATTGTATAAAAACAGTTTGTAAGTTTTCTGTTTTTATGCCGATATCATAAACAATGTATTGAATACAATTTACAGTAGAAAATTAAAACAGAATTATCGGGGGATATAATATACTTGGCTACCGCTGCTATTTAAATTCAAGAATGAAATAACTCATTCACAATTAAAATGATACATAGAAAAGTATTTAAATTATTAAAAATATGCTGGATTATTATTCGCTCACATTTCGAAATGTTATGTAATATATCTATTTAGGACAGTATTATAGTACAGCAAAATATACAGAGATAGTTTGTAAGGCAAACGAACAAATCAGGTGTTTCAGAGATCAAATGTGCAATATCGTATATGTTTTCCGTGTAATACTTAGCAGATCGTAATACCTAGCTAAATAGCTGATAGCTATAGTAGCTAGAGCAAGTCAATAAGATATATAACGTAATAATCATACACAGAATAGAATATTATACCATCAACTTGTCTTACCTTGAAATATTACTCGTGTTGCTTGTAGTGTCTGAAAATTTAGAAGTATTTTCTGACTTTAGATGCCAGAATTTATACTAAGAACATCTCAAATATAGGGACCTGGACTCTATAGGTTGCAGTTGAGCAATTGAAATTGTTTATTGTTTCGTGTATATTCGAAACAGGACACTTTCTGTCCATTGGATACAGATAGCTGGGTTGGGTGTTTTTCGATTCTTATTATAATTGTATTGAACAGATTAAAACTGTTATTTACTAAAAATTTCAACGGATCACAGATAAATGCAAAACAAAACACGGAAATAGCTTAAATAGGTTTATATATAGGAGACCATTCAGTTAACTTAGGACGCAATTCAGCCATTTATTTTCGTTTCCTAGTTTAGATATATAATATAATAACTTTCCTGACCCATGAAAACCTTTTACGTTAGCTTTCACGCTTTATGGCTCGACTTATATTCTGGAATTTGGAATCAATAGAATTAGTAAGAAAATACAATATAATGATCAGAAGAGGAACTGTTTTGGACACATTTAAAATACATGCAACTGTTTGCCATTTTCGAATGACGATATATATAATTATGAGGTGTGTTGAGAAATACTGCAATAACTCAGAATCACTTTCACTCCCATCCACAATAGTATTTTCATAACCATCTAACTTTATGCTATGCTCCATCATATATTAAATACTAGCAATATCTTACCTAGCCTGCGCGCAGACCATACTTGAATGTCTTACCCAGGCTGCTGGGTTAGCTGGGTTAGTTTTTGCTGAGTTAAAATTACATCCAATGCAATTTCTTTCTAATTTTCTGAGTATTCTTAATCAAATTAACCTTGTAAACCTGTTTCTGTTTGAACATGATTGTAAATTATTTCTATTATACTAAATCTGCTATTACTGATTTCTTCCTTATATGACGTCAGAATACAGTAATAAATTGAATAATTAATTATATTGAATGTAAACTCACTGATACACATATGTATATGAAAGTGTTCAAAGTTGGGTACAACAGAGCATTATAGATTAAGGGATATAAGAAATTAAGATGAGGCAAAAGCCTTTTTCCGTTCAATTCCACGTTGCGACAGTCTAGACCCACCCTAGCCTCACTCCATCACGGCCTTCAATTCCGCGGAGTGCCGCGCGGAAATGAGGGCCGTGATGGAATGAGGCTAGACCCGCCCTTGGTCCATGGACAGAAAGTTTCCTGTTTCGAATATACACGGAACAATAAACAGTTTCAACTGTTTGCCTGTAGCCTTTAGAGTTCATGTCGCAATTCTAATGTTGCAATGTCATAAATTCTGAGATCTAAACTCAGAAAGTACTTTGAAAGTATGTTTCAGACACTACAAGTAACACAAGTATCCTTCCAAAGTAAGAAATATTGTTAGCACGTTTATTCTATTCTGTTTACAATTATTATTCTATTAAGCAATTACGCAATTATTAAAACGTACAATTTAATATTCTGTAACTCTAAAGTATAATAGAGAGCTTCAGATCCAACTGACGACGACAGTATTTCGATGCGCGGCACTTCTGCGCACAGCTGTAATATACGAAAGCAACGCGATGCTTATCGTCGTCGTTACTTGAATCTGAAACTCTCTATAATAATAATACGAAAAACGCAAGAGGTAAAACAACCCAGAACAATGGGTCAGCAGTCCACCATTCAACGCATATTAGTCATACGCTAGAGCCGATAGCCAATAACTAACCAGCGGTCTGACCACACGTTACGACACAACACTCCCACTATAGTGATCCTTTACCATTATGTAGAACAATTGGTATTTAATATCAAGAAAGGTCAAGACAACAATGGCCCTTTATGATCAAATGACATAAAGATTCAATTCAAGTACTGTAGTCGTACGTTAACACAATAGCCAACATGTTGTAGTATAACATTGTATCATATTCATGTGTATAATACGTGCATATCATTTCTCATCTTCTCAACTTTGTCTCGTTGCAATCCTTTCGAAAGGCCACCTAGAGGCATTTCCTTGTTTTGTCAATATTAAATTTGAACTGATCTTTGTTTTCGATCATTTGTCGAATGAAATAATATCTACTATTAACATGTTTTGTCCGTGGATGTTCTGTGGGGTTTTGGAATGGCGTTGTCTTCTCAATAAATCCCAATCCATTTAATACCAGTGTCTTAGCCATAGATATTCCTGTGTGGCCTCTGTGCTTGATAACGCTAAGACGGAATGCTTCTCGCACCTCCAACTTATTGAAACAATGTATTCAGAATATGATTGTCTGCTGTTCACATGTGGTGCCCATTCAGAGTTACTGTAACCAGTTACAACTACGTATTTGCTCCCACTGAATAAAATTCTATAGTTAAATGTACCCTTTATAAATCATAAGACACGCCTTACACTCGTTATGAATGGGGGAGGGAGGGGTCAACCTTCGAAGTACGTAAGCATCTTTACTTTCTCTTTAGGACTTTTTGAAAGATTATACTGCGATTAATTATCAGTTTACTGATGATAAATCGATTTTTATTGCAGAAAAGTTAAACTATAAATTAATAATAATTAATAATAATAATACGCAGACCGTGTCGGTGTCCAAATCACCATTTTTCCGCAGCCCACTTTCCAAACTTCGCTCCTGGGATATCTATATAGACCTTCAAATATCCGATGTTTTGCTTTTAAAGTTTAAAATGCGATCAATTGATCTTAAATTGCTGTTAAGTTCCGGGAAAATAAACTGCTTTTCCTTTGTGTATCCCCTCATGCCTATCAAAATCACGAACTTTAGAGCGCGATATATTTTAATGGTTGCCAATATTTTGTAAAAGTGTTTTACATTTTGCAAAAGTATTCCAATATGCCTAGAAGGAGAAGAGGTACTGTCAGATCCAACAATACTCCATTTTACATCACAAACAGAAGACACAATTCATGGCATGTTTTTGCAACTTAAATATTTAAAAGCTTCATGTAATTATGTCAAGTTTGTCGAACTCGAAGTCACTTTTACTGTGATTTTTACCCTGTTGCATAAGGGTTTACAGGACTCTGATGCAATCGTTCCTTTTAGTTTTCTTTCAAGTTTCATAATCCCTGATAGTCTTCTTTGTTATTAACCCATCCTCTTGTCAGAAGTGTCGGGAATTAGATATGTCCACAACAAATAGTTCTCAGCAACGCGTTGTCTCCGATAAACAGACGTTTATACAAAATAAATACTCCAGCATTTAGTAGCGTAGCGTATATTTCTTGTATTCGTTGCCTGATTACACTGTTGTATTCTACGCTTGATCTAGATGATCCTCAAATAGATACTAATGTTATAATAATATACAAGTTTAGTTGAGTTCCTTTTATACTAATTTATGTTGCTAAATATAGAATGAGATATAATAATTAAGAATGTTCTAGATTACATGACAGCGTCAAGGTCAGCATCGAATTTTCCAGTTTTGTCTTTAAATAGAATAACGATGACGTCAACCTTGGAGAACAAAAGGAGCAATTTGATGACGTTAGCTTGAACTTATGACATTGCGTTCTATTCCGCACGTAGATAGTCGCTTCTAGAAAGTTCCGTCTTGCAATTCCCGTCACTCTCCCCCTATTTAAGTATATCGTTTATAGTTAAATACACTTTTTCACATGTATAGTTTTATATTATTTATTCTATGGTTACTTCGTCTTCCTTATTTGTTGTGTCTTCTGTATCTTTTATTTTCAATCTCGCAATAGCTGCTGCATTTCTTCTTGGTCGTTCTTCCGTTGTTTTATTTGTTGAATCATCTAAATCATTTTCTGGATACCTATCACAGCTTATTTCCAACGGGTAAATATGTTCTAGTGCTCGTTGTAATTCTGATTTATTGGTTTTAACTGTAACTCCTCTTAGCACTCTATCTTTGCCATAAATTAATTCTTTAACAATACCTAATGTCCAATGACCTCTATTTTTCTGTTCACCTTTGATAATAACAACACCTCCAATTGAAAGAATACGTTTCTCTTTTTTATACTTGCAGTCATGGCGTTCTCTGAGACCTCTCAATTACTCCGTTGTCCAACATTTCCATGCTGCGTCTTTGCACTTATTTATATTTCCATTCCTCTCTTCCTTAAATCTCTGTCTTCGATGTTATCCCATTGTTCTTTTGGACAGCTGTTAATAATCCCATGGATCATTATACTTGGAGTCAGTAAAGGTAATTGATGATCATCTTCTACATAGCTCAATGGTCTATTATTTAATGTGATTTCAACATCTAGTAGTACTTCTTCCAGTTCAGACCAAGATGGCATTGATTTTCTCATTGCCTTGTACATCGCTGCTTTTCCCAATCCGATTATCCGTTCAAATTGTCCGCCCCACCAAGGAGCCCTACTCATGTTAAATTGCCATCTGATGTTGTGCATTGCATTGCAATGTAGTTATTTAATTTTTCGTTTTTATTCACCTTCTTGAGCCATTCTGAAATTGATTTGAAAAATTCATCTACGGTTTGATCCCGCATTAGTTCAACGTGAACTGCTCTGGTTAAACTGCATGAAAAAAGTAAAATGTAGGATTTATGTTCTTTTGTCTTTGAATGTTTATATATAATTGGTCCTGCGTAGTCTATGCCAATTACTTGGAAAGCTCTATTTCCAGTTGTTCTATCAGTTGGTAGATTTCCAGGTTTAGGTCTTTTGAAGGGAGTGGAGTGGTAGCGTTTACATTCAAAACAGTCTCTAATGATGGTTTTTGACAAACGCCGTAAATTTGGTATCCAATATTTGTTTCTGACTTCTGCCATGGTCAAACCAACTCCACCATGTAGCGCTTTTGTATGTGCCTGTATGACTATCTGCTTTCCAAGTATTGATTTTGGAGGGATAAATACTGGATAGTCTCCTTGTAGTCTTCCTTTGCACACATAGTTATTTTCTTCACTTTTCTGAAGGTTTAATTTGTGTTTGAATGATTCGAATGCGTCTTCTTTGATGAAATTGTTTTATAATTTTGTTTGTAGCTGATGTAATCTCTTGCGTTTGTAGGTATCCTCTGTAATTGTTTTCATTAGATGCATTACCGTTGTGTTTGAGCCTCATGATCCCTGCTATTATTCTGGAGGCTTTCCATATACCATGTTTGTCTAGTAGTTTTTGAATGTCGTCGTCTTGACTTGTAATTTTTGTTGACATGATTTCTTTTATGGTTTTTGCTTCTGCTGCACTTTCAGTCGTATCTTGTGTTAATATGTTTTTAGGCCAATTGTAGGCATCTTCTAACCAAATTGGACCGTTCCAACAAAGATCTATGAGCTGTTTTGCTAATGATCTTTCTTCTTCTAACGTTGACATTTTCGTTTCTTGTTTTCCTTCAATGCATGTTTTGATTGAATTCCATTTATGTAGTTGAAAACCTCCATCTTTGAAGATGTTGCAAGCTTTGTCTTTAAATCTCTGTGTTTCCTCTATTGTGGTGCAGCCAGTGATCAATCGTCTACGTATAAACACTTTGTAATCTCTTCTGCTTCTTCAGGATATTCTTTCTTCATTGTGTCCAGATGAGTATCTATTGTTGCTGCCAACATAAAGGGTGATTGTACTAAGCCAAATAATGCTCTTGTGAAACGTAATGTTTCAATCTTTGTTGGATCTTTATCTTTAATCCAACGAAATCTCAACGAATCTCTATCCTCTTCTTTAATCCGAACTTGTAGAAATGCCTTTTAATGTCTCCTGTAAGTGCTATTGGTCTAAATCGATTTCTGATCAATACATCCCATAGCTTGTTTTGAAGTGGTGAACCAGTTTCAAGGCAATTGTTTAACGATGGTCGATTAGTGTTTTCTTTTGCAGATGCATCATATACAATTCTTAAGTTTGTAGTCTCCACAATTTCTCTGATAACTGGTTTGTGAGGTATGTAAAACTCTTTGTTCTTTATGGCGTCAGGAACTCTTTCTACTATTCCCTCTTGTAGTTGTTCTGGAATAATGTCATCATATTTCTGTAACAATCCTGGTTGCCGATTTAAGCTTCTCATTAAATTATTTAATCTCCCCATGCTTCCTGCTTTGTTGCTTGCTAACTCTGGATGGTTAGGCTTCCAAATAAGGCTTGTTTCATACCATCTTTCTTTACTTTTAGTTAGTCTATCCAAAAATGTTTCCATAAATTCTTCATCATTTGTTTTGTTTTTATCGGCCACGCCCAGTACACCCAACGAGCACAGTCTCTCGAAGTCATATGTTGAATCTTTTGTAAGATATGTACTTGCCAATGTTGCTTCTTTGCCAGGCGACAGGATGGTCCAACCTAGCTTTGTTCTCTCCGCCACTGGCTCTCCTGGTCGACCTATTCGTGGTTGTGATGCTGTCTTTACTCTGGCATATTCACTTGCACAAGAACTAGGTGAATAGACAACATCTTCTCGTTTTCTTGTTCGTTCATTGACACATCTTTTAGGTAAGTATATCTTGCAATAATTTTGTCATAGTTAGGATTCGGTAGTGATAATAACTCTCTTTTATCAACTTTGTTTACCTCTGCTTGAATAACGCATGTTTCATCCAAATCTGTAATTGTAATGTTGTACACTGATATTTTACATGTCGTTTTTTCCATCATCATTACTATTGTTTTCATTTCTTTACGTATAGGCTGCATTTTTAGTCTGCTAATTAGAGTCGAAGAAGCGTATGAGCTTACAGCTCCGGTATCCAATAACGCTCTACATTTGATACCGTTGGCTCTTACTATTACTACAGGGTATGTTACATCTTTTGATGCAGCAGTTGTCAGTGCTTGTTCCTTTTGTGGTTTTGTTGCAGTGTGGTTGCCTTCGCATATTGACGTGTGATGTCTTCTAGAGCAGTTAGAACATTTCCATTTACTCTTGCAATCAGCAGCTCTGTGATCCATTTTTGTGCAGTTGAAACATCGTTTCTCTTTCATCAATAGTTTTCTTTCACTAATATCTTTAACTTTTGTACATTCTGATGATTTATGGTCTTGCTCTTCGTCTTTATAGTAACACAGCTTCTCCATGATGATTGTCTTGTATTAAATATTTTGTCCCTTTTATGTTTATATCTGTCTGTATTCTGACGATCTTCAGAAACATGATTTCTCTCAGTCCATTGCCAAAGTGCTTCGGTTAGATGGTTGAACTTCCATTCTTGCCAATTGTTATCTGTTCGTACTAAAATCTGATCGTATACCAGGTAATTTGTCCAATGTCATTCTTACGTAACCGTTGATTTCTGTTTACTTTGTCATGGTTTCTAACGCTTGTACATTTGTAACTAATTTTTGATAGAACTCATTAATTTTGTAAGTATTTGTTCCATATATTGTAGATAATGATAATATGCTTTGAATACGTACATTTGTTACTTCACTAGGTCTATTATATTTTGACCTTAATATAGCTTTATCTCTCTCATAACCTTCATTTGTGAAAGGTAGCCCATCAATAACAGGGCCTATTTTTCCTTCAATCAGCTCTTTCAAATATAAAAACTTTGTAACTTGTGCTAAATTGCTACTATTTTCTATTTCGGACTCAAATTGGTCCCAGAATCTGTTCCAGTCGATATGTGTTCCATTGAACTTTGTTTTAACCAGCTTTGGTATTTTAGCACTTACTATGTTTTGAGAGTTTTGATCGCTCTTAATATTTTGCTTACTTTCTGCTTCTCTTTGTTTAAGCATTTGTAATTGTAGTTTTCTCTCTTCAAGTGTTTCTTCGTGTTTTTTACTTAATAATTCTAATTCTCTGATAGAATCTTCTTCTGATACTGTATTGTTGATATCTTTAATATGTTTCTCTAAAGTCTCCATAGTTGTGTTGCTTAGCTTCAATTGTAATTGTAAATCTTTCTTCCATTGTCTCACTGATATAGGTTCTTCGCCGTCTTCTATTTTCAGTTCTTGGATTGATGTCTCCGTTTTGTTGATTTTCTCTGATTGTTTGAGTAAATCTCTCTTGTAATTTTCTATTTCTCGAACATTATTGCTCGCAATAATTCCATCTGCATCTTCCACTGTTAAGTTAAGTAATTGTATTCTGTTTTGTAACTTCTTGAGTTGGCTCTCCAGCATTTCTTTCGCCATTGTAACTATATATGAATAGTTTAATCTCCAATAATTCTGTGTTGTATAATTCGGAATGTAGTCTCAAAATTCTTCTTCCATCATGGGTGCCACTTTGTCGGGAATTAGATATGTCCACAACAAATAGTTCTCAGCAACGTTCTCCAACTTCTAGGTCCTTTTGATTAAAACGAGGGATGCCGTCATGCCGATGACTAGATATCACCAGATATTACTTGTAAACGACACCCAGCGTCTGTGGAGTTTAATTTGTGTTACACTTTGTATATTTGTTCAACTATTAGAACATTGAGGAACAAATGAAATTGTTAGAACATTGAAACAACATAACACTAAACACATGAATATCTTTGCTACAGTATTAAAATTAACTATTTCAAATCAATAATTCCGTCGTCGTAGAACACCCAAACACCTGACAAACAACTGTCACAAATTGAGGTGATGTGTACGTAAAACAGCGGATGCACAGTCCAACTGCATGCTGCTGAGGATGACTGCCACATTTTTGAGAGATAAAATCCAACAACTAAATTCCCTTGTATTTCATGTATTTCTTAATAAATTATATTTATTTCAAGCATAAAAAATGATTGAAAATAGGACAGATTCAACATTAAATATCTCCGCTTATACAGTTTCAACTAAGAAATCGTTGTCACCATTCTTCATCATTTAGCTTCAGCTACTTGAATCTGTGTTAAAAATTTGTTGTGTCATGTGCTCTTTAAACTAGGTTACCTATATAGGCAAAATACCTAAATTATCTAATTGCTCAGCATTCTAAAAATAGGGTTACGTTATGATTGAATATAGTGCTCTCAAAACCATCCCGAAGTAACATTACGTTATAAGTTAAAGATATGACATGCTATCATCTATTACATTCAAATAACGACACCATAATCAAACTTAGGCATAATTCAGAATACCTATTCATGTAGCTACGTCATCCAAGTTTAACATTTGTAATTAAACAATCATGTAATAATATAAAAAGAGGCCGATAAATTAGGAATTCCATTAATTAATTAACTAAATAAAAAGCACAAATTTCATGAAATTGGAAAAAGTGTAAATCCGGCTTTTTGAAAAGACGCAAATGCCCCCTTTGATAACTTAAATGGCTCAATCTGAATATAAACTTGATATTTTGTCAAGAAATGTTTTGAACCTACTTCAATATAATTTGTCAAAGAGTAATCTCTAATGATACTTAATCATCAGCACCCCTTGTTTCACTTTGAGGGACCTAGAAGTTGGAGAAGGTGTAAGCCCAGCTTTTTGAAAAACCCCAAATGTCCCCTTTGTCAACTTAAGCGGCTATATCTAAATATAAACTGGATCCTTTTTCGAGAAATATTTTGAATTTACTTCGATACATGTCTAAGAGTAGTATCTAGTGATATCTAGTCATCTGCATGTCTCAATTTATTTGGATAGACCTACAAGCTTAAGTGAAAGACCAGCATTTTGACCCCCCTCCCCCCAAAAAACCTTTGTCAACCTGAACGGTTATATATCTAAACATAATAAATTTGATAGAGCTTTTTCATGAAATTTTATCAATTTACGTCGATACATGTTGAGTGATATGTAGTCATCGGCATATCTTGCTTTGATTTGAGAGACCTTATAATTCAAAAAGAAAAAGATGGCTTTGAGACTTTAGTATCAAAGAGTCAAGCAATGATAGTCAAACTTAGAATCATAGTAGTTTATGAATTATTTTAAATGTGCAACCAGTTTGAGATTAATTAGTGTGCGCTTTTAGAAGAACCAGACAGTTTTTATTGCCAACGTAGGCCTATCGAAGGTTTTCTAGACTTTGTTGAACTCGACTGTCGTGTTTTTGCAAAATCAATATCGAGCTGCTCTTTGTTGAAGCATTATCAAATACTGTCAACAGTTTCAAGCTTAGATAAGTCATAGTTTATTATGTGCTTACCTTTTTAGCGATATAGATTGTCGACTACAGTGTGTCTAGAATCATAGAATAATCAAATAATAGGCCATGACATTCAGAAATTAAGAGTTATGCCGTCGACTATTTGACTTGATAATAAAAGTTTTTCTGAATCCATTTAATCGTAACTTTTTTATTGTGAAGTGTAAACAAGTATTCAATTTTCATTAAGAAATATAAAGTGTAATCTAAATATAAGTCATAGGTTTCCTTCGTTTAACGTCTGCTTCTGATCGCCATTTTGTAAAGATAAATTACGTGTTAGGCTTTGGCCGCACAATTAGAGCAAATTGACCGCTTTGGATATGTTACGGCACATGCGCGCGCAGGTGGTCACAACTTCTATCTGTTTGTCAAATCGCGCCCCGGGCGCAGGCCGCAAGCCGAAGGCATGTACAATATAATACGCAAACGGACTCGGTGACGAAATTACCATTGTTTCATTATACTCAAACTCCTTCTCCGCGGCGCACTAATCCGAACTTCTAATTCATTTCTGAGGTATCTATAGGCCTTCAGCTAGGCAAAATTTGAATTTTTACAGCTTAAAATGCTATACAAACTGCTCATAAATTGCGACAAAAAGAAACAAAATAACGTAATTTCGAAGTAAGTCTTGCGTAGCCATTGTTCTCTTTCTTTTGTTATGAAGCGCTAAACCAAATGACAGACACAGATACTGTCTTCGATCTAGAACTCCTGCTAGATGCTTGTTTTATAAAACATTCATTTACAGATTATATGATAAAATAACATTAACATACGGCCAGCTATCTTAGGTACTTCAGTATCAGGGGAACGTTTTGGACGGGCTGGACCATTTTCAGGAAATTATAAAAATCTCAGCCACGTCTTCGGGGGAAAAGTTTGGCTGTCAGGAAACGTCTGGTATTTCAAGCTTTTTTTCAAATATTTTCTGTGAATAGCCCTCTCTTCGAAGGAGCTATATTGTCCACTTTGAATAATTCTCAATTTTTAAACTTTTTCCAGTTCTCCTGTAAATGCGAGAAGATTTACTGTAGAAATTGTGATTGATTGGTATAGAATACCTGTTGATGTAAGTACCATATATAGAGTATAAGTAACTTTTATTCTTCCTCCTAGTTAAATATAGATGAAATGACCTCATGCATCATTAAAAACTTTAATGTATAACGATACATTAAAACGATAATTAATGTATAATTATCAATCATTCTCTTTCTGACCTGCTCGAAAATGAAATAAAGATTTTTTCGAAATATTGCAAACCACTGTGTTATTTTTTATCGCATACCATTACGGTGAAGTAAAAAATAAGAATTACTCTTTCATTAAAACAAATTATGCACAGTTGCACACACAATAGAAGCAAACTTTGGATGGATAAATATCAAAATCTCAAACTTCAAAAAATAACTTTGGCATTATTTAAAAATTTCCAAACGATAGCCCTTTCTCCTGCTACGCCCACCCTGGCTCAGCTGTTAATCATATAATTACTAAATAATGATCTATATTGCTATCAAACTACGCCCAAAACCCCACACTGACGTACATTTCTTAATGCTGATTAATCTGTCACAGCGTCTGATAGATATTTTTTTGTTTGATCGTGGTTTTGAAATCAAAAAATATTATATAAGGAGGAATGTGACAATTTTGTTGAATATGGTCTACTATGATAAACTATCGATGGTTTCTAAGGCCTTATAATAATGCATGATTTCTATGGTAGTATATTTAGGTGACACAGCAAGAATCGCTGCCGTCAGTTCTTATTTGGTTTTTATCAACAGGTGTCCCTGTTTGATAAGAAGATAGAGTTTAATCTTTGCATTCTGAAATATTTAACTTCACTTTAAACACTAAATGACTTGGTCTTTATATATTTTTCACATTGAAGAGAAGCATTGTAAAGGTAAGTTTTTGGAATTGAGACTATCAACTACTTTAAATGCATATTAGGAGCTATAATGATGACAACATACTTGCATATCCTCTCACTTAATAATAGTGTCTGTATGTTTTTGAATTATTTCAAAATCATGAATTTCTGGCGTTGTTTAAAAATATAAAATTATGCTGATATTTTATTTGATATCATTGTATTAATATAGAGACTTTCACAACTTTATATGTTGATAATCTAGCATGGAGGTGGAATCGAAGGTGGATTAAAATCCCCAGAAGGAAAATGTTTCGTTTGAGATTGAGCTGAGAAACAAATTCGATTTAATAAAAGAGATAAGTAAATAAGTTTTATGATAATCAAAATAATACAAATACTGAATTGCATTGAATTACTAGGAGAACTAAGCAAATAAAACGTATTTTGAATTCTAAGAAATGTAGGCCTATGCTATGGTAAAAATTAACAAGTGCTTTATAATAGTAAACATATTATATAGAACGATGTAACAAAACACCGCTCATTACTTTTCATAAAATTAAAACATAAACCTTTTACTTCATTTCAAATAATTACTTTTAATATATACTTTGTGGAAACAATGATAAAACAATCTACTTTGAAATCAAAACAACGTAAGCCATATTATCGTAAAATAAGCAATCTAAAAGAACGGGACATAAATTGAAATACTTACAAGAAAATATTTAAATTAAGTAATGAAATTATTAAAGCATTTACAGAGAATTCAGAAACACAGAGTTCAGTTAATCAAGGCACAAGAGTATTTATATAATTTAAGTTAAATGAAAAATATGAAACTTCCCTACCTGAAACTCTCCAAAAAGGCCTACTACATCAAGTGTTTCGACTAATGCAGAACCTTCTTACAAACTGCTAAGTAGAGCTACAAATAGACTATAGATTCTTAACTCTAGTTAGATGAAACCGAGCATGAAAATTCTGGGCAATGAGCATGGAGCTATTCGGTAAATATGTGAACCCCTTCCACTCTTTTTTCTTAAAACTGAAACTGCATTACATCATTCAGATGAAGGAATGCTGATCCAATTTCACATTAGACATAAGATTTGGTATTTATCTCTTCGCCAGGTATGGAAAAATGAATTTATTATATGGAATCTTGATGATTGGGAAGGCATTTCCATGCTAGAAATTCCGCCAGATATGGTTTGGCTTCCTGACGTAACATTGTACACTTCGTAAGTAAAAAACAATCTATATCAGATGAACCGATCAAACATGATACCACTCTATTTTACCATTCCAAGAAGTGTTCACGGAACTCTTAGAAGGGCACATGACGCGATAAATAGCTGAAGATAAATTATGTAAGATGATGAAAAGTACTTTTCAATTTTACGCGTTTAAGCGGTAAAATTTAAATTTGAATATCCCTATTTTCCATCAGTCACTTTTCCCAAACTCGGACGATAGTCTGAAGACTCTGAATGATCAGAAGGATTACAATAGAAAACAGACAATATCTCCTTTCGATCGAAAGAAAAGTTTCTAATGTCCAAGTCAGCTTATGCCCACACCTTTGGTTCACCTTTTCTACTTAAAACGAATTCATTTTAAAGAGAAACACATGAGATACAAGGAATTTTAGTTTATATAGCTTTTTTGCCGATAAAGGCTCACAACAGCTGCAAAAATGCCTGTTGTAAATGGAGGTGAATGTGCACGCGTAAAACATACTCCAGACTGCAAGTCATCGAGGATTTTTGACAAGAATTTGGTAAACCCAACGACTAAAAACCTTTGTAAATCATTTATTTCTTAAGAAATTCTATTTATTTCAAGCAGAAAGCGTGTAACGAAAGAGTGGACAATAGATGACAGATGTTAAAAAGTTTTGATTTCGCGACAAAGAAAGATGCAAATTTGTAAAATTCTGACTTTATGACCACTCTCGTTCCGAGTTTGGAAAAAGTGAATAATCAAACATAAAGTCGAATCTGTGTTAAAAATGTTTCGTGTCACGTGAATTGAAAAGTATAGCATTGTTCTAGCCCCAGATTCATTCAATTTGAATTTTGCAATTAGGATTAAATGAAAACTCTACGGGATCATTGATGTACAAGGAATCGATCGTATACCAAACAAGATGCTATTTACACATTTCTGCACTGATTTACACGATTGCCCGTCTTGGTTTGATTAAATACATGCATCAGTTCTATTACATACTGTTGAAGATTTATTGTAGCTATTGTAATATAATACAGAATCTTCGGTTGTTTACAGTACTTGAGGCAACGAATCAATTTTATCAACTCATTTTACATCAGAAGTAGTTTTGAAACCAGATGGACAGAATGAATGGTGGTCACCAGCGACATTTCAAAGCACATGTGCAATGCAAGTAACTCATTTCCATTTGAAAAGCAGCATTGCATCCTAAGGTTCGGCTCATGGAACAATTTCGGTTCTGTACTTCCATCTTCTTCAGGTGATTTAACACAACGTAGAGGCCAGGCTTGAGCAGCCATTAGAGATCTGAATAAATTCTGGGCATCCGATGTCAACACTGACGTTAAGTTAAGACTGTTCAGACACACGATAGAACCTGTTCTACTATATGCATCTGAAACGTGGGTTCTATCAACCTCACTATTGACCCACTTGACTTAGCTTATGACGCCATGCTTTAGGAGTACATTGGCCCAACTTACTGTCTACTGCCAAACTTAAAAAGCTTTCCCCTTCTGCCTCTGCTATTGCTCACCAATGTCAGATGTCTTTTTTAGGTCACATCGAAAGATCAATGACGTATGCCCCTCAACCGCTGCATGACATCCTTCATTGGCAACCGAAGGAGATGCTTCGACGGGGCTATGGGTGAGTAGTATCTTTTCATAATGTTTTGTATCGTGAATTGCGTTATTTAAAAGTTTCTTTGTCAGCTATGTCTGACCGTGTTTTGTGGCGTTCTTTGTGTATCAAATTTGTAAGGCGTAAGAGGGACGGAACATTCCTATAATGTGACCGTCTATACTACTACTATGAAACAATTACAAAGGAAGAATTACTATATCCAGGGGTCAAGTTGGTGTTCCTGTTATAACAAGCGATTATGTTGAAAACAGTGTTAGTAGATTCCTACTTGAAAGTAGATTAAGCTTACGGATATGTGGACATGACCTTAAACATTATTCTCCAGCGAAAACCTCTCTTCCACATACTTAATACGATTGAATTTTGTTTTCTTCTTATAATGCTGATGTTACTATCCTTCTTCCTTCCATCACAATCTGGAGAGCGAGTGAGTTTAACAATCACTGTATTTCAGCAATTGGTCAGCGAGTCACTTCCAAAAAATTCTGATAGCTCTCCACGTCTTAGCGTTTTCTATTTCTTGTTTGGTAATTCGCATGCAGACTAAATTTTCAAAAGACGAAACAAAACCATTCCCAAGGTGGCTGATGAAATTATGTTTCTTGGCAGATTGTAATTGTAATAAGAAATTGAGAGGTATTTTTACACAAAGAAATGCAAACAATAAAATGTTAGTGGAAAGTACGAAGAGAGGAATGACATTCAGAGTAACGGAGGTACTTGGGACAACAATGTTCAACCTGCATACACATCAAACAATGGAAAATGAAGGAGTCTCACCAGATCAGATAGAGGATAAAAGCTGCAACCCTACCTCTGAAAAATGTGGTTTCACCTGTCTATCAATAGATCAACAATGCTGCCGAGCAGCAGAACATCTTGACATCATATTCTTCTGGATTTTTCTCATTACTTCTATTGCTGCTGCCTTGGGTATATTATTTCCCAGCTACTTGCAATCGATGTGATCTTGAAAGTTTGATTTGCAGCGAGTTAAGATGTTTCAGGATTTGTTATTAGAATATTTGATAAAAAATATTAATCGTGATTAATTCAATCACTATCCACTATCTATCTAGTCAGCTTCCTTAAGTAGGGCTGTATAATGTGTAGCTATTATTATAATACAACAGATCAAACACTAGAATGAGCAAATACTAACTAACACATCCAAAATTATATATGTACTTATGACTAACACATCCAAAATTATATATGTACTTTTGTTGTCCTTCTATATGGAGGAGTTAGCTCAATACTCTAGGCATAAGGTAAAACTAACTTACGTTATACAAAATCAATCCGTTGACTATTGTAACATTATGTGTGTTTAAATGAAGAAGAGATGAACTTAGTACTAAACGAGGCTGTTTGGAATGTTTTGATAATATAATACTTATTGATGCAGATTTTCCCCAGCTACTTTATACAAAGATGTTTCGTAAGTATTAATACGAATTATATCCACTATAGGAATGAATATAAGAAAAGTTGAAACTCCCTCTCAGGTCAGAAGCCTTTTAATCGGTCAATGGTACATTATTAAACAAAGCTGTCAGTGTGAGGTTATAAGCCCGTTCGGTTGCATATTTTCTTTGAAGTCAGTTGCGTTTTTCTGCTATTCGTCAGACCAATTGACAATCACATATAGATAAAATTCACTTAAACTTTAATTATTTAGTCAAAAATATCAAGATTAGAAATGTGATTACACACATTTCATTTAGGCGGTAATCTAACTTGTATACTTGCCATATATCATCATATTATTATTGGTGTCTGTTTGTAAATAAAATATTTCATATACGTATATTTGTGGTCCGTCTGCGACTTACGAACGTCTCACTTGTGACGGGACTGGGGGAATAAGACAGATAATTCGTTGCAAATTATGTAAAATTTTTTGCAGAGATATACCCTCGTAAAGTGAAAGCTATGTGGTATGAAATCTTTAATTTCTGACTTGGTTTATAAAATTAAGACCGTTGGTATTTAATTTGATATCATTGTATCAGAAAATTTTCACAATTTTATATTTTGATAATCCAGCTGGAGGCCCGAGCGAAGCGAGTGGCGCAGCCCCGACAGCCAGCCCAGATCCGCGCATACGGAGTCAAAATTCAACCAAGGATACTGGAGACCCAAATTTCAGCTGATAGTTTCTCCTGCGCGCTTTACAAAGATGATGTCTGTGTCTCAACAATGTTCCACTAGTTATTAGCGTCAAGGTTCTATTTTTATCAAGATCGATGATGTATTTTATTTTATATGAATTTTTAAACTTTTCCTTTTCTGTGATACCCTTTGTTCTACTCTTTTGTCTTTCACAGTTTTTTACAGTCACGTGGTCTTGCGATTTTGTCCGCTCGCTGGTGTGTTGTGCTTCCGGGCACGTAGTTCTAGCGCTGTCACGTTTACACATGGTTGTTAATTGTTACCCTCATTGTTGTTGCTTGCTGATTGCACCTATTGTTGTTTTTTATTAACTATGTTATGCTCTGTTAAATTCGTCAAGTTTAATTATTTTATGCACAAGGAAGTAATGCTTTAAATCAACATTAGACGAGATTGTTTTTGACTAAGTATGAAATCATTCTGTTAAGCCGATAGTGATTTTTTGCACTAAAAGGCGGTTATGAGGAAATGGGCTTTAAACTAGAGAGTTGTGCCTACTGGCCTACATGTTTGACAACAACTATTGACTGTAAAATACTTTCTGGGGTTCAAAGAGCTTTGTGAGAAGTTCAACTCAAGACTGATTTATTCGTATTCAAACATTACATATCATGCTGTGCTAAGCCTAGGTGTTACATATCATTACACCTCCCTCTAGTTGAAAGGAGGTATCCTAACTTCTATTTCAACTTTAACAATACGTGTTTACGTAAGCACAAAAACAAATAGAAATTATTATATACTTTTAGATCAAATAGAAAGAAATTAGATTTAAATTGTTATGAGTTATAAGTCCATTTCAAGTCCGTTGAGGTTTACTGTCCGTAGCGGTTAACCGGTTTAATCAGCTGCGTACTTCTACGTAATCGTGCTTTGGTTTCTTTGTTCGTGTCAGTTGACGGTGGCTCATCAAGGTCGGTTGATGTTGTTGGTTGATCGGCATTGGTTTGTTTAATACGTCTTAAAATTCGGCGATTACGCCAGTATAAGCGGCCAGACGGTCGTTTGACGTGATAGTCTCGATTCTGTCCGATGCCAATAACGATTCCCTTTTCCGTCCATCTCTTGGTTCGAGGGTCTTGTATTAGGACCGTGTCTCCGATGTTTAACCGTGGCAAAATCTGGGCGGTGCGATCATAATAAAACTTTTGTAATACTTTCATATCTTCAACTTTGTTGTCTGCATCCTCGGCGGCTTCTTGCCAGATTTTGGAAAATGCTGAATAATGTGCAGGGACTTTGGAACGGAGTTGGTGGCCTTATAAAAGTTGAGATGGGGATCTGCCATCAGCTCTGGGCGTGTTTCGTAGCTCTAACAGGCCATGTAAAAAATTCTCTGATGTTATATCGCCGTTTGGCTGTTTGACAACCAAACTTTTGATGGACTTGACAGCACTTTCGACGTGGCCGTTTGATTGCGGATAGTGCAGAGTAGACGGATTCCATCGGACTCCCCATCTGGTCAAAAAATCATTAAACGCTTTGGCTTTGAATTGCGGGCCACCGTCTGTTCTCATTTCTACAGGCACTCCAGTCAGCACAAAGTATTTGAGCACAATTTTGATAACATCTGATGCCGTTGGGTCACTTCGCCATTGTGTTACGAACGGAAAGCCGGATAGGCGGTCAGCTTATACCATTTACGTGCTTCCGGAGTGGCTGAATAAATCAGACGACACACTTTCGAATACCCTTTTAGGCAAGATGTCATACTGCATTGGTTCACGCGGTAAACTTGGTAGTCTCTGCTGACATTGGTCACAATTCTCTACGCAGTTTTTGATGTCAGCGTTGATACCCGGCCAATAGACGGCTTGACGAGCTCTCCGTTTCGTTCTCTCTATCCCTTGATGCGAGTCATGAAGCTTAGATTATATTTCCTTGCGCAGAATCTTTGGTATGATTAAACGTGTACCAAATAGTATAAGGCCATCGTCGGTCGATAGTTCTTGGAATATTTTACTGTACGGTGTGGTGTGTTTAGTTGGTTGACCATTCCCAATTGCATTTAGTAAATGCTGGTATTCCTGGTCATCTTGTGCTGATTGCCGTAAATGTTTAAGAGTTCATCTTCAAGATCATCTTCATATTTATTGTCTTGGTGTTCATTGAGCGCGATTATTGCTATGTTGATGACGGCTTCACGATGAAGGTGAGTGTCTGGTTCACAGTTCGCTAATTCATGAGAGAGCTCATCGAGTGGCAGCGGTGCTATTGATAGTGCGTCAGGAATGTAATGTATGCTTCCCTTTCGCCATGTGGTGTGAAATTGATAGCTGCTTAGTGCCAGTTTGAATCGTAGTAGACGAGCATTTGTGATTTGATCGATTGTGAAGTCGTTCATGATCGGTATCAATGGTCGGTGGTCGGTAGCTATTGTAAAGCCAGACAAGCCACTTAGATAGAGGTGAAATTTTCGTACGGCCCAGGCGATAGCTAGACACTCAAGTTCAATCGTCGGATATCTTGTTTCTGGATCTGATAAAAATCGAGAGCCACATTGGATTAATCGCCAATCTGATCCATGTTTTTGCATTAGTACATATCCCAAACCACCTAAACGAGATGCGTCCGTTTCTAGAACCGTTTCTGCAGTCAAGTCAAAGGATGCTAGAATAGGTGTACTAACAAGTAAATCTTTGAGTCTATTAAAAGCGGCGGTATGTTCAGTTGTCCATATATAGTCAAATGATGGTTTCAATAATTCACGAAGTGGAGTCGCAGCGCTACTGATGTGAGGTGTAAATTGACCCAATTGATTAACCAAACCCATGAATGAACGTAATTGTGTTCGAGACGTCGGTTGCGGGAATAACCGGATTGCATCCGTTTTCTTCGGATCGGTGGCGATTCCATCTCTAGATAAGTTGTAACCTGCAAATCGTACATTGGCTTTAGCAAAATTAAATTTATCTGCATTCAAAGTGATTTTGTGAGTACGACATCGCTCTAGAATGCTACGGACCCGTAAGATGTGTTCACGAAAGTTTTCATCGTCAGCCAATATGTCATCTACCACTTTGTGTACATGTTGTAGCCCAGCTAATGCAATGTCGCCTCTTAAATTATAGGCGTCACCTGATGCTATGAAACCCATTGGAGAGCGCAAATGAATGTAACGTCCCCAAGGCGTCATAAAACATGTTAAATCTCGAGCTGATTCGTCTAGTTCAAGTTGCCAATACCCGTGTTTAGCATCCATTGTCGTGAAATACTGTGCGCGTGGTGATATTCCAGAGACATCCTCTCTTGGTGTCTTCATAGGGTGAACGGGACGTCTGACTTGATCGTTCAGGTGTTTTAAGTCTACGCATAATCGTAACTTGCCATTAGGTTTCGGACGGTCACCAACCGGCTCGTAGATCTTTTTAGCTACCAATTCATCAATCATTGTTTTAACTTCATCACGGTATGCGTATGGAATCGGGCGAGCATTGTATATTGCATATGGTTTAGCATCTGGTTTCAAGTCTATCTTCATTGGCTCACAGTTCATCGGCTTTAGTTCATCCTCTGAGCAAAAGACATCTTTGAATTCGTCCAGCAGTTCATTTTTGATGATTTCGATTTCCTTTTCTGTCGGTTTGATCGGGTAATCTCTGTTTCCATGGTTACTGGTCGATGTGGCAGAAACAGTCTGAGCTAAAGGCTGTGGGAAGGTTGTATGGACAATGTTCAATTTCCGACATGCTGTCAACGATAAGTAAAACTTCTTAATATTGTTACAAATATATATTTTCTCTGAAGCTATTTTGCCTGACAGCTTCAAGTCTACTGTGACGTGACCAACTACGCGAAGGGGTGAACCTTCGATCCCAGATATAGTAGGCGTGGTGTCTACTTTTAAATCTGTGCGTGTTAAACCTAGCTGTGATAACAGCGATGCGCTCATGACTGAACCTTGAGCCCCAGTGTCTGGAATGACGTCACACGTGCCCAAATAGCTTGCAGTGCGTGAATTATACACGTCAATCTTGATAGTCGGATCTGTGTTTTGTTGACACGACGAGATGGTTAGCGAACTTTGTGATAAAGATAGCGATTTCACAGAGTCGTGTTGTTCACCAGAAATTTTGCTTGCTGTCTTTGAACGGCATACCTTCGCGAAATGGCCAATTTTTTGGCAGTTGTTGCATTCTTTTCCTTTAGCGGGACAGTCTTTGCCTGAGTAGCGCGGATATCCGCAATTTCCACACATTTTTGCATTTACTTCGTCTTTGTTATGCTGTTTTGTGGTCGGTGTTGATCCATTTGTAGCTGCTATTGTCGAGGATGGATAACGCAGTGATTGGCTACCTATCGTGCCCTTTTCTTCATTCCTACATATTGTCAGCGTTTATTGTAAGGTAGGAGTAGGGCTCCTTGCCAATAGCTTTTGTCTTGTATCGTTGCTGTTAATACCGATAGTGATAAGGGTAGCGATCCAATCGTCGTGGGTCATACTTCTAAGGTCTGCGTTGGCTGCTTTTACGCACAGGTATGTGTAGTAATCATCAAATGTCTCATTGTCTTCTTGGTGTCTTTGAACGACTTTCAAGCGATCCAAGGCCACGTTCAGTTTGGCTTTCAAGAAATTGTTGATGGCTGTTATTATGGCTGCGAGGGTGCTCGTGTTGTCTTCGGGAATGGCCATAGAGAAGGTCATTTTGTCAAGCATCGCCTGTGGGCAGAAACTTCGGAATACGGCGACTTGTTGTGTGTAGCCTTGTTTTTTCAAGTTAACCAATTGATAGAAGTTATCCCAACTTTTCAGCCACTGTTTGAATTGATCATAGGTCGTATCGCTTTCCAACATCGGCGGTGGTTTTGCTGTGATTTTCGGCGCTACAGACGAGACATGGCGTTCGATCGTGCTTCTACCGAGATTGGATAGAGGAGACTCTTGCGGCGTAATAATCTTTTCCATTAGTGCAGCAGATTGCGTTTGCTGCTGCTGTTGCTGTTCCATCATTATTTGCATTAAGTTTACCATGGGGTCGACTTGAATTAGAGCGCTGCTTGCACCTGTACTAGAAACGTTTGAGTCCCCATGTCGTTGCCATGAAGGCTCTCTTCAAGCTGTCTACGCAACTCGGCGTTCTCGAGCTCCAAGTCCGCCTTTGTTGGTAGTGGCATACTGTTTGTATAATAGACTGCTAAGCAGTTAGATAAGAGTAATAGTCAGTTACTTTAACATAAAATTCGGTTCGTATAAAATCCACTGCGCCATGTGAGAAGTTCAACTCAAGACTGATTTATTCGTATTCAAACATTACATATCATGCTGTGCTAAGCCTAGGTGTTACATATCATTACAAGCTTCCTGACCGATGGGAAAAGATCTCTGCTGTTTGTTTCTTTCTTTGCGTTTGTTTAATTCAACGTTAATTTTATTCTTGACAATCCTGCTTAAATCCTCCCTAAAAAGACCAAAATTCTATGGGGTGGTGGGGCTGATAAGATTACGGAACATTAACATCGCCAGCTAGCATTTCAGAGAGCTTGTGCTCTGCATCAATAAATACATAAATACATCGCAATCAATTCAATCAAGCTATCAGGTCAACCCAGTCTGTCAACAGCTATTTTACTAAATGCTTATCAGGTTATAACTTTGTGGGCATATATTGCTGTGTGACATTCTTATAATGAAGTTACTTTACTGATTTTTCCGTACGCAAACACAAACTTAATTGAAAAACGGCATTTAAACGAAGTTTTTCATCAAATAAAGTTGTTTGATCGTGTTGAATAGAGAGATATGCTTCGGACTGGACTATGGATTATGAGAGTATCCTATGGAAGGACCCTTAAGGGTCCTTCCACACAATTATATCCCTGCTACTCGTGTATGGGGTAACAGTAATTCTCAGTAGCAGTAGACAGTAATTCTCCAGCGTCATCAACATGATCAACAGAGCATTACAATTAAATTGGTAAATAGAGATATAAATCAATTTTGTAACAGTAATACATATGACACAATATAAATATCCTAATCAAAATATATCAAATGCATTTGATTTTTAAAAGCAGATCACCAAAAAGCATGATAACGATCTGATAAAATAATTTTCATGATAATGAGGTCTGCTCCTCTTCCTGTCAAATCGCATCCTGTTATAATCTTGTTACAAGAGAAAGCTTTTCAATTGTACATTTTGCAAAATCAAACAAGTAGTATTATTACTTTGATTAGCATTAATGAAATTAACAGCCCATACTGTTACAACAAAACAAAACCGCTGTAGAACTACCGACAGATGCATTAAAAAAGGCAGTTTTGTAGAACATATTTAATTAGTGATTTGTTTTACAGTAGTTAATATTGAAATATTGTTGAAAAAGCACATGTTATTCGCAAGGCACCGTCATGTGACAAATATCGACATACAGCGGGTAGAAAATACTTTCAGTACAAACCTTTGCTATAAATATTGCAAATTCTAATCCCAATTTGACTTCTTTGATTAAATATTCAGAAGTCATGTTTAGTGAATTTCTATTACTATTTCCCTTCCTCATGCCCATTTATATGCGTTTAAATAATTGAAGTATTTGACCGCAAAATTACTGTCCCTGCTAAATTCCTTCTATAATTGCAATCTTTTCACCTGTATACGTCTTGCGAATTAACTTACAAGATGAGTGATACTAAATTGATTGTTGTAGTACGTCTATTGTACCAGAGCAACATAACTTGGAACTGGTAATAACTTTATTAGTGGTGGCAAAACATCAATAGAGTGATTGATGCGGATATGCAGAGCAGCATAGAAAAAAAGTCATAGACTAGACGTTGTCTCCCTCACTCAGATTGCGTGCGATAGAGCTCATCCAATGGTTTTTATTCGAGTGTCATCATGAATAGTGGATACAAACAGTCTGATGAGCAATATCATGCGAAAATCTATTGTGTTAATGTGACTTTGTTTCTTTTTTCCAATATTAGCCATTGGTGCCGTGTGATATAGAACGCAATTGATAACGAGAGTTGTAACCCTTGAATCATTTTTTCTTTTCAATATGTAATTGCTGAATCCAATCAAAATTAATAAAAAAATGTGATTTTCTGCTATTCGTCAGACCAATTGACAATCATGCATAAAGATAAAATTCATTTAAGCTTTAGTTATTTATTCAAAAATATCAAGATTAGAAATGTGATTACATACATCTCATTTAGGCGGTAATCTAACTTGTATACTTGCCATATATCATCATATTATAACTGGTGTCTGTTTGTAAATAAATTATTTCATATTCGTATATTTGTGGTCCGTCTGCGACTTATGTACGTCTCACTGGTGACGGGACTGGTAAAATAAGACAGATAATTCATTGGCAAAGTTTGTAAACAATTTTGCAGAGATACACCCTTGTAAAGTGAAAGCTATGTGGTATGAAATCTTTAATTTCTGACTTGGTTTAAAAAATGAAGACCGTTGATATTTAATTTGAAATCATTTTATCAGCAAATCTTTACAATTTTATATTTTGATAATCCAGCGGGTATCATAGATGAATTGAAAGGAAAATCGAAATCACATCTGATTGGTTGTCGTGATCTCTTAAGTAGCATCAGGAAAGGTAGGAATGTGGATATGAATGAAAAAACAATGGTCTCGTGTGTTATTTGAGCTAATAATAGCATCGAGAATGTGTGTATACGCGTAATCGATATATATCAGCATGTAAATTTAAAGATAGTTTCAAGAATGTGGATATAACACTGAGTTATCACGCCCTCTCTTTAGTGTATGAAATTAACGTAATGATATTAAAATACTTAGCATGACTCCCAACACAGGTACAAAGGGCACATATACATAAATGTATAAACAGATAAGAAAGTAATATAGATCAATCAACATCCACCAAATCTACATGTATATAAAGCTACTAATGTTGCTGTTGTTGTTGTTGTTACATTTATTTGCCAGTATACCAAAAGTGCAAGGTGTATAGCAATTATTATACATTGTATCATAGTCATCATTTTCTATAATTATATCATTGTCATTATGATTATTTACATACTGTATCATATAATGTCACATGTCTATAAAATTGTGACTTGATTACTTATCGAAACTATTACAGAATTACGTTTTACTAATGGAGATAAGACTGTCGTATAATGTTTTACGTGTCTTGAAGGAAGAAAGATGAAAGCTACCAAGGAGATACCTAATACATAGAGGAGGATTTGAGAAAAGAGTGACCAATTTTTCTTTCATTGGTTTCAAGGTAAAACATGAACATATCATTTTACAATAAAACTCCTTACGGAGGGTAGCGTTGATCGCACAGAAAAAGAGAAGATGAGCTTCGTCCTCTATATTGTCGTTGTTGCAGAATCTGCATTTTCTAATATGTCTAGGCTTCTGGTTGTATCGTCCAGTTTGTATTCTTAGTGTGTGTGAACTAGTTCTTAATTTTGTAATGGCATTTCTTCGCCCAGTATTTGTTAAAAAGAGGTAAGATTGAATTTCAAATTTCCTACCGATTCTGTCAGCAAAATTATCTTTTTCTACTTCAACAATCTGGTGGTTTGAAAATCTCTGGACATATCTATTTTCTAGCGCAATTTTTATCAATTCATCAGATGCTTTTGAGTGCTCTTATGTGACATATTTATTCTATTTAGCCATGAACGTTTGTTGGAATGTAAAATCATTTCGCCGAGCGTCTTAGACGCTATTGATTCAGAGTTTGTATAAAAGAGCCGAAGCATAAATTTTATCATGTTGATTTTAATTTGGATAGATAAAGGATATATACCTAGCTCCATTCTTGTGGCATTTCTCCTTATCATTAAAATGTTTTTCATTATTCGTAATTAGAGCTTCTCAAGAGGATTGTTGCTTTCATTTGTTATTAGTTCTCCCCAAATTTCAGACGCATACAAAGCTATTGGCATTATAAAAATATTGTAAATTGTAAAGTAAAGTTGAATTTTGTTTTTCGACGATTTTCTCATGTTTTCCGTTGCCGAGAATCATGCTTTCTCCGCTTTTAAACAGAGTTCTCGAACGCCATGAATAAGCTTACAATCCCTAGTGAATGTAAACCCTAGATAGTTATACATATCGGTGTACTCAAAAGTGGAAGCCCCAAGATGAAATTGACGAGAGTAGGGAAGAACAGGCTTTGTTTGAAATACGATAACTTTTGATTTATTCAAATTGACGTCCCATTCCCAAATTTTAAAAAAGTCGTATGCCTTGTCTAAACATTTCTGAAGTCAATCAGCTGTTTTAGAGAAGTGAACATTGTCGTCCGCGTATAGCAATGCGTTCAGCTTCTCGTCTGATAAAGTTATCGGGTCTGTGTTTTCGCATGTGAGATTCTTAGCTAAGTCATTAATATAAATATTGAACAAAAGAGGACTGATTACGCAGCCTTGTCTTACCCCTATTGAGACAGGAAATGTTTCCGTGATTTTTGAATCATAAATTATTGAATACAAGTTTTTAATAATTTCGACAAAATTTTCTCCTACGTCAAGGGCAGATAGATTTTGCAGAAGTTTGTGTGATACAGAATCAAAAGCTTTTTTTAAGTCTATAAAGCATGCATATAATTGTTTATTTTTACCTGTATATTTGTTAATTATGGTTTTGAGTGTAATCAAATGATCCTCCGTGCGTTTGCCTGGAACAAATCCTGCTTGATGCTTACATATTATTTTATGTTCCTCTACGAAAAGGGAAAGTCACCTGTTTAAAATCGAACAGAAAAGTTTGCCAATTATGCTAATCAAACTAATTCCTCTATAATTTGCTGGATTTATAGGGTCGCCACCCTTGAAAAGTGGCTTGATTAATGCTTGCCTCCAAACTTTTGGGTAATAGCCTGTATCAAGTATTACATTAAATAGTTTAAAATAAATAGGTAAAAGAGTACTACAGGACGCGCGTATCATTTCCGCTATGACTCCATCAATACCAGGGGACTTCTTGGTCTTGAGAGATTGTATGTTTTCAACGATTTCATCTGCTGTAATTTCTTGATCTAGCTTGAATATACGGTGGGTATCGGTATCATCGGACAAAGATGTATTGCAATTGTTATCTTTAGAAATGTCACTAGTGGAGTGGAGAGTTTTAAAATGATCAAATAACTTGTCTATGTGGGGTAATGGTTGAGTTTTTGTAAGGACTTGTTTGTCGCTTATCTTACGAAGGATTCCCCAATATGTGTCTCTTTTTGACGGATCAGTTTCTTGTAGTTGTTTTATCAACGAGTTATTAAATTACTTTTGTTCGTTTAATTTCTTTTTTGTATTGCTTTTTGAGTGAAAAAAGTCTACCTCTTGGAAAAGGGTATTTTGGACGTCTTTTCACTAAATATATTGTGTTATTTAACTGTCTTTTCAATTCCATACATGGTTTTGAGAACCATTCTCGTTTCGGTCTTATCCTCTTCTGAGGTTGTTGTTTTATACTTTTGCTTGTTTTTAAATATTCAAAATTATTTTTTGCGATGGGTTATACAAATTATTTAATTGGTAGACATAATTGTCAACTGTTCTTTCCGATGTTAGATCCTAATTTAAAAGGGATTGAAGTGTAGACCTTGCAGAAGCTGTTTGCAAAAAATGATTGAGATCAACATGATTTGCTGTATTCCATGTAGGTCTGCGTGGCCTATTTATAGTTCTTGTTTTTTGTTGCAAATGCATGTTTTGTTTTACAGAAAATCTTGTGGTAAGATGCAAAGCGCAGTGGTCTGAATAGATGAGAGCCGATCGATCTACCTTCAGCGCGACAAGAGGCTTGTTTTGCTGATCTAATAAATTTTGACTTGCAAGGACATAATCGAGAGTACTAGCACCGTTAACGCCAACATAAGAATAGTCGCTGATATTTTTGTTTTCTAATCTACCATTCAATATTCGTACAGAATTAATTATGCAAAGATTTTGAAGTCTAGCCCCGTATGCATTTTCAACGCTATCTTTAATATTGCGTGTACTTTGTACAGTATCAAAATTATAATCCTCAGAAAAATCAATGTATTTGTTATTATCGCCGCATAAAAAATCTACTCGCTTTCCCATTCTGGCATTGAAATCACCGCCGATGATGATATGGCGCAGCAAGTTTTGAATATCATTTTGAAGCATTTCGAAAACCTCTTCCTTATTTGAGGCCTCCACTGTTGTGTAGGATGGACTTATGTAAACTAAAAATATAAAAATATCGTGAACAAAATTGAAATATTTCTTATTTAATTTAATTTGCATGACATTTTCTGATGTATGACATTTTGCATGACATTTTCTGATGATGTATACTAATGTGTATAGGAGGATCTATATATGAATGTGATGGTTGACGATAGGTCGATAAGAGGCAGTAAGCGAACTGTTTGTGAAATACAACCGCAAGATTCAGGATCACGTGGTCAAGAAAACGACGCTTCAGAAATTTATCACGTGTAATATAACCTAGAACTTCGTCCTAATCACAATTCACGTCTTGTTTGGAAACAAATGCAAAGGTGCCCCGGAAAGGTGCCCTTTAAATGGTTGGTTAATATAATGATTAGTCAACTGGGAATGAATTTGAAAGAAAATTGACAGTCCAGACCCCTTCAGAGTGACCTAATTGTGTCGAACCTAAATATCAAAGTTTTATTATGAAATATTTCATATTAATTAGTCTTCAGAATTCTAAACAGTATATTTATTATCTAGGATAAATATAAACTCTAAACTCTCAACTGAGCTTGAAGTTAGATAGAAAATGATTGATTTCTGACTAAATAAGTTTTGTTAATCTGCGATGTTACCCTTTGATGACGAAATATCATGTTGTATTATACCAATAATAAACAATTTCTGCACGATATGAGTCATATAGATGCGAGTGTTACATGATGAGCCGATGATGATGTACAGGAAAGGAGTAAGAAAATCAAGAGCCACCGCACCTTATCAGTGCCTCGTAGCAACCCGAGTGTTTATATAACTCATTTTGCTCAGAAAGTTTCAAATACTTTATCTATAAAATAGACATATCTTTTTTATAACGTTTGCAACAAATCCTTCCCCGTACATATGATCACGTGTATCGTTCAATAATTTTAGAAAATCTCGAATCATCGAACAATGATTCGAAGCAATGATATGATATGATGTGATCTATTTTTGTCGGTAAAGATCAATACTAACTGGCAGATAGAGGAAGGTGTTAGCCTTCACTTACATATAGCCGTAAAATACATATTACTAAGTTTAAAACACATAGTTATATACATTACACATAGTATAAGTATTGAATTTAAAGGCAATGGAAAATTAACATTTATAATGCTTTGATCAATCAATTGCATCTAATTTTGATTTGAAGGTTGCCAACGTTGGTGGTGCAATTACAATTTCGTTTGGTAGGTCGTTCCACAACGAAGTGACTCGTTCTCATTGCTCTTATTACCCGGATTCCTCTTCGTCATAGTCATGCAGGTCCACTAAAAGTTTAAAAATTGATTTTATTCCTGTTTCGGATATATTAAACCCGCAGAATTCCATAGAAATAATGAAAATTCCCTAAAAATTTCAAAAAACACTTCAATTTCGAGTTTCAAATCCAAAAATATCGTAGAGCGTCAAAACGATCAGTGATTGGCTTGCTATATTCTGACGTAATTTCCCGGACAAAACAAAATCATAACCCCCTAAACAATGGAAACTTTAGCAATTTTGTAAGTATTGGTATCGTTGAACGCCAAATTTGAATGTAATTATTTCCACACAAACTGCATGGTTAATTATTGCTCTAAGTAAATGTTTGTTAATCATTGCAAATTAATCATAAATTGCTTTTGGGTTTTCAGAAAATTATACGCATTGACGTAACTCGTCGTAGCATGCACCCGGCTTTACAGCTTGCAAATGAGCCTTTGCTGTGTTAGCGATGAATTGACTAAGCATATTGACAGCAATTGCAATATCTGGCCTAGTAACCAATGCTGCATATGCTAAACAGCCAATTGCTGCTTGGAAATTTTGATATAAGTACCTTCATCATCATCAGCTTTTCTGAAAAATTATGCTCCTGTCTCAAATAGAGATATATATTTGAGCTTTGGCATCCATTTCAAACGGTTTGTTTGAATTTTCGCTTTCTAGCTAATCATCATCATCATCAGTGGCTAATATCAGGTTGTCTACTTATAAAAAAAAGAAAAGAGTAATGTAGACGATGTCGCCCTACCGAAGGCACCCATACCACTGCTCTATTACTAGATGAGTGACTTTTAAACGCTCTTTGATGATCTCAGCCGCAACAGTGCAGATCATTTTCAACAGATCTCATGGCAGATAGGTCTTGATTGTCAATTCGCAACGACGCGCCGCAGCTACTCACAATGCAATTCCCTCTGGATCTACATATCAGCAAACAATTATTATCTTGTTGTTTTCTTTTTTCATATCTTGATGTGTTAACAAGATTTTCGAAATGGCACACCCAGTACAAAAGTATCCTGTGGGTTAGATCCTGGAGAAGCAACCATTACCATCCCAAGAAACGGAAAACGTTCTAAGGAATAAAATGAATTCCACTATGAAATAGTCGAGATTTTTTTTCAAATGTGATAAAATTTAGGAACACATAATCCGATGTTAAACAATATGAAATGGATAATATTCTATTCTGTTTCTCTTGTAAATTCCATGCTATCATTGTCTTATCAATTATTTAATTTACATTTAAATAAACATTTTCAATATGAAATGTTTAAAATCCCAGCATCTGCAGTACTTCTAAGTGCTTTATTATAGTGTATCAAGCTACGTGATACATTTTTGTCTATAACAGCGGTGTGTGTATATATCGCTATTATTATTATTATTATTATTATTATTATTATTATTATTATTATTATTATTATTATTATTATTATTATTATTATTATTATTATTATTATTATTATTATTATTATTATTATTATTATTATTATTATTATTATTATTATTATTATTATTATTATTATTATTATTATTATTATTATTATTATTATTATTATTATTATTATTATTATTATTATTATTATTATTATTATTATTATTATTATTATTATTATTATTATTATTATTATTATTATTATTATTATTATTATTATTATTATTATTATTATTATTATTATTATTATTATTATTATTATTATTATTATTATTATTATTATTATTATTATTATTATTGAGACAAATGACAGCGATAAAAGAGACATAATTTAGCAACGTTTCGTTATCTTCTTAATAACATCGTCAGGCGAGTGAGTGATATTGAAAATTTCATAAAATATATAGAGAAAACTAATTAACATAATTCTAATAGAGCGTTAAATGCACAGACATCGATACGGAAGACTGTCAGTGATCAAACAAAGAGCCGGGATTTAACAGAGTCTAATTGCGTGTTGAGTGTAGGCTTGATCTGCCGAATCGCAAGCATTTCATGAATGAGGCAATCAAAACGGTTCTTACATTTTTTAATAATTCGAAAGTTTTGATGACAATCGCGGACGGTAATACCATGTGAATGGCGAAGATGTGATCCAATGGCCGATCCAGTATGTCCGTCAATGCGTTGATGTAAGTGTTGGCAAGTGAAGCCAACATAACTTGCATCACACAAGT